>CM035152.1:79341309-79787955 GCA_020205615.1 Panax quinquefolius
TGTCCTTCTACCAAGGAAGGAGAGATGATATGGAAGTAGTTTCGTGCACTCTTCAACAGTAGGGAGTCTTATGTATGCAATGGTTTGTACCACGGCTAGATATTGCTTCATGCAGTGACGTTGTGGCGCAGTATTTGTCAAATCTGGTAGAGAACATTGGGAAGCGATTAAGTGGATTCTCAGATACTTGAAAGTTACTTCCAGTTTGTGTTTGGGTTTTGGTAGTACGAGTCCAGTCTTGGAGGGTTTTACAGATGCATATACAGTTCTTTCGAGAAGAAGTCTACTTGTGGTATTTGTTTACTTTTTGCAGGGGAGCGATTCATGGCGATCCAAGTTGCAAAAGTATGTTGCTTTATCTACAATCGAAGTCAGATACATCGCCGCTCTTTCAAGTAGGCAAGGAGATGTTGTGGTTAAAACAGTTTCTCCAAGAGTTGGGTTTAAAACAAGATGAGTATGTGGTTTATTGTGATAGTCAGAGTGCAATTGACTTGACCAAGAATGCCACATATCATAATCGGACCAAGCATATTGATGTTCGTTATCACTGGCTTCGAGAAGTGATGGAAAAGGAATTGATGAAAGTGAAGAAAGTTCATACCAACGAGAATCCCTCAGACAGGTTGACAAAAGTTGTCACTCGTGACAAACTGGAATTTTGTAAGGAATTGGCCGGAATGGACTCCAAGTGACGGGGTCACAGAGATTACCTCCTCTAATGGGTTCGAGGGGAGAGATTGTTGGTCAACATTCCTTCACCTCATTTATTGCCCGCCCATTGAAAATTCCCCCGTCCAAAAACCTTTGAAAATTCAGCCAACCTCATTTACTCCTCTCCTCCTCTATTCGGCTATAAAAGGAAGGCTAAGGAAGAAGGATTTGATACACCAACACAAAACAACACTCTCATCCGAGAGTTCTAAGAGAGAAAGAAAAAGCTTTTCTAAGCTTTAGAAAAATAGAAAGAGAAAGATAGTTCAAATAAAAAGGTGTTTTATTTGGGTTCCATCACATAGTTATTATGGTGAAGTAATTTGAGTTTGTACTCAAATTAAGATATCTTTGTATTCTCTCAGTTTATTATAGTGAATTGTTCGGAGTCTGTCCCGTGGTTTTTTCCTCTTAGTTTTATAGGGTTTTCCACGTAAAATCTTGGTGTCTCGTGGTTGGATATTTTTCTACTTATTATTTCCTGCATGGTTATTATTTTGGTGGAACTGCAAATTTAATCTGTTTGGCATGTGCTGATATTTTATCCGTCTAATTTATCAAAGACAACAGTATTTGGGAGGTGATTTTTTTCCCAACAAAACCTTCAAGGTTTGGATATACCATGATTCCTGATGTGATAAAATTATGTACTGCAAGTGCACAGTGTCGAATTGAAGAACTGAAGTACAAGTCGAACCTACAGAGACTAGATTAATTTTAATGTTTTCTTAATATTTATTTTAGGCGAATTAGAAATAAAGATGGTGGAGAAGATTTATTAACTAAATTATGCAAACTATTAATTAATGACGAAAACTATTAATGAGAAAAGATACCTAGGATTTAGAATCCACCAAATATTAACATAATAAATAATTTCTTATTTCCTAAATTAATTCCCAAATTATTTTCTCTTCCCTTTAAAAATAATGATTCATATAATTAATATGGGCAAGCATAAGTTATGAAAAATTCACAGATTAACTATAACTTATCAAAACCTCGCAATCAATATAAAAATCATACGCAATTTATGCGGAGGAAAATATGAAGGTGAGAATAATTAGGCGTTAATTTTGGAACGGAAAAGAAAATATTATTATGAAATACTTAGTTTCATCATAATCCTAGGTATTAGAAGTTTAGCTAGCCATGGAATTAAAAACAAAAACAAATAATATTAGTACTACTATTCGCATGAAATAAGAACAATAATTAAAAAGAGAATTTCTATAAATAAATGAAAGTTAGAAATACTCCCTGACAGTAGTACCACACGTGATTGGAATAAGAGAAGAGAAAGGACAGACTGTAAATATCTTACTCCCTCCTACACTAGTGAAAAATTGAGAAAAGAAAAATACTAAGTGGTGCCATTCTCTCTAAAACAAGAGGCCTATTTATAGGGAAAATAACTTTGAACCCTAATTTAAATTCATTGAACTTGGACACTTTTGTTCCCTTTCCATGTAGGGATTCAATTTCCTAAGTGGTAATCAACTTCTCAAAAGATCTTCAGATAGACTTTTCTTTCTCTTGTTGGATTTGACTTTAGACACTCAAGATTGTTCCACCTCTTTCATTCTCTTTGTAGGATTCTTCTTGGACATTCTTTATATGAATAAGAGCATTAAATATCGTTTGATCACCAAGATTTTGACTTTATTGCAACAAATATTAAATCCTACAAAATAAAATAAAACATATTAATTTAATAAATTAATATAATTAAAAGGATAAAATTAGAAATAATTAAATGTATGAATTACGTGTCTATCAATTCCTTAGCTTTGTCGACTGAGCAAAGAATATAATGTTTCCCAACCATAAATTGTTTTAAAATCTTTGAAGAGCTTTCACAGGTGAGGGCTACATTACCCCTCTTTGGTCTCCAGCCCTTAGCAAGTTTTGATAAAAAAAAAAAAAAAAAAAAAAAAAAAAAGGAGCACTAAATTCTTCGTCTTCACGGACTCAGTTTTGAAAATCATCCTCTGTGTGACGTGCAGGAAGGAGCACTAAATTCTTCGTCTCCACTGAAGCTGATTTTGGCTTCATACACATCTTAAGAAAATCATCCTCTTTCTTTTTAAGAACAATTAAAAGGGGATTCACCATGTCCATATCGTTAAGTCTCATACCGGAAGGTCCTCTAGCAACCCCTTTTTGAAGAGTGCTATAACACATTCAACATCAGAATCTACTCTGGTTAGTGTCTGGATGACGCCATCATCTCTCGACCCAAGTTCAGAAAGAAGGAAAACTGTTGCCCTCAAAACTCGAGCATCAACAGAATTGAAAAGAATCTCCACAAAACCATTGATAATAGGTGGTTTTGTTAGCATAGTTTGAATATCTACTTTCTTCTTAGCTTCCTGCCAGAACTGCTCAATCCGAAGGACTTCCATTTCGGATTCCTTTAGTATTTCTGACATACAAAGGTTCTTAATCGCCAGGCGCATCTCCCCAATAGTGCCATCAATAGTAGCTTGCCTTATGACATTGTCAGGAGAAGCTGAACGCATATTGGAACTAAAAGGTGGTTCACTTTCTTGGTATTGATTCTCGGACTGGACTAGAGCTGAGCTGGGATTCTGTTCTCTCCAGCTTGCAATCAGATCGTTTGAGCACATAATTTGTTTTAGGCAGCTGAGTACTATCCAGCTTCTGTCATGTAATAGGGCAAGTAGAGTTTCCCTTATCAATCCATTCTTGGATTGCTTTACGTTCATAAGTTTGTCCTGTTTCAAGAGTCACTGGATCATCAAATATGTTACTTGTTATGGGACAAACAAAATCTTTTGGAGCTGCATGCTTTCCTCCATTAGATGGATTATTGATATCTGCCATTGCAGCCTCAGGAGAACTGATAACAGCAAGAAAAAAACTGAAGATTCAGTGGTACAGAAGACAATGTAATTTTCAGAAGAGGTTAATTTTGACTAAACCGACCCAATTTACCCAACCCCAATTTTTAATATTTTAAAATATAATAATTATTTTTAATATTTAAGAAAAGTTCAAATAAATATTATTTTGAATATTTTAAAAGAAAATATTGTTTTTTAAAATTAATTAATAATTTAATTTAATATATTAAAATAAATTAGTTTCTTAAAATAATTTGAAAATAATAATAATTTTAATATTTTAAAATAAAATATTCTGTTTAAAATAATTAATAATTTTTATATTTTAAATAATATATTATTTTTAAAAGTTTTTAATATAATTATTATTTTATGGAAAAATATTTGAAACTTTAATTTTTTTTCAAATATGAGTAAAGTTTCATAAAATATAGATTCAAAAAAGTAAAGTTAAATTTTTTAAATCATAATTATTTTATGAAAATTTATACATCTTTAAAAAATTGTTTTTGTTTTATGAAAATAAAGTTTTATTTTTTTAAATATATCTTTTATAAAACTTTACTCAGTTTTTAAAAATGAAAAAAATTCAAATTTTTTCTTCAAAATAATAATTATTTTTAAAAAATTTAATTATTTTTAAAAAAAATTGAATCAAATTTTTATTTATCTTACACTGTTTTTGTATTTTAACTTCTATTTTAACTTTTGTTTTAAAAATTCTAATAATAAAATACATATAATAATGGTAAAGATATTAACTTTATTTTTATGAAAATAAAGTTTCACATAAAAATGAAAAAAAAATTGCTTTTTTTAAATAACTTTTTATTTTCCTATTTAATTTTTTGAAACTAAATTTTATAAAATTTTACTCATTTCTTAAAAATAAAATTTCTAATCTTTTTCCTTAAAATAATAATTATTTTTATAAATTTTTAAAATAATATTTATTTTAAATATAACAAATTATTATTATTTTAAAATAATATTTTATTTTAAAATATTAAAATAATAATTATTTTCAAATTATTTAAAATAAATTATTTTGAATATTAAACATACTTATTATTTTAAAATAATATTTTATTTTAAAATTAAAAATAATTACTATTTTAAAATTATTTTATTTTAAAATTTTAAATATAATTATAATATTTTTAAACAAATAATATTTTCTTTAAAATATTAAAAATAACTATTTTTAGAATAATTATTTATTTTAAAATATTAAAAATAATAATTTATTTTAAAATGTTAAATATAATTATTATATTAAAAATAATATTTTATTTTAAAATATTAAAATATTTATTTTGTTTTAAAATATTAAAAGATTTATTTTATTTTAAAATATTAAAAATATAGGTCGAGTTAGGGTCAAATCAGGTAGAAGGAACAAAAATGCTAAAAAATGTCACTTTAAGAACTTAATTGACGAAAAATGAATTTTAGGGACAACTTTAAAAGTGAGTGACAATATTACACTGCAACCCAAGGTAGGCGGGCGGGTGTAAGGGCCAAAAGCGACCCTAGGTTTTTGGGTCAGAAAATGTGAGCCCAAAGCTCAAAGCGGGTTTACCAATGTAGTAGGGTGTTTTATGCCTATTTTTTGACATTTTTTGAGCCTAAAGTGAACGGGTCGGGCCGAGCCAAAAATGCCCGGATTTTTGTGGGTCAAAAAAATGCGGCCCAAAACCCAATTTTTTGCAGGCGGGCCGGGCGAGCTCGCGGACTTTAGGCTCGTTTGCCAAGTCTAGACAATATGAAGGAATAGAATTGTCATTCTGTCATTTTTCAGTTAAATATCTTTTACAAAGTTATTACCCAATAAAACTCTCCACAAGCATGCACACCATTACATCCTGAAATGATTATAGAAGACGAAAGGGATCGTGTTTAGAATTCGGTTAGGGTAAAGTTAGCACCAACTTCATCATAATAAGTTTTATAACTTTTTATTAAATTAGTTATAGAAAATATTACATATTAAAGTTATATAACTTTTTATTATATTGGTTAATATAACATTTTTATAACCAATTCAATAAAAAGGTATATGAATTTACTACGTGAAGTTGGTGTCATCGGATTCGGGAAGACCATTCTTCTTCTTTTCTTTCTTTTTAATTTTTTTTTATTATAAAAAATATTCTCTCCAATGTAACTATTCAACTTTAATGCTACGTTTGGATTAAGGGAATAAAATAGAGGAATAAATGAAATAAAAATAGTGTGTTTAATGATCATTTTGGAGGATAAACCATTCCATTGGAATTAAAATTCATTTCATCCCTTTATTTTTTTTATGTCATGTGAAGAAGGTGTAATGAAATCAATTTCAATGAAATGAATATATGTGATCATTTTATAATTATATGACTACACCCACCACCATCAACAACCAAACATACACTTTATTTTAAAATTATTTTATTCCTTTTTCCATTTCATTTCTTTAATTTAAACACAACATAATAAATAAATATATACATCAACTTAGCAAATATGTGAGTTTATATATTAGTAATTATTAAATGCATTTCATATTTAATCCATTGTGTTCTAATATGGAATAATTTTTAGTCTATTAATTTTGGGATGGAGATGGAGCTCAAATGGTGGAAAGTGAAGTTCATTATATTAATTCCCAATATTTTTCACTATATGATATAACCTTGTTAGGATTGACTTATACTTCGATTAATCTATTAAATATATTAAATTGCAGTACATTACACATTACATGACATTTGTCATTCTCAAATTACAAAACTTGTCCCACTTAATTAATGTGCTCATCAATTACTCCAGTTTTTATATTACCGTTACTTAATTATTATCTCCTAAAATTACTACTTTTAATCCCACATTAATATTTTGATTTTATAATCCCATAAATCACTACAAATCTAAAATATTCCGGTAATGTTAATCGCTCTAATATTATCATTACTAATTTAATTATTATCTCCTAAAATCACTATTTTTTTTAATCCCAAATTAATATTTTGAATTTATAATCCCTAAATCACTAGAAATCTAAACTGTTTTGGTAATGTCAATTGTTTTGGTATTATCCTTTCTAATTTAATTATTATGTGCTAAAATCAATACTTAGTGCTATTATCATTACTGAGCTATTATCATTACTCTCGGTTATTTAACCTAATTTTCTCTCAATAAATACAACATAATATTTGTGAGATCCCAAAATTATGAAATGAAAGTATTCAAATTTCTTATAATTATTATGTTTAGTAAATGGTTAAATTGAGAAAAGGTTAAAGTTAAGGGTGATATGTGAAAATTTTGCAAAGTATGCAAGTTGTTATAAAATATTCGTTTGGTCGGGAAATATTCTTTTTGTCGGGGAATATCCGTACGACGGAACAATCATTGGTGGACCCCACAATGGAAGTATTGTCGTAGTAAGAAAACGACAGAATTATCTTTTTATAAAAATAACGGCAAAAGTGTTATCGTTAAAACCGTTGAACTACCCTAGTAAAAAGTCGATGAAATACTGGCGTGGTTGCGTAGTAGCTACGGTATTGATTATTGATGCTTACGTATGAAGTCACTCAATTATACTCAATTATTGCTATAGTAATTGATGCATCATATCTCTCATATTGTTAATTCAATTATTGTCACAATGATCATCTCGCATAATATGATATATTGTTAAATCAATAATTGAGAAGATAAAGTTATTCATATTATTATTTGCAATATTGACAATGTCTAGAAGTTACATCGAATGAGAGGTTTGGTCACCTAATTGCATGCCATAATAAGGAGAAATCCTTATCGAAAGCCCCTCTTTCTGGGACGACGACACGGTTGTTAAATATTGTGAATTATAATATTAATGATGAATAAGTTCGTGTTGATTAAAGATGAAATTAATAGTTCCATTGTGTGGTAATTATTAGTGTTAGTGGAAATCGACATCTATTTTGATAATAATTGATGTCTGGAGGTTATATTGACCAATCAGGTAATTAACCGGATAAATGAGCAATTAATTGCTATTGATTCACATGATTATAACTATTTGTTCACATGTGTATACTATTGATTCACATTCATTTACTATTAGGGGAGTTGGTGCAAGATTGATAATACTTGCATGACTAAGTTAAAAATGGAGGTATAGATGGAGGCACTATACTGTAATTCATATTTTCACATGTCTAGAACTATTGATTCACATGATTTACTATTGATTCACATGATTTAATATTAGGGGAGGTGGTGCAAGTTTGATAATACTTGCAGGACTAAATTAAAAAGGAAGAAAAAGAGGAAGGTATTATACTGTACTATTTCGAGTCCCAAAATGTGCAATTATTGAAACTATATTTTCCTATAAATAGAAGCTCATTCTTTCATTATTTTTTACCAATTCACTAAAGCTATAGAGCAATTATTATAGAGAAATTATAGAGAGTGAAGCTATAGAGAGAAAGAAGAAGTGAAGTCTGCTACTTAACTATTCCAGTATCCAGTCTTCTTCCGAGGTAAGGGATATTATTATTATATTAAGGGGTATTATTTCTTTCGTATTCATGAAGAGAGCTTCAATTATTCCATTCTTTATTATTATGTTGGAATAACCTGTCTATGCGAAGTACCGCATACATGGTGAAATTCTTCTGTTATTCCATTCTTTATTATTATGTTGGAATAACTTTTACATCTATCTGAAATCGCATACATGATAAAATTCTTTTGTTATTCCATTCTTTATTATTATGTTGGAATAACCTATCTATGTGAAGTACCGCATACATGGTGAAATTCTTCTGTTATTCCATTCTTTATTATTATGTTGGAATAACCTATCTATTATTATGATCCTTTGTATTCATTCTTTATTAAATTGTGGAAATAATCTGTCTACATGGATTACCGCATGGCGGGTAAAAATCCATTTGCAGTTTTGTATATTCTATTATACTCGTATGAGATATCATTTCTTTTGTACTCGTCATGGAATATCATTTTCTTTGGTATTTCCTTTACGAGTTACTATTCACGAGTTACTATTCACTCGGTTACTATTGACTCTAGTATTATTCACTGGGTATTCGGGACACTTTTCGTGCCGGAGTACTATTCACGAGTTACTATTCACAGGTTACTATTCACCCGATTACTATTCGCTCTAGTATCATTCACTCGGGTATTTGGGGTACTTTTCATGTCGGGGTACTATTCACGAGGTACTATTCCCGAAGTACTATTCACGGGATACTATTTACTCGAAAAATATATTTCTTTTCTGTCCAAATTATTTTTGGTACATGAATATTATTCTTGAATTTTACTCCATAAAGCAGTATCATGTTGACAATTTGGATATTTTTAAACTTTGGATAAATTTAAAGTCTTTAATATTTATCCTTGATTTTGTTTGATTAATGCTTATATCATTGTCATCATCCTCATGCGTATATTATGATGAAAGTCATCTTTGGCTTACGTGAAAAGATGGACTGTTGATTATTGGTTTTACAGTTGTATATCTTTAGCTTACGTGGAAAGATGGACTGTTGATTATTGGTTTTACAGTTGTATATCTTTGGCTTACGTGCAAAGATGGAATTGTTGATTATTAGTTTTACTGATTGTATATCTTTGGCTTACGTGCAAAGATGAACTATTGATTAATGAGTATCTTTGGCTTATGTGCATAGATGAACTGTTTATTGGTATGATTATGACCAGGGATCATTCGGCATAATCATGACCCGTAATGTTATAGATGATGTGGTAAAAGTCCTCATTGTCTCGTAGTGCATTGATGGAAAGTTATTGGTATGATTATAACCAGGGATTATTCGGTATAATCATGACCATTGATGATTACATGAATATCCTTGGCCGTAGTGCAGGGATGATTCGATGATATGGATTATTTATTGAAATGAGTCTCGGCGATAAAATATTGATTATACACTTTTAATTAAGTAAAAAGATAGTAGATATCATGCTCTACTTGATTCTTCTAAAATATAGTTGTATGTCTTTGGCATGTAGTGCAAAGATGAATTATTAATGAATATCTTTGGCAGTAGTGCAAAGATGAATTTATTAGTATGATTATGAGCAGGAATTGTGATTTGGTATAACCATGATTTTGATGTTTCAGTGAAGATAGGTGATGAAAATTATCTTCGTCACCGGTGCGAAGAAGAATTTAGTATCACAATTATGATTATGAGTTATTCATATGATTGTGGATGAAATTGTTGATTGATGTTACGAGGATAAAACATAATTGGTGGACTTTTAACATGGAGAAGATAATAGACACGATGCTTTATTTGACTATTCTAATGGATTGCTTCGTTCATTGCAACTATGGTTGAAAAGTTTTATCATCTACCATATGTTCTAAATCTACGATTTATTCTCGATGAAGGCTATTGATAATTTAATTATCTTTAGTCATGATATTCTTTATTGGGCTAGTTGTGCTCACCCTTTTTGCTTCACAATTCCTTTCGTAATATAAGAGTATAGATGGAATTGACGGGGATAAGCGAGGGAATAGAATCGGTGGTCTATAGTCATTGTTGAGGTTCTCCTAAATAGTATAGAAATAATTTTATTGAAACTTTAGATAAGTGTGTCATATTGTATCGTCATTTGATATTTAATTTTGGTGAACCGAATAGGGTGAGGTGAACCCAACTTTGGAAGGGTGTTTTGCCACTATCATACAAGATGTCTAATGACATACCACCTCGTGTTATCATAAGACAGGTTGTGCACATCCACATCTTTGAGTATATCTACGAGCCTTTGCTATATGATCTTGGAGTTTGGTTGAAATATAATTTTCAATTGCGAGCGGTGGAGATAGTTATATGTCAAGAGAAGACTCACCATTGGAAAAGAACATGATAGTAATCTTCTCGTTTTTCTTTGGGGTCTATTGGGTTAACCAAGGATAATTCTGTGGACATATTATATCTATCATAACCTGATACATGGCCTCCCATGTACGAAGATTTCCTTGAGCACTTCCCAAAGATTTTAATTTCTAAAATGCAGGTTTTTATTTGTACTTTTTATGTAAAAATACCATTGTAAGGTTGTGGTCGAGGCACCATGAGAGTTACATACATTTGTATTAAAACTCACAGTTTAACTATGGTCGTATTCTACACAACAGTTCAACAGTTGTATAAATGAAGTTTGTATTTGATTTTTATAGTGTGATATCTGGCGACTCAGAATGGGTCGTGTGGACCTATTTTGGGGGCGTCACAATATTATATCATTTATAATTATATTACAACATAATATTATATAGTTTAAAATATTTAAAATAACAAATAATATCAATCATAACTTACTGTATTGATTTTATAATCCCCAAAATCCACAATTTTTCTAAACATAATTATTATAGGGTTAAGTTCAGATGACCACCTGGGGTTTGAGCGGTTTCCCACTTAACCACCTATAGTCAGTAAAGTTACATTTAAACACCCGACTTTTTGAGTTAAAGTGAAAAACTGCATTCTGTCATAACTCTGTTACTTAAGTTGGATAAAGACTTAATTACCCTCGTTATATATAAAAGACAGATGCTTGTTCATCTCTCTCTCTCTCTCTATTTTTCTAACAAACAAAAAACAGAGTAAACACCTTAATCAACTCAAATGCAGCGAAACAATAATTCCCGTTCTAGTGTGAATTTAAAAGGAGAAAAGCAAATAGACCAAAATAATTCTGAAAAATCCAATAATAAATTCCTCGGAGTTCATCAGCTCTTCAGCATCAACTAGGACACCTCGAAGTTCATCAACTGCAATAATAAATTCCCAAAGCTCTTTTAACTGAAAACAAGTATCCCCAAAGCTCAAATACAGTTGTACTATAATGTCTAAATTGAATGTATATTCCAGTAAATGCATGAAATGGGTTCCTCTGAATAAAAATAGCAATAACAAATACCATTTATTATGTAAATTTTGCACAAATAGAAAGTCAGAGAAACATTTTGATAATATTTCCAAATATTGTCCAAAGCATAACAAAAAAAAAAGATAAATGTTTTCATCAAATAAATCTCACAATCATTCAAATCCCCAGGAACCAAATCATATCACAAGATTACTAAAAACTAAGCAATTCTATCAAAACTCTGTATTGAAGTTATAAAGCATATATACTGCATATATTAAGGGAGGCCCAAAACAGAGCAATAAGTAATATATAAGCTCTTGCCATTCGTAGCTTTTTACCCAGATGGGGATTCATTCCATTTTGCATAGGAAGTCTCAGAAATCTTCTTGTAGCTGTTTCCGGATTTGATTTTATAATTCCACCTTGAGGAATGATATTTGGATTAGAAATTGTAAAAAAGAATTTTGGTGATATTTGTGTTAAGAACTTTGGATATAAAAGTGAGATTTGTTCCTCCCCATAAGTAATATGAAGCTAACGCATCGCATACGCCATGGCATTCAGATTCAACTTTAGTATTAAAGAACAATAACAAGACAACAAAAAAACCCCTAATAAGTCAAATTTTCTCATTCTCCTCAAAATCACTGAAAAATTGCAATAAACTAAAAATTGATTTGTGGAATCATTCTCCCCAAAATTCACTAAAAAGTTGCAGTAAAAACTCTAAAAATGTATGAGTTTTTTAGAGGAAAAGAAAACCCAAAAAAATCCAGATGGAGATTGATTTGTGGAATCATTCTCCCCAGAATTCACTAAAAAGTTGAAATAAAAAACTCTAAAAATATAAGAATTTTATAGAGGAAAAAGAAAAATCCAAAAAGCCCAGATGAAGATTGATTTATGGAATCATTTTGTCCCCAAAATTCGCAAAAAAGTTGCAATAAAAAAGTCTAAAAATGTATGAATTTTTTAGTGAAAAAAAAACCCAGATGGGGATTGATTTGTGGAATGAAGCAAATATACTCAGATGGGGATTCATCAATATCTTCTCCAATATCATAGCTCTTGTCATTCCCGTTCGACAATGGGACCGAAGAGCCAAACGGAGTGGATTCAGGGTAGTTAGGGCTTGGAATGGTTGCGGAGAAAAAGTTGGAGTATGCTGAGTCGTCAAAATCTCCATTTTCTTCCAAGAAATCTCTGTGAATCTTTTGCTTGAAATGAGAGAGAGAGAGAGAGAACGCAGGAGTGAGAAATGATGGAGAAGACTGTTGTTTGAGGAAGAAGAAGGGTATTTTAGACATTTTTAGTTTTTTTTACTGTTACACCCTTTTATCACGCGTTTTTGGCGTCTGACATGCACGCACAATTAATTTGGATGGAAAAGATAACGTTTTCACTTTAACTCAAAAGGTCGGGAGTTTAAATGTAGCTTTACTGACTACAGGTGGTTAAGTGAGAAACCGCTCAAATCCCAGGTAGTCATCTGAAATTAACCCATTATTATATCCTAAAATCACTATTTTTCTAATATTATATCATTCATGTATGGTAAAATATTATAATATACAAATATAAAAAAATAACAAAATCACTACCTATCTAAACTGCGCAGATATTATCATTACTAATTAAATTATATTACAACATAATATTATACCATTTATAATTATATTATAACATAATATTATACGATTAATTAAAACGTTTAAAATAAAATTAAAATAACAAATAATATCATTCATAACTTACTATGTTGATTTTATAATTCTCTAAATCACTACTTTTTCAATCTAAACGATTTTTATATTATCGTTACTTAATTATTATCTCCTAAAATCACTACTTTTAATCCCACATTAATATTATAAATTTATTGTAAGACCCCAAATTATTAATAAATGAAATTTATTTTCCTCTATTTATTATTTTGAAATAGTAAGGGTTGATTTGATTAATGTGGATAGTTATGGGTAAAATACGCAAATATTTCGAATAAGCAAATGGTTATAAAATATTCATTGTTGTCTGGGAATATTCGTTTGGTCGTGGAATATTCTTCTTGTCGGAGAATATTCGTGCGACAAATAAGCGACCTTAATAATGGGCCCATATCGGAAAGCGATTGGATGAAGAAAAAGCGACAAATATAAGTTGTTTATAAATAACTACGTAGTTATTACTGCTATCTTGTTGGAATACCCGTGGTTAAAACACACTAATACGCGTTGTTGAGCGAAGAAGACACAGTATTGCACCAATTATTGATTCTTCTTACGTAAGAAGGCACTACTCAATAATTGTTACGATAATTCTTCGCTCAAAGATTTTATTTTATTGATTCAATAATTCTTGCATTGATATTTTATATTATTGTTGTTTCAATAAATTGTCATTACACAAGATTTTCTATTATCTCGAGCAATAATTCATATTATCCGAATAATATTATTGGATAACATTATTGGCAATGTCTAGAAAGTTACATCCTCTAAGGAGAGGTTTGGTCACCTAATTGCGCCGCCGGATGAGGAGAGATCCTTATTGGAAAGCCCCTCTTTCTTAGGAACTGCATGGTTGTCAATATTGTGATTCTGTAATATTATTTGTGAATAATTAATTATTGATTTATATGATGAGGAAAATATTGATTTTATGTGGATATAGATGGAGAAAATTTTTTAAATGACAATTGTTGAAAATTAATATTTTATCTTTTTCTGATAAAATAATTTATTTAAATATATTATTTTAATAATATATTAACGGTGATATTTTTATAATGAATGTGGGATATATGAGTATATGAGGAGGAAGAAGAGTATTTTTGTGGCAATAAATGTTTAACACATATTTTGTGTGTTGGTGGACACAATTATTGATCAAATTTGATTATAAACTTGTAAAATCGCCTGCTTTATGGATTTCGGTCAATTTCGCTTTGGAATTTGGAAAAACTTTCTTCTCGCAGTTGTAGAGAATTGAATTTCCTATAAAAAGAAGCGAGATTCAAATTTTCTGATAAAAGGGCTATTTATTATGAATTATTGAAGTTCCGAAGCTCCGAAATAATTGATTTTTGGAAGTTTAAATTATTTTAAATTAGAAAAACGTTTTTTTTTTCATTTTGAAACTCATTTAACATGTGATTATTAGGAGTGAATTCAGATTGTTAGTGTATGCGTATGAAGTTGTGGAAAAATTATAATATTAATTTATTAAATTTTCTACTTTGGTGTTCTAAGCATTTTCCTATAAATAGGGTGCTTAGGTTAGAATTGAAAATCACACCGTAAACTCAAGTTTTCTCTCTATATTATCGAAGTGTATTCTTGTGAGTATTTTGAGTATACTTTGAGTATTGCTATACGGTTGCAAGTTCAAGTCATAGCCTATATCCTGTTTCAACTAGAAGTATTGTCTTTCGAGGTAAGGGATGTTATTTTATTCGAAAATGATATTATTTCTTCAATATCATTATGCCGAAATATTGGTTAGAACTTTTTATCAAATTTGGAACTTTTTCATGTCGGGGTTACTATTCATGAGTTACTATTCACGAGTTACTATTCATGAGTTACTATTCATGAGTACTATTCACGAAGCATGAAGATATTTTTTTGTGAAATTTCTATCTTTTGGTGTTGGAGTTACTATTCACGTATACGGCACTATTCACGAATACGGCACTATTCACCGAAAAAATGAAATTTCTTCTTTTTGTCCAAAATATCTATTATGGATACTAGCTTTGATTGTATCCATGTTTTGATCATTCTTGAATTTTACTCCACTCTGATTACTTATGAAGTATTTTTGAACTTGGATTGTTTAAAATACGAATCCTTAATATTTTTTCTTTTGTTTCACTGGATTCGTTTCCTTTAAAATATTTTTCATCATCCTCAGTCTTAAATGATGATATTACTGAATATCTTTGGCCTGTAGTGTAAAGATGAATGATTTCTTGATGAATATCTTTGGCCCGTAGTGCAAAGATGAACAGGTGTTGAGATGAACATGACCAACTGATTAATATCTTTGGCCCGTAGTGCAAAGATGAACAGGTGTTTAGATGAACATGACCAACTGATGAATATCTTTGGCCTGTAGTGCAAAGATGAATATTTGATTCGGATATATATTGATTGATGTTACAGGATAAAATATCGACGATGAACTTTTAAATTCATATATAGAAGATAGTAGTTTGCATTCTCTACTTAACTCTTCTAATAAATTATTATTTTACCGCTGTGAAGATTGATTTAAAACCGCTGGTTGTCTATTGTATTCTATTAGATTTTCCCACTGTTGAAGACTAACGATAATTTGTTGTATATTATCTTAGTCATAATATTCTTCTTGGGCTAGTTTGAGCTCACCCTTTTCTTTTTTGTTCCATTTTTCTTCTCGAGGCGAGAATGTAGCGAGTACTAGTCGGTATATGGAATGAAGGTTCTAGAGAGATTTGTTTAGTAGTCCTCACCATTTTTGTAAAATAATGTATCAATAATTGTGATGGAGATTTATTTGCGTGTGGATATTGTCTAGAAGACAATAATTGTATTTAAACTCACAGTATATATGTTGTCGTATTTTGCACGACAAATGTATTAATAAAGTTGTAGTTATTTCTGTACCATGTATTTGACGACTCAGAATGCGTTGGATGGAATGGACCTATTTTGGGGGCGTCACATTTATAATATCATAAATCACTACAAATCTAAACTATTCTAATAATGTTAACTGTTCTAATATTATCATTACTAATTTAATTATTATCTCCTAAAATCACTAATTTTTTAATTCCAAATTATATTTTGAATTTATAATCTCCTAAATCACTACAAATCTAAACTGTTTTGGTACTGTTAACTGTTCTGATATTATCATTCCTAGTGTAATTATTATCTCCTAAAATCACTACTTTGTAATATTATCATTACAGAGCTATTATCATTTTTCTCCTTTATTAAACCTAATTTTCTCTCTATAAAGACAACATAATATTATACCATTTATAATTATATTACAATATAATATTATACCATTTATAATTATATTACAACATAATATTATACAGTTTTAACATATTTAAAACAAAATTAAAATAACAAATAATTAATATCAATCATAACTTACAATTTTGAATTTATAATCCCTAAATCACTACAAATCTAAACTGCTTAGTAATGTCAACTGCTACGATATTATCCTTTCTAATTTAATTATTATCTCCTAAAATCACTACTTTGTGATATTATCATTACTCTCCATTATTTAACCTAATTTTATCCTATAAATACAACATAATATTATTATACCATTTGTAAATATATTATAGCATAATATTATACGAGTTTAAAATATTTAAAATAAAATTAAAATAACAAATAATATCAATCATTACTTATTATATCGATTTTATAATCCTTAAAATCTACTACTTTTTTAATCATAATTAGTATATCCTAAAATCACTATTTTTCTAATATTATTCCATTTATTATATTATACATGTATGGTATAATATTATAATACACATATATAACAAAATAACAAAATCACTATATCTAAAATATGCGGATATTATCATTACTAATCTATTATTATATATACTAAATCACAGTACATGGCACAATAAATTGACATATGTCGTTCTATAAAATTGACACATGTCCATCCTAATTAATGCTTCTTATTGCCCTTGACAAAAATACCCTTAACAATTACTTTGATATATATACTAATCACCTTATTTTATGGGTATTATCAACAACCACGTTATTTTAGGATTCATTAATTAGATAACTCTCTTAGGCAACAACCAGATTGGATCAATTTAAACACGATAGGGCCAACTTGCTTTTTATGAAAAATTAGTTTTAATTATTTGAAAAGTAAATTTCCTTTAATATTAGACTTTTATTTATTTTACCTACTTTTCATAGTTCCATGCAATTAAAAATTATTTCCATATTCATTTTAAAACTTCAATCTATTAGCTTCCAAAAATTCTTTCAATTATTTGAACCACGATAATTGATTCTAAAGATATGAAAATTTATTTGCTTAACCAATTTATGGAAAACTCAATCAATTTAAAATTCATGTGAATATTTATTTTTATCTTTAAAATAATAATTTTGTAGTAACTGATATTTTTTAAAGTAGTTCAAGAAATCAACTATTACATTATCAAATTAATTTACATGAATTGAAATTGTAATTTTCACTAATTGATTAGTAAAAGAATCTAAACTGGATTTTTTTTATGGAATACTGAAAGTATAATTAATTTTTTCATGAAACTTGAAATTAGTTTAATTACTAGATACAAACCCGCGCTTTGCGGCGGGATTAATCATTTTGTTAATAATAAATTTATACATGCAATTAATAAATTAAAATATAATAAGAAGATAGTAGATTGTTGTGCGATTATCAAATTTTAATAGCATATGTTATATAGTGTTGCATAAAAATTTTATGTGCAAATACATATCCAAGTATATAATTAATCTGATCACTAAACCCCAGAACATTACATAACAGTTGTGTGTGTGTGTGTGTGTATATATATATATATATATATATATATAATGTCTTGATAAAAATATTTATAATGTAACCAATATGGTTAAAAATGGGTAACTCTTTCATTATAAAGCACTAACAAATATTTAGAAAGTATCATGCACAATGCCATCGAATTGTTATATTGGTATGATTGCTAGTGGTATATTTGAAGTCTGTTACACATTACACAAATCTCACCAAGCCTCAAATATCTGACACATGTACTTGATGAATTTTGAAGAGTCCATGTCTCTTATATGCTAATTACTTGCACCAGAATTCTAACATCCAAACGAAAGGGAAAACAACGAAAAAATGTCTCAGTTTCGGTCCTCAGACATGAAGGGAAATCACATGTTACATGCGAAAACTGAAAAGCACGAGAATTAATAATTATGTTGGATATTCATGCCAAACAAAAATCATGTCCAAAAACATAGCAGTATATCACCGTGTCATACATAACACAATGTTATAGTTAAAGAACGAATACATACCTCATTAGTTTGTTTTTTTTATCAATTTTTGACAATTATATAGGCACTCACAGTATTACCATAATACAAAAAAATATATATTAATGATGATGAAAATGATTTACCGGATGCTAGTACTTAACAAATCATGCAAAGCCACAATCCATATAATAGAATGCAATAAATGAAGAAGCCATAAATATAAACACCGTGGGATATAGTCCACAAAATGAAGCTATATCCCCTCCCATTAAATGCATTGTCCCATAATTTAAAGGTCTTCATATAACTCCTTTGCACTTTCAACAGTATTTAGAATTGTAGGGCGCAAAATTTTGTTGTGCTAAGCAGAATAAAATCCATGATGCACCTGAAATAATGCAAGAAGCATGCCAACAAAAATTTAACTCTGCCAAGAACTGCATACACCAAATTCATTGTCACATTACCATTGAACTATAGGTACCAGGATTATCACATTTAAGCTTCTTCCAGTTTAGGTCTTCAATCCAGTTATATTTATTGAATGTGCAATATATTCACACAAACAAAAATTAGCACTTAAATGATCTTTTTAACAGTCGTTGCAATTTTATAAATATTTGAGACAGGAATCTGGACAATAGTGAAATATAAGAATTTAGACATACTTAATAGTTGATTTCAACATTGCATAAACTATCAACCAAATAAATAATTATCTTTCCACAACTCTTTTATAGGAAATAGTATTGCCCGAGATAAAAAAAAGTCTCACACTTAACTAAAAATTCATGTGTTTGTCGGATTGAAAACTAACAGAACATAAAGGAATTTAGCCCCTATATTAAATAAAAATGAAAAGAATTAGAGTAAAACACATATGAAATGGACTTACATAGAATTTCAAATACTGTCATCCAATAAGTAAAAGACAAACCTATTATACTCTTATTTAAAAGTTTTTCAATGGTTATACATGAATATATATATATATATATACACAGACAAAAAAATGAATATACATAAAAACTAAACAATTTTGTTGGGGGTAGTGTTGAGAGTTTGTCGGTTTATTTTTGTCTTTGCAACTGGAATTTGGCTCGATCGAGATAGCTTTGTAAATGCAAATCATAGATTTACCTAAAAAGATTCAAATAGATTATAGTAAAAATTTCATGAGATATAATAATAAAATAATCAGGGTTTACACTAATAATGAGCAACAAAAAGATAATAGCCAGAAACAGTCAAACCTTTATACATTAAATTATGAAAAACTTTCTGGAAAACTACATTCTTTGTAGTATTGTATGTTTGTCCATCTTTGTCACAAATTAGTATTTTTACTCCACTCTTGCTTGTAACTCTTGATACTGCTACATACAATTGGTCATGGTTAAAAGCTGGGCGTGATGAGATCTGATCCAACATGTGAGAGAGATTGCCCCTGACTCTTATTAATTGTCATGAAAAAGCAAACAACCAAAGGAAATTGTCTTTGTTGGAATTTAAAAGGTAATCTAATGTTTGACGGTATTAAGACCAAGCGAGGTATGAAAACTTTGTGTCCAAAATTGTTGACTGGAATTACTTTTGCTTCTATCAGATGTTTTCCCAATTGAGTTACTATTAATCTCGTGACATTGCACAAACCAAATCACTGATCTATATTTCGAAGCAACATTACAGGAATCTCAATCTTCAATGTTATCTTGCGGTTTGACATTCCAGAAGATGTAATGCTATTAAAAAATTATAGGGTGTAAATGCCTTCATAGTTGTTTGAGTTTTCATCAACCCTACATAGGACATCTTAGATATGGTATTTCATAACCTGGCCATAAATACATCACATATTCGTTCACCTTATTTATAGCATCAAGTGTAGGAGTAAGGATGGCTTGGTTTTGGAAATAAAAGCCAATGTCAAATTTTTTTCAATAAATTAGGATATGTGATATCAACAATTGCTACAAGGGGATTGATCGGATATTTGATAAAAAAAATTTGGATAAATAACGGAGAGTAATGATAGTAGCTCAGTAATGATAATATTATAAAGTAGTGATTTTAGGAGATAATAATTAAATTAGAAAGTATAATATCGAGCAGGTTACATTACCAAAATAGTTTAGATTTGTAGTGATTTAGAGGGTTATACATTTAAAATATTAATTTGGGATTAAAAAAAATTGTGATTTTAGTAGATAATAATTAATTTAGTAATGATAATATTAGAAATGATTAACATTATTAGAAACAGTTTAGATGTATAGTGATTGAGGGGATTATAAAATCAAAATAATAATGTAGGATTAAAAAGTAATAATTTTAGAAGATAATAATTACGTTATGATAATATAAAAATCGTTTAGATTGAAAAAGTAGTGATTTAGTGGATTATAAAATCAACATAGTTACTTATGATTTATATTATTTGTTATTTTAATTTTGTTTTAAATGTTTTAATTGTATAATATTATTTTGTAATATAATTATAAATGGTATAATATTATGTTGTAATATAATTAAATTAGTAATGATAATATATACACGCTTTAGATAGGTAGTGATTTTATTATATACGTGTATTATAATATTATACCATATATGTAGATGATATAATGTATGGTATAATTATGAATGTTATAATATTAGAAAAGTAATTATTTTAGGATACAATAATTATGTTTTAACATAATTAAATTAGTAATAGTTTAGAAAAGTAGTGGATTTTAGGGATTATAAAATAAAAATATTAATTTGGGATAAAAAAATAGTAATTTTAGGATATAATAATTAAATTAAAAAGGATAATATCGAATAGTTGACATTACTAAAATAATTTAGATTTGTAGTGATTTAGTGGATTATAAATTCAAAATATTAATTTGGGATTAAAAAGTAGCGATTTTAGGAGATAATAATTAATTTAGTAATGCTAATATTAGAAACAATTAACATTATCGAAACAATTTAAATTTGCGTTGATTTAGGAGATTATAAAATTAAAATATTAATTTAGGATTAAAAATAGTGCTTTTAGGAGATAATAATTAAATTAGAAATGATAATATCGAATGATTGACATTACCAAAACAATTTAGATTTGTAGTGATTTAGTGGATTATAAATTTAAAATATTATTTTGGAATTAAAAAAGTAGTGAGTTTAAAAGTTAATAATTAATTTAGTAATGATAATATTAGAAACAGTTAAAATTATCGAATCAGTTTAGATTTTGTAGTGATTTAGGGATTATAAAATAAAAATAATAATAATAATATAAAACCGCTTTAGATTGAGAAAATAGTGATTTATGAGATTATAAAATAAACATAGTAAGTTATGATTGATATTATTTGTTATTTTAATATTGTTTTAAATGTTTTAAAATTTAGATAATATTATGTTGTAATATAATTATAAATGGAATAATATTATGCTTTATAATATAATTAAATTAGTAATGATAATATCCGCATGAGTTTAGATATGTAGTTATTTTGTTATATCGTGTATTATAATATTATACCATACATGTATGGTATAATTATGAATAATATAATATTAGAAAAGTAGTAATTTTAGGATATAATTATTTTAAATATTTTAAATAATATAATATTATGTTGTAATATAATTATAAATGGTATAATATTATGTTGTAATATAATTAAATTAGTGTGGGATGCACATTAATTATATAGAACATGAGTTACAATGTGGGAAAAGCACATGTCATTTAATGGTGCTATGTAGATAACAGATAATAGATAATAAATAATAGATAGATTCCATTCAAAATCTTATCACATCAGCACAACCTCATATGAACTCATGTAAATTGTTCATTCCATTTTAATAAAATCTATTATCTATTATATATACTAAATCACAGTACATGGTACAATAAATTGACATATGTCGTTCTATAAAATTGACACATGTCCATCCTAATTAATGCTTCTTATTGCCCTTGACAAAAATACCCTTAACAATTACTTTGATATATATACTGATCACCTTATTTTATGGATATTATCAACAACCACGTTATTTTAGGATTCATTAATTAGATAACTCTCTTAGGCAACAACCAGATTGGATCAATTTAAACACGATAGGGTCAACTTGCTTTTTATGAAAAATTAGTTTTAATTATTTGAAAAGTAAATTTCCTTTAATATTAGACTTTTATTTATTTTACCTACTTTTCATAGTTCCATGCAATTAAAAATTATTTCCATATTCATTTTAAAACTTCAATCTATTAGCTTCCAAAAATTCTTCCAATTATTTGAACCACGCTAATTGATTCTAAAGATATAAAAATTTATTTGCTTAACCAATTTATGGAAAACTCAATCAATTTAAAATTCATATGAATATTTATTTTTATCTTTAAAATAATAATTTTGTAATGGCGATATTTTTTAAAGTAGTTCAAGAAATCAATTATTACATTATCAAATTAATTTACATGAATTGAAATTGTAATTTTCACTAATTGATTAGTAAAAGAATCTAAATCGGATTTTTTTTATGGAATCTTTGGAAGTATAATTAATTTTGTCATGAAACTTGAAATTAGTTTAATTATTTTATTAAAATAGAATGAACAATTTACGTGAGTTCATATGAGGTTATGCTGATGTGATAAGATTTTGAATGGAATCTATCTATTATTTATTATTTGTTATCTACATAGCACCATTGAATGACATGTGCTTTTCCCACATTGTAACACATGTTCTATATAATTAATGTGCATCCCACACTAATTTAATTATATTACAACATAATATTATATCATTTATAATTATATTACAACATAATATTATATTGTTTAAAATATTTAAAATAATTATATCCTAAAATTACTACTTTTCTAATATTATACCATTCATAATTATACCATATATGTATGGTATAATATTATAATACACGTATATAACAAAATAACTACTATCTAAACTGTGTGATATTATCATTACTAATTTAATTATATTACAACATAATATTATTCCATTTATAATTATATTACAACATAATATTATATAGTTTAAAACATTTAAAACAATATTAAAATAACAAATAATATCAATCATAACTTACTATGTTTATTTTATAATCTCATAAATCACTATTTTCTCAATCTAAATGGTTTTTATATTATTATTATTATTTTATTTTATAATCCCTAAATCACTACAAAATCTAAACTGCTCGATAATGTTAATCGTTTACAATATTATCATTACTAAATTAATTATTAACTTTTAAACTCACTACTTTTTTAATTCCAAAATAATATTTTAAATTTATAATCCACTAAATCACTACAAATCTAAATTATTTTGGTAATGTCAATTGCTTACGATATTATCATTTCTAATTTAATTATTATCTCCTAAAAGCACTATTTTTAATCCTAAATTAATATTTTGATTTTATAATCCCTAAATCACTTTGAAATTTAAATTGTTACGATAATGTTAATTGTTCTAATATTAGCATTATTAAATTAATTATTATCTCCTAAAATCACTACTTTTTAATCCCAAATTAATATTTTGAATTTATAATCCACTAAATCACTACAAATCTAAATTGTTTTAGTAATGTCAACTGCTTACGATATTATCCTTTTAATTTAATTTAATTATTATATCCTAAAATCTCTATTTTTTCTATCCTAAATTAATATTTTTATTTTATAATCCCCTAAAATCCACTACTTTTTTCTAAACTATTACTAATTTAATTATGTTAAAACATAATTATTGTATCCTAAAATAATTACTTTTCTAATATTATAACATTCATAATTATACCATACATTATATCATACATATATGGTATAATATTATAATACACGTATATAATAAAATCACTACCTATCTAAAAGCATGCGAGATATTATCATTACTAATTTAATTATATTACAACATATAATTATACCATTTATAATTATATTACAAAATAATATTATACAATTAAAACATTTAAAACAAAATTAAAATAACAAATAATATAAATCATAAGTTACTATGTTGATTTTATAATCCACTAAATCACTACTTTTTCAATCTAAACGATTTTTATATTATCATAACATAATTATTATCTTCTAAAATCATTACTTTTTAATCCTACATTATTATTTTGATTTTATAATCCCCTCAATCACTATACATCTAAAAGCTGCTCTAATAATGTTAACTGTTCTAATATTATCATTACTAAATTAATTATTATCTACTAAAATCACAACTTTTTTTTTAATCCCAAATTAATATTTTAAATGTATAACCCTCTAAATCACTACAAATCTAAACTATTTTGGTAATGTAAACTGTTCTGATATTATACTTTCTAATTTAATTATTATCTCCTAAAATCACTACTTTATGATATTATCATTACTGAGCTATTATCATTATTCTCCGTTATTTATCCAAATTTTCTTATCAAATATCTGATCAATCCCCTTACAGCAATTGTTGATATCACATATCCTAATTTATTGAAAAAATTTGACAATGACTTTTATTTCCAAAACCAAGCCATCCTTGCTCCTACACTTGATGCTATAAATAAGGTGAACGAATATGTGATGTATTTATGGCCATGTTATGAAATACCATATCTAAGATGTCCTATGTAAGGTTGATGAAAACTCAAACAGCTATGAAGGCATTTATACCCTATAATTTTTTAATAGCATTACATCTTCTGGAATGTCAAACTGCAAGATAACGTTGAAGATTGAGATTCCTGTAATGTTGCTCCGAAATATAGATCAGTGATTTGGTTTGTGCAATGTCACGAGATTAATAGTAACTCAATTGGGAAAACATCTGATAGAAGCAAAAGTAATTCCAGTCATCAATTTTGGACACAAAGTTTTCATACCTCGCTTGGTCTTAACACCGTCAAACATTAGATTACCTTTTAAATTCCAACAAAGATAATTTCCTTTGGTTTTTTGCTTTTTCATGACAATTAATAAGACTCGGGGCAATCTCTCTCACATGTTGATCAGATGTCATCACGTCCAGTTTTAGCCATGACCAATTGTATGTAGCAGTATCAAGAGTTACAAGCAAGAGTGGAGTAAAAATACTAATTTGTGACAAAGATGGACAAACATACAATACTACAAAGAATGTAGTTTTCCAGAAAGTTTTTCATAATTTAATGTATAAAGGTTTGACTGTTTCTGGCTATTATCTTTTTGTTGCTCATTATTAGTGTAAACCCTGATTATTTTATTATTATATCTCATGAAATTTTTACTATAATCTATTTGAATCTTTTTAGGTAAATCTATGATTTTCATTTACAAAGCTATCTCGATCGAGCCAAATTCCAGTTGCAAAGACAAAAATAAACCGACAAACTCTCAACACTACCCCCAACAAAATTGTTTAGTTTTTATGTATATTCATTTTTTTGTCTGTGTATATATATTCATGTATAACCATTGAAAAACTTTTAAATAAGAGTATAATAGGTTTGTCTTTTACTTTTTGGATGACAGTATTTGAAATTCTATGTAAGTCCATTTCATACGTGTCTTACTCTAATTCTTTTCATTTTTATTTAATATAGGGGCTAAATTCCTTTATGTTCAGTTAGTTTTCAATCCGAAATGAACACATGAATTTTTAGTTAAGTGTGAGACTTTTTTTTATCTCGAGCAATACTATTTCCTATAAAAGAGTTGTGGAAAGATAATTATTTATTTGGTTGATAGTTTATGCAATGTTGAAATCAACTATTAAGTATGTCTAAATTCTTATATTTCACTATTGTCCGATTCTGTCGCAAATATTTATAAGATTGCAACGACTGTTAAAAAGATCATTTAAGTGCTAATTTTTGTTTGTGTGAATATATTGCACATTCAATAAATATAACTGGATTGAAGACCTAAACTGGAAGAAGCTTAAATGTGATAATCACAAATACCTATAGTTCAATGGTAATGTGACAATGAATTTGGTGTATGCAGTTCTTGGCAGAGTTAAATTTTTGTTGGCATGCTTCTTGCATTATTTCAGGTGCATCATGGATTTTATTCTGCTTAGCATAACAAAATTTTGCACCCTACAATTCTAAATACTGTTGAAAGTGCAAAGGAGTTATATGAAGACCTTCAAATTATGGGACAGTGCATTCAATGGGAGGGGATATAGCTTCATTTTGTGGACTATATCCCACGGTGTTTATATTTATGGCTTCTTCATTTATTGCATTCAATTATATGAATTGTGGCTTTGCATGATTTGTTAAGTACTAGCACCCGGTAAATCATTTTCATCATCATTAATATATTTTTTTTTTGTATTATGGTAATACTGTGAGTGCCTATATAATTGTCAAAAATTGATAAAACAAACAAACTAATGAGGTATGTATTCGTTCTTTAACTATAACATTGTGTTATGTATGACACGGTGCTATACTGCTATGTTTTTGGACATGGTATTTGTTTGACATGAATATCCAACATAATTATTAATTCTCGTGCTTTTCAGTTTTCGCATGTAACATGTGATTTCCTTCATGTCTGAGGACCAAAACTGAGACATTCTTTCGTTGTTTTCCCTTTCGTTTGGATGTTAGAATTCTGGTGCAAGTAATTAGCATATACGAGATATGGACTCTTCAAAATGCATCAAGTACATGTGTCAGATATTTGAGGCTTGGTGAGATTTGTGTAATGTGTAACAGACTTCAAATATACCACTAGCAATCATATCAATATAACAATTTGATGGCATTGTGCATGACACTTTCTAAATATTTGTTAGTGCTTTTATAATGAAAGAGTTACCCATTTTTAACCATATTGGTTACATTATAAACATTTTTATCAAGACATTAATATATATATATATATATATATATACACACACACACACAACTGTTATGTAATGTTCTGGGGTTTAGTGATCAGATTAATTATATACTTGGATATGTATTTGCACATAAAATTTTTATGCAACACTATATAACATATGCTTTTAAAATTTGATAATCGCACAACAATCTACTATCTTCTTATTATATTTTAATTTATTAATTGCATGTATAAATTTATTATTAACAAAATGATTAATCCCGCCGCAAAGCGCGAGTTTGTATCTAGTTAAATATACTAAATTGTAGTACATAACACAATTGCATGACATTTGTCATTCTCAAATTGCAACACTTGTCCTACCTAATTAATATGCTCATCCAGTTTTTATATTATCGTTACTTAATTAATATATCCTAAAATCACTACTTTTAATTATATTACAATAATATATTATACCATTTATAATTATATTACAACGTAATACTATAACATTTTAATTATATTACAACATAATATTATACTGATTTAAAACATTTAAAACAAAATTAAAATAACAAATAATATCATTCATAACTTACTATATTAATTTTATAATCCCTAAATCACTACTTTTTCAATCTAAATTATACTTTTATATTATAAATTACTTAATTATTATCTCCTAAAATCACTAGTTTTTAATCCTAATGTTAATATTTTAATTTATAATCCCATAAATCACTATAAATCTAATCATTCTAATAATGGTAATTGTTCTAATATTATCATTACTAATTTAATTATTATCTCCTATAATCACTACTTTTTAATCCCAAATTAATATTTTGAATTTATAATCCCCTATATCACTAGAAATCTAAATTGTTTTGGTAATGTCAAATTTTGTTACAATATTATCCTTTCTAATTTAATTATTATCTCCTAAAATTACTATTTTGTGATATTATCATTCTTGAGCTATTATCATTGCTCTCCATTATTTACTCTTAATTTTCTCCTATAAATACAACATAATATTATACCATTTATAATTATATTACAACATAATATTATACAATTTAAAACATTTAAAATAAAATTAAAATAACAAATAATATCAATCATAACTTACTATGTTGATTTTATAATCCCCAAAATCCGCTACTTTTCTAAACATAATTATTATATCCTAAAATCACTATTTTTCTAATATTATATCATTCATTATTACACCATATATTATATCCTACATGTAAGGTATAATATTATAATACATGTATATAAAAAAATAACAAAATCACCACCTATCTAAATTGTGTGGATATTATCATTACTAATTAAATTATATTACAACATAATATTAAACCATTTATAATTATATTACAATATAATATTATACATTTTAAAATATTTAAAACAAAATAAAATAACAAATAATATCAATCATAACTTCTTGTTTTGAATTTATAATTCCCTAAATCACTACAAATCTAAACTATTTTAGTAATGTCAACTGTTCTTATATTATCCTTTCTAATTTAATTATTATCTCCTAAAATCACTACTTTATGATATTATCATTACTCTCCATTATTTAACCTAATTTTCTCTCTATAAATACAACATAATATTATACCATTTATAATTATATTATAACATAATATTATCTGATTTAAAACATTTAAAATAAAATTAAAATAACAGAGATAATATCAATCATTACTTACAATGTTGATTTTATAATTCTCAAAATCAACTACTTTTTAAACATAATTAGTATATCCTAAAATCACTATTTTTCTAATATTATATCATTCATTATATCATACATGTATGGTATAATATTATAATACACATATATAATAAAATAACAAAATCACTATATCTAAAATGTGCGAATATTATCATAACTAATTAAATATACAAAATTGTAGTACACAACATCATTGCATGATATTTGTCATTCTAAAATTGCAACACTTGTCTACCTAATTAATGTGCTCATCCATTAATCCGGTTTTTTATATTATCGTTACTTAATTAATATATCCTAAAATCACTACTTTTAATTATATTATAATAATATATTATACCATTTATAATTATATTACAACATAATATTATACTGATTTAAAACATTTAAAACAAAATTAAAATAACAAATAATATCATTCATAACTTACTATGTTGATTCTATAATCCCTAAATCACTACTTTTTTGATCTAAACGGTTTTTATATTATCGTTACTTAATTATTATCTTCTAAAATCACTACTTTTTAATCCCATATTAATATTTTAATTTTATAATCTCATAAATCACTATAAATCTAAAATGTTCTGATAATGTTAACTGTTCTAATATTATCATTACTGAGCTATTATAATTACTCTCCGTTATTTAACCAAATTTCTCCCTATAAATACATACCAACTATTACGTAACAACTCATGCTACAAACAATTCTAAATATTGTTGAAAGTGCAAAGGAATTATATGGAGACCTTTAGATTATGGTGACAATGCATTCAATGGGAGGGGCTATGGCTTCATTTTGTGGACTATATCTCATGGTGTTTATATTTATAGCTTCTTCATCTATTGCATTTTATTATCTGAATTGTGGTTTTGCATGATTTGTTAAGTACTAGCATCTGGTAAATCATTTTCATCATCATTAATAGTTTTTTTTAGCATTATGGTAATACTGTGAGTGCATCTACATTGCCAAAAATGAATAAAAAACTAATGAGGCAATGTATTCGTTTTTTAACTATAACATTGTGTTATGTATGACACAGTGCTATACTGCTATGTTTTTGGACATGATGTTTGTTTGACATGAAAATCCAACATAATTATTAATACTCGTACTTTTCAGTTTTCGCATGTAACATGTAATTTCCCTTAAGGTTTGAGAACCGAAATTGGGACATTTTTCATCTGTTTTCCCTTTCGTTTGGATGTTTGAATTCTGGTGCAAGTAAGCGTATATGAGACATGGACTCTTTAAAATGCATCAAGTACCTTTGTCATATATTTGAGACTTGGTGAGGTTTGTGTAATGTGTAACAGACTTCAAATATGCCACCAACAATCATATCAATATAACAACTAGATGACATTGTGCATTACACTTTCTAAATATTTGTTAGTGCTTTATAATGAAAGAGGTACCTATTTTTAATCCTATTAGTTACATTATAAATATTTTTAGCAAGAAATTAATATATATATATATAGAGAGAGAGAGAGAGAGAGAGAGAGAGAAATATATTAATTTTAAATTTTAAATGAATCACTCTAATTTATATTTGTAAAATGTCTCATATTGGCATTTAAAAGTTAAAATTACTCTTATAAAATTTGAGAAAATATTCAATGCAAATATAGTTTTGAGGACATCACAACAAAAATCGCAATGTTTTGTCCCAAGATATAAGAGAAATCGTAATAAAAACAATACCAGTAACTTCAAAAACTCAAATAGGCCAAAAACAAGTAATTAATCCAAATTGATTCCCATTAAAACCATGTCTGTGAATTGTGAAGAACGTAAATAATCCCTACCACTAAAAAAATATCCAAGGTTAAACAAAAAGTCAATAAACAAATTCATATCCCACCCACTACCGAACTGCCTGCATTTATCCATTTTTACAAGTTGCAGGTGAAAGAAAAGCTGTAACTAACGAACCCTTTTGTGCATAACATGTAAAAATGAATCAGATATGAGATTTGCTTCCACTGTGTATAAAAAATCATGGAAAGTGAAACGAACCGCCAATTTCAGTACTACCTGCTGGTGGATCAACTGCAACCCAAAGTAGTGAGATTGTAATGGCAATGAGCCCGGACCAAACAAAGGCAATTGTGGGTATTCTTCCTCGCCTTCCCATGAGCCCTTTTGCGAATGGGTAGAGATGAGCCAAAACCCAGAAGCTGAAGAAGACTCCTCCTAATAAACGACTCCATTGCGGGATAGTACTGTATATTGTTCTGCTAACTCCAACTGCTATTGCTATCAAGTTAATTATCATAATAGTAATCGGTGGAATCATCAGTGACGACCATTTGATTACATACAGATCAGCAAAATCATCGTCGTTCTCATCACCGGCCGATTTTGATGTCAAGGTGAATGAGATTTCAATCCCTGCAACAATCTTCAGCAGACCCTGGAGCACAGCAGCAAAATGGGCACTAGTGCCTCCGATTAACCAGAATTGTTCGTTTCGCCACCATTCTTCAAGTGCAATGCCGGACCACTTGATCTCAAGCACGGCAAGCATACAAAGAGTCACGGTAATAACCAAGAGATACACAAGGAATGAGATATTGAGGCTCTGGACAATGAATTGACCAGAGAAGAGGGAAAGTGCCGGAAGAAAGCAATACACAATGAGGAAAAATGAGGTGAATGGGTAAATTCCAACATTGAGGTAAGCAACTCTCTGCAAAAACTTCATCTTTGGGCTGGCAAAAAAGGCATTATTACGAGAAAAGAAAATCTCGACAGAACCTGTGGCCCACCGGAGGACCTGGTGGAGTCTATCAGTCAGGTTAATAGGGGCAGTTCCACGAAAAGCATCCCTCTTGGTAACACAATAGATGGATCTCCAACCCCGGTTGTGCATTCTGTATCCTGTTACCACATCTTCAGTTACAGACCCATAAATCCATCCAACTCGACCACCCCAGTCAGTTTTTTCTTCGTACCAACATGAGACAACACTGATTGCCTCAGCAACAGTAGAAGCATCCAAAAGCTCCCGAGGAATTGTAAGAGCACCAGGAGGCCGTCCATTCTTCACAGCAGGGTGATCAGCAAGAGGGCGGCCTTGGAATTCTGCCACAGGGATGGAGTCCAGAAGAAAACTTGAGTTTCCAAATTTCTTAGGAAAGAGAGGAAGGCTCATTTCTTCTTCTTCCTCCAAATCTCCCATTCTGAGTGATCTATTCATATCGGGAGCAGAAGCAACAGATGAACTTTTCTTTTGGCGACCAAAACAACAGCTGCAGCAGCCAGAATGGTATTCTTTTGATCTAGGCGGATCAAAACCATAAAGCGCAATCCTGCGAAAGAGGCATCCTGTCCCAACATAAACTGGACCTTGGAGACCATCAAGGGCACGCATGTTGACATCAAAGAACACTGTATTGTGATTTGCGTAACGATCAGAAGGGTCAATTCCCTCAAACCTCTGAGGAAATTGAACATAACAAATGCGGTCACCACCACGGTCCATCATAAAACACATTCCTTCCCTTATTGCCTGGGAGTTGTAAATGTAATGGTCACAGTCCAGGTTAAGAATGAACGGTCCATTCGACATGATAGCTGAGGCTCGAACCAAGGCGTTCATGGCCCCGACCTTCTTGTTGTGATCATAGCCAGGCGTTTTCACGAGAAACATAGACCAGCAACGGAAGCCGAATGTCAACTTCTGAAAAATCAAGATTTGCATCACCATCTGTGCCATGCAGTGGTTCATCACTCGGTGGTTTCAACATAACCTGCAGTTTATAGTTACAGCTCATTAGTCACCTAAATGACTCATGTGGCATAGAAAATCAAAAGAAACAGAACATAATCTTCAGCGCTCATGTGGAAAATTATAGAAGAGGACATTCCAATTTATGGCTAAAAGGGTATTTCAATATGTGCATCTAAAAACATACTTAAGAATAATATTTAGACCAGCAGACATGAAAAGGTGAACCTTGACCAAGACTAACACAAGTGAACCTTCATAAAAGCAATAAAAGGTAGACCGGTACAAAGACCAAGTTAAGGAAAATGAGAGTGTATCCAAAACCAATTCAGGTACCAGAGAACTTAAAAGTTACTAAGATAAATGAGCAAAATTTAAAAGGGCAATATTTAAATCTTTGATAATCGGAGCATATATTACTCCGGTTTATTAACAAAACAATATATACAAAACATGAAAAGAAAATATGTAACAAAATGTATTACATTAGAGAATATAAGTATATAACCATAAACAACTGTGTAGTATTTGATTCTAAGGATGATTTTTAATATATACAAATATATTTACAGAATATAGCTGGATCAAATTTAAAAACTTGATATTTCAGAATCTGAAGTATCATGTATCATACATATCCCACTGAACTTCAAAACAAGCTAAACCAAAGTTTGAAATTAGTATCATATAAAAATATATAAAATTTCTTGGTCTGAATAAAAAAATGACAAACAGGCTCTTTTTGGGAACATAGGAGGTAATAAGAATAAGAAATAAAAGAGTTGTTACTTCAAATTAGAGGATTTTCTAAACAACTGAAGCATTCAATTAAGATTGGTATAGAATAAAGAAATCCATTATAATGAAGGGCTTTTATCAAAATAAATACCTGAATGATTCCAACATGATTACCCTTAGAGTGATCTGGACCTGAAACCATCCAAGTACCAGGCCAATGTGTTGCATCTGCCATCCATGTGGCTTTAAGGATCTTCGGATTTTCCAGCAACACAGTGCCACCTTCTTCCTTATGAAGTCTCATAGCCTTAATTTCCTCTTGACTATTATAGGCATCAGAACGACGACGAATTACTTCAGGAAGGCCATTGATCCGAACCTTGAATTCATCGTACTCACGCTTTACTCGTCTACGATCCTTTACAAAATCTAGGCGCACTTTATTCTTGTAAGGATCTCTCTTCAAATTGAAATAAGATTCTGGGTTTCTTGGCTCAATATCATGTTTTCGGCAAAATGGGACCCACAAATTAGCAAAACTTGCAGCTTCCGCCATCGCCTCAAATGTTAGAAGGGAACCTCCATCGTCGGAAACATAACAAGAAAGCTTATCAACAGGATAATCAGCAGCCAGAATAGAGAGAATGGTGTTTGCAGTAACAAGAGGTGGCTCTTTCTCTGGATCTGCAGTTGAAACAAAGACATCTACTCCTGGAAGATCGGATTTTCCTGTGGGATTGTTTGGACTGGGTGATTCAAACTTCTCTTTCAACACATTAAGATAAGTAGAGCGATTAACAGGGCAGAGCTTGGGAAGCTGGTCAAGTAGTCAAGAAAATGCAAACCAAAGCTCACAAACAATTGACATAAGCCAGAGCCATCTTGCATCATTATTTGGGTGACTTATCCGCCATTGGAGAAATAATGCGAGGACAACCATTCTCACAAAAATTAGAAGCCTGCATGCAAAGTGTGGCAACATGAAGAATAAGTCTCTGTTTTGAAATTTTCAATGAAACATGAACAAAACTGTAATTGTTACCTTATGTGCCTGCATAACAAACAAAGCCCTTACAACGAAGGTAGAAAAAACAAAGATAAAAAGGGAAGAAAAATGAAGTCATACATGAACAACAGAAATACTACAGACACTACCAAAAAATTAACTATGATACTAATCATATCTTGCTAGTCACAATTTCTACAACTCAGTTCCAAACTTGAGCCTTATTGGATACCAGGGATAATATTGAGCAAGATTGAACTTGCTGACAAATGAGGTGTGTTGTTAAAAATAGCATCACCAATTTAGTATGACATAAGCATCCACTAAAACAGGGATAGTTAGTGTACCTTGAATCAGTAATAGCAACTACATATGATAGATAATTAAATTTAAACAAACCAAACTGAGAACAAGTTTTAAATTTACATAACACAAAGAAAAGGCCTTAGAGGCAAAATAGTAATCGTTGATATCTAATGTTGTATAGCACAATAAGTCAGTTTCTACCTTATACCAAAATCGATTCTACCAAAAGTGCAAACAGCTAAAATATTAGCGAAATCTCACAAAAATAGCGTTATCAAAGAGGATTTATTGAGTTTATCTATGAGAGAAGTGTTGTCATATGTTGCAAAACTATCTTCACCCAAATATATAAATATCTTTACCCACATGGTTTGAATATTTGACAACCTAAGTAGCACATAGACAATGGTCTCACTACAAAATGATCATAATATACGGATATAAGCATAATTATAGGCTGCTAGTTTGATACAGGAAGAATGAGTTGAATCATGATTCATATGAGTTTTAAGAACTTAATAATTTTGAAGTCTTGAAACAATTTCACTATCTGATTTTTTTTTAAAGTAAAACTATCTGAAATCATGCCCCAAAATATGGAAAACAGACAAATAGCATTTTATCAAAGAAAATTACTTGGAAGAATTATAATTAAAAATAACCAAACAATGATCACAGGGAGTAATCATACCTGTATGGGCTGAGCACTGCAGCAGGTATTTTCAATTTGCGAGTGAGGGGCCTCCATGGCTTTCTGAGAAGCTCCTTAGGCTCCCCACCAATGCCGTCAATTTTATCATTCCCCAGTCCCCCATTGGACCATATTGCATTCCCATACCCATAGGTCCCACTTGTCTCAAACAACCACCTAGTATGATCGAAATCTCCAGTTTGACTTCTTGTTAGCGAAGACTTGGTTGATTTCATCAATGACAACCTCCTCTCCATCTTGGATGACAACCTCCTCTACATCTTTGATCCAACACGTGATAAAAGTTTTAAAGCCGCCTGTCCATTCTCCCCTGCGTTCTCAAGCAAGTCTGTTGCCTTGTAAAGTTCCTTACATCCTGGACAAATCCCATCACCAATTCTCACAGCATCAATATAACAATCCCTGCATATCTTAAAATCACATTCACAGGGGAGAATATCTTCACCCCGCTCATCGCTCATCACCTTGTCATCGCAACCAGGTATGTCACACACAGACCCTTTTGCACCAGCCATCTGAGGATGACCAGTTTCTGACTCGATCACTTTGTCCATCAAATGGGCACGAGTAACACTGTTAAACCCACCCGTAAACAGAGAATTCGCCACATACTGCTCCTCAACCCTCTGTGAAATTGAAGGATCCATGGGTTGATTATCAGGTGTTGGAGGTATATGCACAGTGTAGTTCATGAACTCACCACTGCCAATTTCACTATCTAGATCCTCTCTTGAATAATTAACAATTCGACCTGATAAAGTCCTTCTCACAAAGGTCACCAGGGAGTTCCTGAATCCTTCAGTGATCTTGAACCCATTTATTGAAATTTGTATCAGAAAACTTTATGTATCACCAAATTCTGAAATTGCCTAGATGAAAATGAAAACAGAAGCCTGTCAGCAAGAATTAACTTGCAAAACGATATATACCAATTCAAGAAAATTCAGACTATAAAAAAATTTAATTAAATTTAAAAAAATCTCTATGATAATCAGAAGCAGGAAAATTGGGACAAAAATCCCTCTTCCTCAAGCCCCAAATTTCAACATTCTTTCTAATTCTGTCAAACCAATAAAGAGGCGATTTTTATTCCAAATACTAAAAACACTCCAAACTCCTCCACCCATCAGAAACAGTTGAAACATAAAAAAAGCAAATTAGCAGACACAAAAAGTACCTAGTATCTCCAGATACAACATAAAATTAGTGGAGATCAACAAAAAACATTCATCATCACCCAACTTTACCCACAACAAACAGAGCCAAAACCCAAGAATAATAACGCAGATATTCAAAATCCAGAGATTTCGTCTCAGTATATAAAGAGAATACAATATAAATATTTTTTACCACATAATTATATAATAATACAATAAGAAAAGGAAATGGAACGGCTTCAAAAAGCGTGTGAGAAACATTCAAAATAATGCAGCCAATATGTGTGTAAGCATTGCAACTTACAACTGTAACAAAATCTTTCATTTACCTACACCTTCATATAAGACCCAGTCCACTAATTTCTAAACCAAACCGAATAAATTAATAAATAACCCCAACTTCTGTAGATCACTTTGCTTAATATTAACGATTTAAATAGTCAAGATTAGGACAGAGTAGTAGTAGAGTAAAAAAACCCATCAAAAATAAGTAGAGAAAGTCTCAAAACACACCTTCAAACACATACAAAAACCAAAATAAAAACTTTGTCAGCGCTTTAGTCCAGACGGCACAAAACCCATCAACTATACATGCATATATATAGAGAAATTTTGACCCTTTTGGGCTTGATGATTCTGTTGCTATTTTCGGTTTCTGGGTATTTATATGGAAAGAGAATTAAAAAGATATGATTGATTATTGAGTATTACCACAACTGATTGAAAGAAGAATGAATGTGAATATATTTTGGTAATATTAAGAGACTGCTGATATTTTGACGAGATAAGGTGAAGAGATCTTTAGACAAGATGAAAGATTGAAATGCCGAGAATTGCTATGGAAGATTTTAGTAAATATTTAGGGAAAATTGGGGAGCAGCTGGCCCTGCTCTGTACTTCCTTTCTTATTAGGCCTGCTAATTCTTTGTCAATAACTTAGTAATTAATACAAGAGAGACTGAAGGGCGGAATTTGGGGAGTAAAAAAGGATATTTCGGGAATGTAGGAGGTTTGCCTTAATAACATCATTGACAACACTTTCACCGATAAAGTATCTATCCTGAACTTTAAAAAATACATTAGCAAATCATTATCTATCTCATTATCCTACTCATCAATCATTATCCAACCCATTTTTATTTTCAAATTATAAAATTAATATTAAATTATTTTTAAAAAATTTCAAACGTATTTAAATTTAAAATTTAATATAAATTTATTTAATTCATGTCAATATAATAAATAAAAGTACTATTAATTATAAAATTATTATTTTCAAAATTTAAATGAATCATATTAATTTTAAATTTAAAAATATCATAAATTAACTTTTTAAAGTTAATATTGATCTCAAATATATTTAGCATAGCTACAATCCATTTAATACTCACTATATAAATTGCTTAAAATTAAAAATAAAATAAAATTATTTTATAGTGGAATATAATTGATAAATTATATTATCTCTTTTATAAATTATAAGATTATTATTAATTTTTATAAGTCAATTTGATGTATTCTCAAACTTAATAATTTTGCTAAGAATTGTAAAAATAATAAATTTTATTAGTAGTATTTGTTTTTTCTAAATAATTTACAATATGTATTGATTAAATTTATATTAATTTTAAATTAAAAAATATCACATACTTACTTCAAAAAAGATTAATAAATTAATAGCGATATTATAATTAAAAACAAAAGGTTGTACTACAGTATATTACAGCTATCATAAACTCTAATGCATGAAGTCAATACAAAGGTCAAATAGTTATAATGGTCAAAAATATGTTTTGACTATTGTAGTAACTTTTAAATTTTAACTTTTAACTTTTAACTTTTAACTTTTAAATTGTACTATTTAATGAATCAATATAAAGAACATGTTGAGTACATAGTAAAAAAAAAATTGAACTTGCATAACATTACAGAATAAGGATAGAGAAAAAATTATTGTGAATGTTATTGTTTCCTACCCTATTTTCTTTATACATTTATCCAATAAAATTTGGGGTGGAAAAATTTATATGTGCAAAATTTATAAGTATTTCAAGTATATTTGTAACATGTTTACTTTTAAAATATATTTATTAGAATTTAACAATAGTAGCTTGATAATAAATCTACGATTGTGTCATTTTTTTTTACTACTACTAATAAAAGAGAACTTTTTTGTGTAAAATTATTTAGAAAATAAACTCTTTTTGGGGGAAAAAGAGTATGTGGGTCCAAGTGTAAAATTAGAGTTTACATGATCTAATTGAATTAAATGCGCAATTAGAGTTCCACGACCTCATTAAATATACAAATTAGGGTTCGCATAATCTAATGGAATGAAGACGAAAAAGTCAAAAATAAATGTGCTAGACCCGGGAGAAGCCTCCACGTGTCCCGAGGCAGAAGACTCGTAGAGACGGCTCGATTTGGGAATTGATTGAGGGATTGAATTGGTGGCTAGAAGGACAGGGCAATATGAGAATTATTCTAATGACTAAAGGGCATTTCTGAAATTTTTCTGAAAGTATGTGCCTCGCACAGGACTACTTTCCAGAAAACCCTATAAATACCCCTTCCATACGATTGGGAAGGGGACTTCTCTTCAGACTCAAGACTTGGACTCTTGGAAGATCAAAGGGACCCTTTGTTAGGTTTGTAATATTCAAGAACGCAATCAAATTGCAAAAATAATGCTGAAACGTGTAAAATCGAGTTTAAAAATTTTACAAACCATATACCCGGATCACCCTTTATGCACAATTATTAATTAAACGAAAAAGATGAATAAGAAACATACCCTTGAAGATCCGAGCTTTCTCAGGTACAAGTTCACCTCCAATCTTTTTTGCGTTCAACTTGAATCCATCCGGGTTTGGTTCCTTCCTTTGATCAACGTTAGTCACCCAAGTGTTTGGCCTCTAGAGGTGATCCACCAAAGAAGAAAAAGGATTTAAGAAGATGGGTGGTTGGATAAACCCTAGTTTTTCTATCTCTATAGAAAAGGCGTACTCTCCCAACTATTGGAATTACGTATGTTGTAAAAGTCAACAACCACACCAATCATAATAAGACTCCTCTTATTTATAGATGTGGGCAACCCACCTTAACAATTAAGGAATTGGGATTTATTTAATTAATTAAATTCTTTTAATTAATTAAGCTCCCTAATTTTATTAGGGATAATTAATTAAACTCCTTTAACTAATTTTTCTTCCTAATCCAATTAGGAATAAATGAGAGTACTTATATTAAATTAATTCCTAAACTCTTTTAGAAATTAAAATAATAATAATTGTAATAATATTAATAAGACTCCTCTTATTAATTTATATTTAATATTTCTAAAATATTAAATAATAAATATTAAGCTATTTAATTTATTCTATCACCATAGATTAAATTAAATATACATAACATATTATTACGATTATGCCATTAACTTCTTAAATAATTATTCTTCCTTTTATGGTGTGACCATTTTGGGTTCTCCATATTAAACCTAGGTTGTGAATAAATCAATTAGAACAATTCTAATCTTATTTAAATAAATAAATTAAATAATTAATTTATTTAAATAAATAATATTTATTCTACAATAGGGATAAGCCTCCCTAGCGATCAACGACTTTCTAGATAATATAGATTTTAACATTAATCATTAAAGAACCTTTGAGTAAATAGTTACTGTATAATTCAATCCTTCCACCATACAATGTCCCAATTAAATATAAGACATGGAATTACTTGTCAAGTCTTATTTTATTTAATTATATGTATTTCGATCCTTAAATGCACAACTCAAATAATGCAAATTAGAAACTCCTTTCTAATTTTTATTACGCTTCGCCAAGAGGACTCTTGGGTTGTCATTTATCGAATCACATAGGACATTTCTCTTCTTTTAATAGAAGTGGTAGATTCTTTATCGATCATACATTATCTCCATGTACAACTTATTATACCCAAGCATACCCTTTGATATACCCTAAGGGTCTTAAGGAATAAGTCAAAGTATAACTCATCATACACAAGATACTATGATGATCTCAAGTCCAAGGATCACTTGACTACTATCACTATAGAATTCCTATCGACAGCAAGTAAAAACTCCATTAGGTATTCCTTAGCGAGCCACGCTTCGATGAACTTATTCTCTAATAAGCACCTACATACTTGCTTTAGTGTCTCCACACAAATGATCATGAGATCAATCATCCTCATCCAATGAAAGCAAGAACGCGTGTACCAATCTATCCAGGATTCACTAATCCCCAATTTAGTAATCCAATGATTGGGAACTATTTTAGTTTTAAGCTTTCTAAGAATTTAGATCTCATTAGAATGATCATCATCATTATTATAAAAGCATTGCTTAAAACTATGGGTTTATCACATATTATAAAACAGCATCATGTAGATAATTAAAAGCTTTTAATAAATTAATACTTTTTATTAATAAACGAATAAGATTGTTACAAATTATATGCTTTATCATCAAACATGATTGGCTTGTGTGCATACTACTTTCACCCTTTTGGTGACTTAAAGGCTTGGAGATTCCACCTAAAAGCACTAAAGGGGTTTGGACATTCTCTCAACTCGAAGGACTCAAGAAGGCTCTTGGAATCCCTGCTACCCTAACACGGTTCCCGGATTCTAGGAGTTCTGCCACGCGTCGTTGGAGTAATCGCCCACCTGTCGTTCTCCCCTCTTCAATCAACCAATCAATTCCGAGCTCTTCGTGGATTTCTCTCCTCCTCAGTCAACACGAAACCCTAACCCTAGCAAGGTACAATTTCCTTGCCCATATTTATTTGGCGACTCTGCTGGGGATCGAACCCAGCAAAGACAGTTGAAAGTATAACTTTTTGTGATGCTCTTCTCATGTATAATATTTCTTGACCCACTTCAAGTTTAATGGGCCTGAGACAGCATCTGATCCCACACGAGATATCTTGCAATAGCCGTTTTTGGAGATCTCATGTACCCTATACAGGCCTTCCCATTTGGGGTAAAATTTGGTGGTTGGGGTCCCCCTCATGACTTGAGTTGCCGTTTTGAGTACCAGGTCTCCCACCAGAATTTGTCGTGGTACCACCGCGGTATTGTATTGTCGTCGCACTCTTTCTTGGTACCGTTCATGCTTTTCTTTAGCCTTATCTCGGAAGTCAACTAAGGTCTCCAGGGCGGCTGGTCGATTTTCTTCATCGACTAAGCTTCGAAGTCTCATTCGAGCCGAAGGTATTTCTATTTCGGCGGGCAAGATAGCTTCTTCACCATAAACCAAAGCGTATGGGGTCTCACCCGTAGGCTTTCTTTTTGAAGTTCGATATGCCCATAACGCTATTGGTAGTTATTCTGCCCATGTCTTCGGATGATCGTCTAGGATTTTTGATAAAATTTTTATCAAGGTTTTGTTTGTAGCCTCTGCTTGTCCGTTGCCTTTCGGGTAGTAGGGTGATGATTTGTAATGTTTCACCCTGTATCTTTCCATCAGATTTTGACATCCCTATTGATGAAGGGAGTTCCATTATCCGACAAAATGATCTTCGGGATCCCGAAACGGCAAATGATGTGCTCCTTGATAAAATTTGCCACTGCTGGTCCCGTGGCCTTCTTCAAGGGTATTGCTTCCACCCAATTTGTGTACATCTCGGTGGTAGTTAAAATTCATATGTTACCCTTGGAATTAGGGTGAACAGGACCTATAAGATCCATTCCCCATGTATGAAAGGGCCATGGTGTTGCTAAGGTTCACAAATTCACGGCGGGAGCATGGATCAAGTTTCCATGTATTTGACAAATATGTCACTTTTTAACAAATTCTAGACAATCTCCCCCCATCTTTGGCCAGTAGTAACCATGATCGATAAGTTATTTGTACAACTTGGCTCCCCCTTGGTGTTCATCCTTGTGCATTTGGTAAACCAAATCTTTGGCTTCACCTAGTTCCAGACACCGTAGGGGCTTGCCATTGAATCCTCTTCTAAACAATTCTCCATTTTGCAAGAAGAAACGTTGTGACTTCCTCTTGACTATAATTGCGTCCTTCTTTTCGGTCGGAAGAGTCCCGCTTTGTAAGAACTCTACATAAGGGATTCGCCAATCCACTATATCTTCAATGAAGGCACATTCATCCTCCCCAGGGTATTCTTGGCATGAAACACATTGGCATTGTAGGGCATCTGCTTCCTTTTTCATTTCAGGCCAATAATACCCTTGACGTTCTGACCTACGATCTGATACAGTATATGTCCGCCAATCCGCATGCCTCGTCATGTACCGATCTGAAGACTCTATTTGCTTCCCTTGCCTCCCCAGCATCGTGTCAATACAAATTACGCTTTTCTTTGTGATACAAGACACCTTTGATGATGTTGTACTTTTGTAACTTCACGATAGATATTGTTCCCTCCTTTGTTTGCAATTGATGGGAGATGTCATGTCGCCAATCATCTATCATGTCTTTGGGGAACAAGTTTAGCACCGTGGTTGTGACGCCCCCAAAATAGGTATACATCACCAATTCTGAGTCGCCAAATACATGGTACAGAATACGAATACAATCTTTAATATACAACAAGAGAGCTGTGAGTTTTAATACAATTCTTGTCTTCTAGACAATATCCACTCTCAGAATAAGTCCTCATTACATTTATTGTCACACTATTTAACAGAATAGTGAGGACTACTAATACTATCATCTCGACCGTCACTCCGCTTCCTCGACTAGTCCCGCCACGTTCTCATTTCAAGAGAATAAAGGAAAGAAAGGTGAGCTCAACTAGCCCAAGAAGAAATATTATGACTAAGATAATGCAGAATAAATTATCATTAGTCCTCAACAATGTTAAACTGATAAAATACAATAGACATCAAGTTTAACTACAGCGGAACATGCAATCCGTTAAAAGAGTCATGTAGAGAATAAAATCTACTATCTTTTATGATTTTAAAAAGGTTTCATCACTTTTATCGCTGAGACTCAGCTTAATAAATAATCCACATCATCCCTGCACTATGGCCAAGGATATTCATTAGGGTCACGACCACAAATTATCCATGCACTACGGGCAAAGGATATTCGTGTATTCCTCAATGGTCATTATCATGCCAACAACTGTCCATCAACGCACTACGGGCCAATGAGGACTTTTACCACATCATTTGTAACATTACGATCATGATTACACCGAATAATCCCTGGTCATAATCATACCAAGTCCATCTATGCATTACGAATACGGATGACTTTCAACAAAATATAAACATGAGGATGATGACAATGATATAAGAATTCAATAAAACAAGTTCAAGAATTAATTTATCCAGGAACTAATAACGTCCAAATTGTCAACATGATACTTCTTTGTAAAGTAAAATTTAAGAATGCTCAGAAGAATATTTTCATAAAAAGATACTGGATGAAATGCAAATATCAAGGATATTCCACTAATTTGATGGAGTATAGAAGTCAAAACTTTAACCAACTGAGTATAATAAAGAATGGAATAACAACATAAATCATCATGCATGCGGTACTTCACATAAAGCGAGTTATTCCAACGAGAATACAAAATAACGGAACGAATGTCAAAGAAATTAAGACCAAGCGTGGATGTTCCAATGAATATTAAAGATTTTAACCGGTCCCAGAAAGCGCATGATGACAGGATATTCCAATAGAATAATAAAGATGAAACTAGGTCCAACGTAAGCGCACATACGAGATATTCCAATGTATAATAAAGATTTTAACCCGGTCCCAGGCGTAAAATGATGCAGGATATTCAATGTAATATTAAAGAATGGAATAACGTAAGAATTTCACCAAGTATAGGGTATTCAGCATATCTGAGTTATTCCAACGAATAATAAAAAGAATGGAATAATGAAGTTCTCTTCATGAATACAAAAGAAATAATACCCCTTACCTTTGAAAGAAGAGTATTGGATATAGGAGTAGTGAAGTAGCAGGATACTTTTCTTCTTTCTCTCTATAGTTTTCCCTCTCTAGAGTTTCAGTGAATTCTTAAGAAATAATGAAGGAATGAGCTTCTATTTATAGGAGAATGGAAGGATACTATTTGAAAAATTTAATCACGGACGCGCAGAATTTTGGATGAAACAATTTGAAGAATCACAGACGGCGAAACAAATTTTCCTCAGTCGTCCAATTTTCAAAAATATTAATATAATATTCAATAAAATATAATATATTCTATTTTTAATAAAAAAAAAAACTTATAAAATATATATATATTTATAACCTTTGCCTTACGGCAAAGGCTTACTAAATCTTCCACTAAATTTGCTTCCAATTTCCTCCACCAACACCCACTCACACATAATATATATATACATATATATATATATCACACATGCATATACTATATATTATATATATATACTCCATTTCTTTTCAAGACAATTCTGCTCCAATTCCCACCCGTGATGACCAAAATTTCTTCCACCCATATGTCATTTTCAACATGTGGGCTCTCGCCTTTTATAAATATATACTGAACAACTTCTACCGATTTTTGAAAAATGGGTAAATGGGGTCCATAAAATAACCAAAATTTACAACAACTAATTCATAAAAATATCCTCTCAATATTTTTAAAAATATTTATCATCATTATTATAATTCACAATATTAATCGACCGGTCGTTCCTGAGAAAGAGGGCTTTCGATAAGGATTTCTCCTATCATGCCATGAATTAGGTGACCAAACCTCTCATCAAGCGTAACTTCTAGACATCGTTAATATTGCAAATAATAATATTAATAACTCACATCTCAATTATTGATTTAATAATATATAAAATATCGACAATAATTGAATCAAATAACGTGAGATCTATGCAACAATTCTTTGAAACAAAATCGAGTGACTTCTCACGTAAGCATTAATAATCAATACCGTGTGCTACTATGCAACCACGCCAGACATCGTACTTTTTACTACCGAGTAGTTCAACAGTATTAATGGTAAAACTTCCGCCGTTATTTTTATAAAAATATTTTTGTCATTTTCTTCATCCGACAATAATTTCGTTGTAGGGTCCACAATGATTGCGTCGTTGTACGAATATTCCCTGCTAAAACGAATATTCCCCGACCAATCGAATATAATATAACAACTTACATACTTTACAGAATTTATAAATACTACCCACAACTATAACATTATATCAAATTTATTCCCTAATATTCAAAAATGATATTTATAGAAAATTCAACTTTATTCATAAAAGTTGGGGTCTTACAGTGGTTGGGAGGGTTCTCTTCATTACCTTTACATCCAAATCCTCTCCTTGGACATAGACTCGAGACGCCATCACATTGCTAGTGCATCGAAGTTGTTTATTCATCCTCTTGGTACATATTCAATCACCACCTTCTTGAAAGCCTCCATCACCTTTTGTGCTACAGTTCGATATGGCGCCAAGATAGGTTCCTTCACTCCGAATTGGCCTCTTATCTGTTGTACTATGAGGTTTGAATCTTCCTTTACTTTAAGATGTTTGGCTCCCAATTCTTGAGCCGCCAACAATCCTAGTATGAACGCCTCATATTCCGCTTCATTGTTTGTGCAAGGAAAATCCAATTTGTATGACAAGGCCACTTCATTTCCTTCTTTGGTGGTCAACACCACCACCCGCTCACTTTACCTTCTGCAGATGATCCATCAAAAGCCAAACTCCACCATTCTGGGTCCTCATCCATCAACTCGATTGATTCTACTTCTCCACCCGGAAGATCCTCAGAAGGGGGTTCATATTCTCCATTTGGAAATTGAGCCAGCAGGTTTGCCAAGGCTTGACATCGGATCGCCTTCGGTGTTACACACTTGATGTCGTATTCTAAAAGAATCATCATCCATCTGACAGGTCTTCCTACTAATGCTGGCTTAGTTAATAGGTATCTGATTGGATCAGTTCTTGTTGCAAGCTTTACTTCGTGTGCTAAAAAATAATGCCGCATTTTCTGCGCAATAAACACCAATGTTAGGCAATGCCTCTCCACCTGTAAATACCTAGTTTCTGGTCCTCTGATTATCCGGCTAATGTAATACACAGGTTTCTCTTCTCCATCCTCCTCCTGCGTGATCAGTCCACCTATAGACTTCTTGGTAAATGTAATGTACAACTGCAACGGCATTCCTCTTTGTGGCACTACCATCGTTTGTGCTGAAGCCAAAATTCTTTTCACCTTCTCAAAGGCCAGTTGTTGGTATTGCCCCCAGTCCCATTGTGCCTTTCCTTTTAGCAATTTGCCAAAAGGTTCTGTGACTTCGGCTAATGCTAGCATGAATCTTCTCATGTATGAAACTTTCCCTAGAAAGCTCTTCAACTGTTTTTGCATTTTTGGCGGGGGCATCTCTGTGATTGCTTTCGCCTTGCTGGGGTCCACCTCTAAGCCTCTTTTGTGCACCAAGAAGCCCAAGAATTTTCTTGTCGTCATTCCAAAGGCGCACTTCTTTGGATTCATCCTCAATTTATACCTTCAACATCGCTCAAACACCTTCCTCAGGTCCTCCACATGAGTTGTTGCCTTCTTAGATTTTACTACTATGTCGTCCACGTAGTCCTCCACTATATCATGAATAATGTCATGAAATATAGCGTGCATTGCCCTTTGATAAGTTGCCCCCGCATTCTTCAACCCGAATGGCATTACTACATAGTAGAAATTCCCAAACGGGGTACGCAAGGTCGTCAACTCTGCATCTTCTACGGACATCTTTATCTGATTGTAACCCATAAACCCGTCCATGAATGACATCATCTCATGATTAGCCGTTGCATCTACCAAAGTGTCTATGTTGGGTAATGGGTACATGTCTTTTGGGCATGCCTTGTTCAAGTCTTTGAAATCCACACATATTTGTAGTTGTCCATTTGATTTCTTTACCGGTATAATGCTGGATAGCCATATTGGATGTTGAATTGGCTTGATGAACCCTACTTCCAGCAACTTCTTGATCTCTTCCTTTATTTGAGTTTCGACTTCGGGTGCATAGTTACGAGGTGCTTGCTTCACTGGCTTCATTCTCGGGCTTATGTTTAGATTGTGTTCCACAGGATCCTTGTCAATTCCGGGCATCTCGTCATAATTCCAAGCAAAGACATCCCTATACTCTCGCAATAATTGTACAAGCTCCTCCTTCTGGTTAGCATCCAGCTCCTTGTTGACATAAGTTGGTCTTGGCGTTCCTCCCTCTGTTGCCAAATCAACTTCGTCTAATTCATTTTGTTGAGGTTTTGGCCTATCCTCGAAGCATTTCGGAGCTGGTTCTAACTTCTGTTGTACAACTCTTCCTTCTTCATTATTGCTAGAGTGGGGGACACCTCTTGAGCCATTGGGTTTACACGCTTCCTTGGGCTCTTCCCCCTTGCACCGTCACAATCGAAACACCACCTTTCCGTCGGGTTTAACAACCCTTTCCTATTTTGTCTTCTGGCCATCGTCAGATTGTGACATCCGCTTGACATTTATTATATTTCTAGCACCTTCAGGGTCTACTGGCCTTTTCTTTTCTTCTCTTCCTTCTTTCTCTAGGTCTACTACCACTGGCTTCTTATTTTTGGAACATTCTCCATGTTCCGAGGTTTTCTTCTTCTCTTTTTTTGCAGGAACGAACCTATCTTCCTGCACTTCCTCCCAGCTTGCTAGTCTTAGGGAACCAGGTCTTGCAATCTAGTTCTCTCCCTCTTCAGCAACATCATCAAAGAAAGTTGCTTCCGTGATGTGTGCCTCCTCTGGTCCAAAGGGATTTCGAGTTGCTGGTACCTTCACTTCTCTCCCTTTCCAGATAGCTTTCAAGCATTAATGAAATACCGAGGGTACCACCCCGTAGTTATTTTGCCAAGCCCTTTCTAGCAAGACATGATATGATGCATCCACCTCGGCAACATGGAACATTACAGGCCCTCGAATCTTCCGAACTTACATGTCCACCTTGATGTGTCCCAGGGTTCTTGTGCTTTGGTTGGCGAATCCATTAATTTTCTTGTGTTCCTTCACAATCTTCTTCTCCGGCAGGCCTAACCATTTAAACATAGTGTAGGACATAATATTTACAGACGCTCCATTGTCAATGAATGCCCTCCACACCTCGATGCCATTGATTCTTTGTTGTCACATACTGTGGACTATCAGTGCGGTATCTTATCTCTCTCGACTTTAGAGAAGATATCTTATTTTCTTCTTCCTCCATCGTCTTCACAAATCCTTTGCTTATGGCCATGCAAGTCTCCTGCGTCTCGGCGACTTTGATAATTACCTGTCTCCTTAATCCTTGCTTCCTTGGCTAATCCTATCGATCAAAAAAATTTTTGAACTAATTCATGCACCGTCACCTGCCTTCAATCCTTGCTTCCTTTATAATAATAAGCAAATGTTACACATTTCTTTCCCTTGTGATTTGGCGGTGGTTTGTCGTGAACGCTTACTTTCCTTTCCAAGTTCAATCTCCCCATTTGCCCGATTCTCGTGGAATATCCTCCGTAGGCTATAACAGTCCATAGTTGAGTGTCCCGCGTATTGGTGGAATACACAAAAGTCCGGTCTTCTCTTCATTTCTTCCACATCGCAAATCTAGGCCTTGGGGTTTCACCACCCCATATTCAACCCATTGTTCATACTGAGACCCACAATGCTTTCTCACTACATGTGATAGCCTCTGGGACTGGCTTTCTTGCATATTTGTCTCCAGGCTTTCCTCTCCTTCGATCAAAATTCTTCTCATGCTTCTCCCTCTTGCCCCCTTGTGGTTTTGACTGAGAGTCAGCCAAATCCACAGTTGTTGTCCTCTTTCCCTTCCATGTAATCGTCGCATGGTTAGTGGGCAATGTCATTATTCCTCCCAAGTCTTTGTGCAAAAGATGAGAGGGTCGCGAAGGAATTACAAACCTTGGTGATGAGGTGGGGATTGAATGCATCTAAGGCACCATTGTTGCAAATGCTGACTAAGTTCTTTTCTTCAATCGGCTCTGCGCACTTCTGTGCCTGGGCCCTGAACCTGTCAACATAATCTGACAACTCTTCATTCGGTTTCTGCTTGAACCGCATGAGCTCCACAATGGTTACCTGTTTCTGCACATAGAAAAATTTCTTGAAAAATTATAATTTTAGGTCATCCCAATCATGGATTTACCCCTTCTCCAAATTGTAGTACCAACTAAAGGCACTATCCATTAAAGTCTTGTTGAATTTCCGCATCAACAAGTTGTGGTTGTTCACTTCATTATATCCGAGCCACGGAGACATTGACTCTACAAACCTGGCAATATGTTCCCTAGCATTTCCTTTCTCCCCGTTGTATTTTGGAAATTACGGGGGATGCTCAATATACCCTGTTGGGTAAGGTTGCCTCCGAATGTGTGCAGGGTAAAGAGGAGTAAAGTCCAACTCCGAGGGTCGAGATGTTTGTCTGCGAAGTTGATTGATCACGTCGATCATATCATCCTTCGTTACGTACTGGCTTGTGACGTGAACTCTTTGGGGTGTTGTGATATACTGCTGTATTGGCGGTGTGTATGGTAAAGAGATTGGTTGATGCACACTTGCATCATGCAAAGTCGCACTTTGTGGCAATTCTTGGCTCGCTTTCATTTGGACATTGCACGAATGGTTGGCAATTGCACCTGTGAAATTGATGGGAGAGCAGTTGGGTTGATGTTTGTCTGAGGTTGGCTTGCTTCCAACCTAAGCTGGGGCACGTCACCACTATTCTGGGCCTCCAAGTTGATTATTGGAATCAATTGACTTTCCGTCGATGGAGGTACAACCTGGTTCTCTTTGTTGTTGCTGCCATTGTTGTTGTCCTCCACTCCTGCTTCTTCTCCCTGCGAACTGCCTAGGAACATGGCCTTGAAGGTAGGGATCTGCATCAACTGCTGGCGGAAGTTCCCCATCTCCTCTTGCTTCCTCTGCATCTCCAGCATCATGGCCATCATCATCCCTTGTCCTTCTCGTGCTTCCTTCAATGCCTTGAGCATCTCCAGTTGTACAACATTCATCTGGTCTCCACCTGCATCCTCGCCTTGCCTTCCTGCATTGCTTTGTTGTTGATTGGCCATATGTGGTGATGTCGAACTCCCTTCTGAAGCGTCTTCAATAAGTGGTTGGTCAAAATCCAGGTTTATGCCTTGGAAAGCTTGAGTTACTTGCCTTGGAACTGGCTCCGGTGAGGTAATGCTATTTGTTGGTGAAGCAGCTCTTCCTGTAGTTCTCCCACTTCGAGTTGTGGGCATACCCTTCACGAATTCTACACCTCCCTAGCAGAGTCGCCAAATAAATGTGGGCAAGGAAATCGTACCTTGCTAGGGTTAGGGTTTCGTGTTGGCTGAGGAGGAGAGAAATCCACGAAGAGCTCAGAATTGATTGGTTGATTGAAGAGGGGAGAATGACAGGTGGGCGATTACTCCAACGACGCTTGGCAGAACTCCTAGAATCCGGGAACCGTGTTAGGGTAGCAGGGATTCCAAGAGCCTTCTTGAGTCCTTCGAGTTGAGACCTCCAAAATTTCATTTTTTGCAGTCTAGACTTTGATTTCCCCCAGGGTTTGGCCCCCTAGGGTTCAACCTCTTAGGGTTCGGCCCCCCTAGTGTTCAGTCCTCCAGGGTTCGGCCAATTGGAGTAATTTTGCCGCATGCAGAGGATTTTTTTTTCTTTCTTTGGGTTTTTTGCGAAAAAAAAATTTGCCAATCTTTCTTTATTATCCGAGGGAAAAAACCGAGATATAATCAAGGTAATGGGGCTCGGAAAACAAAAGAAAGAAAATGCATTTTTTTTCCTTCGTGATTTGTCGAAAAAAAACACCAATCTTTCTTTATGATCCGAGGGAAAAAACCAAGATATGATCAAGGTAATGGGGCTCGGAAGACAAAAGAAAGACTAGAGTTACCTGAAAAAAAAAATGAAGCAAGGAAAAGAGCATAAACAAAAGAAGCCATATGTTCATCATATATGTAACGTATTGGTTTGAGCGTGGAGCTACGTACCCATGTTATGTATATATGTAATAAGAAGACCTTATTTCAGATGTGTCACTTCAAATAACCCGATTTTGGGTATGGGAGTATTGTCAGCCCTCTGTTTCTTGTCTTGCTCCAAAGATTATTACTACAACTGACCTTTAATGGCGAAGTGAACAAGGGTTGTTCTTGGATGCAAGTTACCTTCACCAATCGAAACAAATTATGAATTAGAGTATGATTATAATCAAATTCCTTCGGTCTTATTGCAGAACTCTAAAAGATTTATGATGAAAGGATTATAATTGAGCATGTACCTCTATGGCACTACTGGACAGTCTGTAAACTACAACCTATATTCTGGTACCTCTATGGCTTGTCCACATGTTTCTGCAGTCGCAGCCATTATAAAATCATGCCAGCCTTCTTGGAGCCCAGCAGCAATAAAATCTGCAATAATGACAACAGCAACAGTCCTTGATAATTCTCAAAACATTATTGAAAGAATTCCCAATGCCACACAGACCACGCCTTTCGACTATGGATCTGGGCACATAAATCCAGTTGCAGCAATAGATCCTGGATTAATATATGATTATGATTTCAACGACGCTGTTGATTTCCTCTGCAGCAATAATGCAAGTTCTGGTCAACTAAAGAACCTTACAGGAGAGCAAGTTTATTGAAAGAACCCGCCAAAATTCTCCTATGATTTGAACTACCCATCGATTGGGGTATTCAAGATGAATGGAAGCTTATCCTTGTATCGGAAGGTTACCTACGTTGGCAAAGGTCCATCAATATATTCTGCAAAAGTAGATTATCCAAGTAGTGTAAATGTTACAGTTGTACCTAATGAGCTAAGTTTTCAAAGACTGGGGAGGAGATATCCTTTAGGATAGATTTCACACCTTACAAGAGCAGCAATGGAAGTTTTGCATTTGGGGCATTGACATGGAGTAATGGTATCCATAGGGTTCGGAGTCCCATTAGTCTTAATGTTCATTCTGTTTAGGAATGAACAACTCTACAGCTTTAGAATCTTAAGATTCATATCAGGATTAACCCATTTGAGAGCAAAAAAAAAAAAAAAAAAGTAAAGTAACGACACATAGCCAGGCTAACTAGCACTAGTCTTTGACTCAAGCGGGGGCACTAAAGATGCTGGACATTGGCTCACCCAAAAAAAAAACTATGTGGTCATAGGCCTATTTTGGAGGCAAGCAGTAAAAAAAATTTTTGTTGGCTAACTTCAAGGAGTCCTTTATTATGGCAAAAAAAAAAAAAAGAAGATTTCTTACTGCAATTTGGATGCAAGACGTGCTCATCGACTACTTACCTCTCAAAAATAAGGATGCAAGACGTGCTCATCGACTACTTACCTCTCAAAAATAAGATAAGTGAATATTTTATTTATTTTTTAAAGAAAAAAATAAAATAAGATTTTATTTTATTTTTTCGAAAAAAAAATAATAATAATAAAATAAGATTTTATTTTATTTAAAAAAAAATAAAAATGGACGCATAAGGGTTCGTGAATAGAAAGAGACTGTGGCTATCATGATGCATAATCATATGATTTTATTTTATTTCATATGATTTTATGATTTTGTTTGTTTAAAAAAAATTCTCCTTTCAAATTAAGAAAGATTTGATTTGATTTCCCAAAATAAAGAAAGATTTAATTTCAAAATAAAATCAAATCTTATAAAATTAAGATTTGATTTTATAGAATTAAGATTTGATTTTATAAAATTAAGATTTGATTTTATTTTGAAAATAAAAATTAAGATTTAATTTTATTTTGGAAATAAAAATTAATGTTTGATTTGAAAAAAAAAATGAAAGTGATAGTGCAAAACAAACAAAGCCCAGAGTTCAACAAGGTTCATCCGAAACCAACAGTGAATTTATAAAATTACCTGCTTATCATAAATTATAACATAAATTTATTTATTAATTTATATATACACACCATATATATATATTGCATGTGTACTAAACATACACGGTCAGTGGTAACTATATTATTGAAACCCAAAGTGTCTGGGCTCTTCAAATGCATATATCTCTTGTGGATGCTCATCTTCATAATTAAGGGAAATCATTGGAGAGCATATTATATTTCCTCCCCAACTACTAGTTGAGTACTATCTCTGCATAAGTAGTTGTACCATTCACCATGACCACTCCATACTTAATTGGTAGTCTCCATGAATTCATCTACATTTGTTTGATCCGATCAATAGCGAGTTGTTGAAAGCTTGAAAATCATTTGAATAATGGGTATTCATCAATTGAAAACAAGTATTATTATCGATGAATGCCAAACAACTAGTCACGGGAATAATATTCATGGAATTATCAATATCGGGTTTCATATACTAGTTGGTTGGATTCTAGAGAGGCTGGTTTGGATTCGGATTCACAACGAATGATGATATGGCCACAATTTGGAAGTTTATTCTGCACTTCGTTTATAGCTGGGATAATATTGCATGTTGGTGGCCTGATCGATTTAATTTATTCAATTAAATAAATAAAATCTTTGAAAGGATTTGATTTTTAAAAATAAAATAAGATTTTATTTGTTAATATATAATTTAATCTATCTTGATTTTGTTTCCAGGAAACAAATATTGGGCAAGATATATAAAGATTTCAGAAGATTTTTCAATATGTCCAAGGAAGAGCCTCGCTAGGTCTTGCCTTCCTAGGGTTTAACTCTAAGGGTTTGGCTCTCTAGGGTTCCCTCTTCTAGGATCATTGTCTTCAAGACCTGTAAAGTGAAGTCCCGCAAAATCGTTCAAAGGCTTGCAATTTTCTTGCACGATCGTCTATTTGGAAATGCGACTCTCGCGCAAGGGGCAAATGTGGGCCCAAGTATAAAATTAAGGTTCACATGACCTAATTGAATTAAATGCGCAATTAGGGTTCCACGGCCTCATTAAATGTGCAAATTAGGGTTCGTATAATCTAATGGAATGAAGACGAAAAAGTCAGAAATAAATGTGCTAGACCCGGGAGAAGCCTCTACGTGTCTCGAGGCAGAAGACTCGTGGAGGCGGCTCGATTTGGGATTTGATTGAGGGATTGGATTGGTGTCTAGAAGGACAGGGCAATATGGAAATTATTCTAATGACTAAAGGGCATTTCTGGAATTTTCGTGAAAGCATGTGCCTCGCACAGGACTACTTTCCAGAAAACCTTATAAATACCCCTTCCATTCCATTGGGAAGTGAACTTCTCTTCAGACTCAAGACTTGGACTCTTGGAAGATCAAAGGGACCCTTTTGGTGACTTAAAGGCTTGGAGATTCCACCTAAAAGCACTAAAGGAGTTTGGACATTCTCTCAACTCGAAGGACTCAAGAAGACTCTTGAAATCCCTACTACCCTAACACGGTTCCCGGATTCTAAGAGTTCTGCCACGCGTCGTTGGAGTAATCGCCCACCTGTCGTTCTCCCATCTTCAATCAACCAATCAATTCCGAGCTCTTCGTGGATTTCTCTCTTCCTCAGCCAACACGAAACCCTAACCTGTGAAGACTGATTTCTTTTTATACCAGTATATATTTATTCTTTTTATTTAAAGATACTTGTACATGAATATATTGTATATACACTTATTGAGTAAAAGCCAAAAGAAATATTAGTAAAAAACTATTTTTGTACTTATAATTTGTTTTGAATTTTATATACAGAAAGAAAATTAACAAGCCAAACAAAATTCTCATTATTGAACAAGGGGTTTTTCATATAAACATACTCCCTCCGTCTTTAAAATGATGATTAAAGTATAATGTTTTTTATTCTTAAAAGGATGAGTTAAAGTATATAAAGTGAAGATTAATATGTTATTTAGAGTGGTTCATTAGCATAAAAATAAAAGTACTTATCACTTTATATAATTATTAGATTATTTGAAGTTATTGAAGATAAATTTGAATTTTTTTTACTATTTTTTTCCTTTAATCCATATTATCTTGACTTAGTTATGCTTTCTATTTTTTTTTATAATATCGAATCCGGTTCTTTTCCTACCCGTATTTTATGTAATAGAAAGGAGTACAATATATGCTATTACCCACATTAGTAAGTAAATGTAAACAAAAAGGATAAAATATACTAACTAGCATATTCAAGATAAGACAAGTATGTTTAAATAGAAATTATATAAAGCAAAAAACATACTTACTAATTTGGAAGTGTAAAAATCAATGGAGCAGGTACATAAAAGTTATTTCATCATCAGACTCAACTCTCCTCCATATATATATATATATATATATATATATATATTCAATTTCATTCAATAAATTAACTATTTGTCATAATATTTTTGTTAGTTATGACTAATTATATTAATAAAAATTTCATAATATTAAGATTAACCCTTTAAAAATTAGAATCACTTAAGTATTGTTATCGTTAAAATTATTAAGAAATTTAAACCATTAAAATTTGATACAAATAATGTAAAAGTGTTGAATTATTTCCAAATCAAAAGATATATCTTATGACAAAAATATTGTAAGCAGATATAAAAATAAATTATGGATGTATTTGCACTTATTTATATAATATTTTACAATATTTGATTGTAATAAAAATTATAATAATTTATCATAAAATATAAGGGGCTTCTCTGAAATTTAGTGTAATGATACAAATCAACTCCACATACCAAATGTGATATTTAAAAATATGATATTTAATTTATCGAAAGAAATTAGTGAGACAATAAGTCTTCCATCGTATACAATCGTTCACATACTGCTCACATACATATTTTGATGGCTCACGTGCAAAGCAAGTTATGTGGGCCATCGAAATATGTATGTGAATATATATGAGCGATTGTATGTGATAGTAAACTTATTCTTGGTGGGAATATAGGGAGCGGTTAGCATGAAATTAACTTTGGTCACAGTGTTGACACGTTGACCGAAATATGGGTACATTTCATATTCTTAGTGGGAATATGGGGACTAATATTGACACGCTGACCAAAAGATAATTTTGTACTCTACATATTAACACTGTATTAGTCAATTCAACTTAGCATAAAATTAATTTTCTGATAATCGGGTCCGAGAATATGTATGAATGAGAGCCAAATCTTTGATCATCTAATTCATTGTTCGTCCAATAAAATGAATAGATATTTTCACGATAAAATTTAATATTTTTATAATAAGATTTTAATCACATAAATTTTAAAAATTAAATCTTATTTATTATTGAATATTGTCTGTCAATTCTCTAAAGTGTTTCAATTTTTCTTTTTCACATTTTTTATTTTTTTAAATCATGTTTTAAAATTCATATTGATCAATACACGTCACAGATGAGTGTCAAGTTTAATAGAAAAGGAAATAAGTATTTTCATGAAAAATGGCTACTCGGTTTTCCCATTTAATTTTGCCTTTGCCAGGGAACATAAACTGGCCACCTGGGCCGGTTTGGAAATGAGCTAATTTTAAAATGATTTATAAGTTAAAATATAAGTTAATTTATAAATTATTTTAAGTTTTGATTTATAAGTAAAAGTATTCGGTCTTAATTTGACTTATAAGTTAAAAATTAAATTAAAATAAGTTATGAAAATATTTAACTCATAATGACTTATAAGTTAAAATAAATGTAAATATTACAAAAAATAAAATTAATAAAAAGAGAGAAAAAATAAACATTATTTTGATCAAACTTATTTATTTTAAAATGACTTATAAGTTATTTTTAAATAATTCACAATTAGTTACTTGTGACGCCCCCAAAATAGGTATACATCACCCATCTTGGGTCGCCAGAATCTAGTCTTGAATAAAATACAAACTAATTATACAACAAATGCAGTAAAAATACGACAAAACATAAATTGAGAGTTTTAATAAGAATATTGTCATCTAGACAATATCCACACTCAAAGGAGTTCTCAATACATTTATTGTCACACTATTTAATGTATATTGAGGACTACTAATACTATCATTTGGGGCCATCACTCCGCTCCCCGACTAGTCTGTGCTTACGCTCTCATTTTCAAGAAATGATTGAAAGAAAGGGTGAGCTCAACTAGCCCAAGAAGAAATATTATGACTAAGATAATGCGAGAATAAATTATCATTAGTCTTCAACAATGTTAAACCGATAAAATACAATAGATATCAAGTTTAACTGCAGTGAGAATAAGCAATCCATTAGAAGAAATTCGAGTAGGCGTGATATCTACTATCTTCTATGATTTAAAATATTTTCATCAATTTTATCACGGAGACTCAGGTTTAATAAATAAATCACATCATCGAGTCATCTCCTTTTCTACGGGCCAAGGATATTCATTAAATTATCAATGGTCATGACTATACCTAATAACCCCTCATTCATAATCATACCAAAAAACGTTCACAATACACTACAGTGCCACCGAGGACTTTTACCACATCATTCGTTACATTACGGTCATGATTATACTTAGAATAATCCCTAGTCGTAATCATACCAAGTCCATCTACGCACGTAAGCCAAAGATGACTTTCATCACAATATAAGCATGATGATGATGACAATGATATAAGCATTAATGATACGAAAACAAGAATAAATATTAAAGACTTTAAATTTATCTAAATATTATCAATCACTTAATAAACTCATAATCTAATATTATTAATATTATAATAATAGTTTAATCACTTCTTAAACTTATAAATAATTTATTTCAATTATTTACACTTTACCAAATAATACATTTAATCATTCAAAAATGTCATACTCATAAGATTTTATCACCAATGATCAAATCACTCATCAAAAATCTGTATATACCTTAAATAGGATTTTCAAGCCCTGAAATTCTATTTACCAATTCTTCAACTTCACATAACATATTTAACTCATATGTTTGTAACTAAACTATTTTCATGAAAAATTATCAAATTAACTTATTATTTTTCTATCCTTTGTCCAAACATATATACATATATTTCATACACAACAAGTATTTTTTTATAATTTTTCAACTCCCTTAAGTATTTTTTAAAAATCAATTTCTAATTATTTACTTAAGAAATTAGCTACCTCAAGTTTAACTCCAGAAATTCTAAAATTTTGGCAGGATCTTACACATGTTAACGTGAGCTTCCAGTTTAAATTTCATGGTCATCGGAGTTATAGAACTCCAGTTATAGCATTTTTCGTCGGAAAAACTTAAATATTGAAATAGTCATAACTTGCTCATTTTTGGACAGGAGGTACTTTATACCCTATATTTCCATGTCCCAAAAGGCCAGAATTTTTCTCATAAATTAAGTGGCCGAAAATGCCCTTTTAAATTTCTGGGCAGTAGCTTTTTTTGTACTTTGCAATTTTTGACTCCTTTGCTAAAATCAGTCCATACGAAAATCTACAACACCTTTTCCAGTGATTCCACTTGGATAAGTTAGAAAACTCATAGATCTAACTCTAGAGCTTGACCACACTCAAAAATTCGAAATATAATAGGAGATATGGTCAATTGAATTTCATGTTCTATTTTCACCAAAAATCTGATTTTCAACCCTTTGTGATTTCTAAGAAACTTTCATATTTTCACATAATAACCATAACTGTAAGACCCCGAATTTTATGAAATAAAATTATTTAATTTTCCTTATAATTATTATTCAGTAAATGGTTAAATTGATAAAGAGTAAAGTTAAGGGTGATATATAAAATTTTTGTAAAATAAGTAAGTGGTTATAAAATATTCATTTTTGTCGGAGAATATTCGTTTGGTCGTGGAATATTCTTGTTGTCGGGGAATATTTGTACGACGGCGCAGCCATTTGTGGGCCCCATAACAGAATAACTGTCGGATGAAGAAAATGACAAAATTGAGTTTTTATAAATAACAGTGTAATTATTACTGAATAACATTGTTGGAATACTGTTGGTTAAAATACAAATGTCTGGCGTGGTTAGTATAAAGAGTTATACGGTGATTGTATGAAGATTTTGAATTATTGATTTTTACATAAGAAGGCACTCAATAATTGTTACGATAATTATCGTTCAATATTTTATTTTATTGATTCAATAATTGCTGCGTTGATATTTTATATTATTGTTATTTTAATAATTATCACGGCACAGTATTTCCCATTATCGGATCAATAATTCATATTATTTGGATAATATTATTAGATAACATTATTGGCAATGTCTAGAAAGTTCTGTCACCTAGAGTTTTGGTCACCTAATCATGCACTTTTGTGAGAAATCCTTATTAGAAAATTCCTCTTTCCTGTAAACCGTAAGTTTGTCATTATTATTGTGATTATGTAATATTATTTGTGAATAATTAATTATTGATTCATATGATGAGGAAAATATTGATTTTATGCCAATATAAATGATAGATTTATATATGTGGTTATAAATGAAGGAATTATTGTTGAGGTGTTTTATCAGTATTTTGTCGAATTGGAGGTATTAAAAGATCAAATCAGTGTTCTTAAAGCTCTATTGCGTGAGTTATAATTTTAATCCGACCATTAGATCGTTGTGATTTTTGGATATGTTATACATATATAAGTTGAGTATATGTCCACAAATTTTGAACCGTTAAAAATTAACGTTTTTAACGGTTGATTTGTTATGAATTTTAAAAGGTGTTAAAAATCATCCGTTTGTGGGTTTCAGATATTCTCTGTCTAGAATTTGAAAAAACATAAAGCTACAAAGTTGTAGAGAATTCGATTTTGTGTGGAATGGACATAAAATTCGTATTTTTCTGATAAACGGGCTATTTTCTATGAATTACTAAAGTTTCAGAAAATAAAATAATTTTTATTAAAATTGGGTGGGACCCACTTTTATTTGAAAACATGTGTAAATTTGCTTAAATCATTCCAATTTGGTGCTCAAAATTCAGATGAAGTGGCGTGGAAAGAGAAAAGATAAATTAATATTTTATTAATTTGGTCTCTTTTAATGCGTTCTAAAGATTTTCCTATAAATAGGCGCTTAAGTTAGAATTAAAAATCACACCGAAAACATAAGTTTTCTCTCTATATTATCGGCGTATTTTTGTGAGTATTTAGATACTTTGAGAGTTGCTTTTCGGTCTGAAGTTTCTTTTGGCTTTTCATCGAGATATTCCAAATTAAAATACCGCTCTTTTGAGGTAAGAGATTTTAAGGGTTATTATGTTTTTCAGTTTCGTAATTTTTTCGACCCTCAAAAATTCTGGAAAATTTTAAAATGATAATTTGATGAGTTTTCTTGATTGTGTCAAAAAATGGTAATTTTTGGATTATAGTTTAAGAGTTATGAATTTTATGGGAAAAGACTATTTTAAAAGTAAACCCTTATAACTCCTTGTGGTTAACTCCAAAATTGATAAAAAAAATTTGGGAGTACATCTATATAATATCGAGATACCTGTAAATTTGAATTTTTGGATAAAAGTACAATTTATGATAAATGTCTAAATATTCTAAGTAGCTTTAGCCATATGAAAAATAGTAAATGAATTTTAAAAATTTTGAGAAAATATATGTTCAATATGGGACTATATTTTTGCTAAATTCCGTAAAAGAATATTTTTGGACTGATTTGGTATTTTTCATGAAAATGAACTAGTTATGAGTAAATGAATTAAATATGTTATGTGAAGTAACAAAATTGGAAAATAGAATTTTATGGCTTGAGAATCCTATTTTTGATGAGGGTTTTGGTTATTGGTGATTAAATCTTATGAGTTTGGCATTTTAGGATGATTAAATGCATTAATTAGTAAAATGTAAATAATTAAAATAAATTATTTATACGTTTAAGAAATGATTAAAATATTGTGGTAATAATAATAATATTAGATTATGAGATTATTAAGTGATTTATAACATTTGGATTAAGGTGTTATGAAATCATTGATCTATGAATCGTACTTTGAAATTAAATGCACGATTGTTGATCATATTATTTTTATTATCATATATAATATTTTATAATCCGGTGATGAAATTTCTCTTTGACTTAAGTGTAAAGATGGGTAGATTATTGGTGTGATCGTGATTATGGGTTCTCTTTGGCGATGAAAAAAAATGATGAATTGTTGATTTGTATGATCATGACCATTGAATTTACAATTGAATATTTTTAGCTTAAGTGCAAAGATGAATTGATCAACATAGTTATAATTATGGTTTATATAAATTCTGAAATGATTATGTATTTCTTTGAGATATTAATATCTTTGGCCTCTAGTGCAAAGATGAATTATTGATGAATATCTTTGGCCCGTAGTGCAAAGATGACCTGTTGCTGAATATCTTTGGCATGTAGTGCAAAAAGATGAACTGTTAATGAATATCTTTGGCCCGTAGTGCAAAAATGAATTTATTAGTATGATTATGAACAGGAACTGTGGTTTGGTATAACCATGATCTTTGATGTTTCAGGTAAAGACATGTGATGAAAATTATCTTCGTCCTGGGTACGAAGAGGAATTTAGAATCACAATTATGATTATGAGTTATTCATATGATTGTGAAAAAGAACTGTTGATTAATGTTACAGGGATAAAATATTGTTGGTGGACTTTTAACGTGGAGAATATAATAGACTTTATGGTCTATTTGACTCTTAATGGATTGCTTCGTTCACCGTTAACTATGGTTGAAAAGTTTTATCATCTACCATATGTTCTAAATCTCTGATTTATTATTGATGAAGGCTATTGATAATTTAATTATCTTTAGTCATGATATTCTTTACTGAGCTAGTTGTGCTCACCCTTTTGCTTCACATTTCCTTTCAGGTAATAAGAGTGTAGCTGGGTCGAGCGGGGATAACAGGGGAATAGTGTGATGGTCCGAGACTGTCAAAGTTTCTCAACACATTATAAAATGGCATGACATACAAAATATAATTGTATTGAGGACCTAAGATGTGTGTGTCGTATATTATACGTCACTTAATAATTAATTTTGGTGAACAACAATAGGGTGAGGTGAACCCAACTTTGGAATTGTGTTTTGCCACTATCATACAAGATGTCTAATGACATACATCCTCGTGTTATCATAAGACAGGGTTGTGCACATCCACTTGCTGAGTATATCTACGAGCACTACCTATATAATCTTGGAGTTTAGTTGAAATATAATTTTCAATTGCAGAGAGTGGAGACAGTTATATGTCAAGAGAAGACTCACCATTGGAAAGAACATGATAGTAATCTTCTAATTTTTCTTTGCGGTCTATTAGGTCAACCAAGGATAATTCTGTGGGCATATGATATCTATCATAACCTAGACGCATGGCCTCCCATGTACAAAGGTTTTCTTCAGCATTTCCCAAAGATTTTAATTTCTAAAATAGTTATTGACTGTACCTTTATGTAAGGGGCCATTGTGACGTGCTATCCAAGTTGGTGTCTAGAGTCACAGTTGGTATATATTTGTATCAAAACTCACAACATATGTGTTGTTGTATTTTGCATGACAATTGTAGTAATAAAGTTGTAGTTGTTTTCTGTACCATGTATTTGGCGACTTAGAATAGGTTGGATGGATTGGACCTATTTTGGGGGCGTCACAATAACACTTACTAATACTACATATACCCATGATTTTCATCAGTCCAAAGCTTTTATTATGACTTTCATCATAATCAACAGTCCAATGCTTATATTATGACTTTCCAGAATTTTTAAGGGTCAGAAATATTACGAAACTACAAATGGATTTTCACCCGCCATGCGGTAATCCACGTAAACAGATCATTTCCATAATTTAACAAGGAATGAATATAAAGGATCATTCACCATTCATGTGGTAATCCACATAGACAGGTTATTCCAACATAATAATAAAGAATGGAATAACAGAAGAATTCACCATGCATGCGATAGATCGCACCGACAGGTTATTCCCAACAGAATAATAAAGAATGGAACCAGGTCATGCGTAAACGCACAGACAGGATATTCCGGCGAGAATAATAAAGAACGGAACCGTGTCAAAGTAAATTAAATCAAACGATATTCCAATGTAATAATAAAGAATGGAATAACAACAGAGATCACCACGTATGCGATGAAATCGCATAAACAAAAGTTATTCAACAGGATAATAATTAATGGAACCGGTCAAAGTGTAATACGACCGACAAGATATTCCAAATGAATGATAAAGAATGGAATAACGAGAAAGAATATCACCATGTATGCGATACTTGGCATGAGCGAAGTTATTCCAACATAATAATAAAGAATGGAATAATGTAAGTTCCTCTTCATGAATCTGAAAGAAATAATACCCTTACGAGTACAACAAATAATATCCCTTACCTTATAAAGAAGAGTACTCCGGCGGTTAGGGCGGGGATATACTTGAAGAAAACTTACACTACGCTCAAAGATTCTTAAAACTCTAAAGAAATACGCTCAAGATTATAGAAGAGAATTCTCTGAATTTCTGGTGTGATTTCAATTCTAACTAAGCATCCTATTTATAGAAAAATAGAAAGGATACTATGCAATATAATATTATATATATATATATATATTTTATTTAAAATCTAATAAAATAATTAACTTTATAAAAATATTTTGTTTTATATAAAAAGATTTTACTATGCAAATACTATGTAGGCACTATGCAAACACTAGGCATAATAAAATATTATATATTCTAATTATTTACTAATAAAACAAATAACTTTATAAAAGTATTCTGCTTTATATAAAAAGATTTTACTATACAAATACTATCACGAGCACTATGGAAAACACTATGCATAATAAAATATAATATATTCTAATTATTGTCTAATAAAACAAATAACTTTATAAAAGTATTCTATTTTATATAAAAAGATTTTACTATGCAAAACACTATACATAATAAAATATAATATATTCTATTTATGGTCTAATAAAACAAATAACTTTATAAAAGTATTTTATTTTATATAAAAAGCTTTTACGCTTTTATTACATTAATAATACTAATAAAATAAAATTTATATAATATATATATATATATATATATATATATATATAAAACTTCGTGACTTCATAAAAGACACCTCAATATATTTAACAATATTTATCATCATTATTATAATTCACAATATTAATCGACCCAGATTGTTCCTGTGAAAGAGGGGCTTTTCAATAAGGATTTCTCCCTATCATGTCTGATTAGGTGACCAAACCTCTCCTTGGCGAACTTCTAGACATCGCTAATATTGCAAATAATAATATTAATAACTTTGTCATCTCAATTATTGATTTAATAATATATAAAATATTGACAATAATTGAATTAAATAACGTGAGATACTTATCACAACAATTCTTCAAGCAAATAATTGAACAAAACTGAGTGACTTCTCATGTAAGCATTAATAATTAATACTGCAGTGCTACTATGCAACCACGCCAGTATTCCTCAGATTTTTAACAACGAGGGTGTTTCAACAGATTAACAGTAAAACTTCCGCCGTTATTTTCATAAAAATATTTTTGTCATTTTCTCAATCGATAATAATTCCATTGTGGGGTCCACTAATAATTGTCTTGGCATTTAAATATTCCCCACCTATCGAATATTATATAACAACTTGCATACTTTGTAAAATTTATAAATATTATCAACAACTATAACATTATTATAAATCCACACCATAATAAAAAAAAATATTTCGAAAATATTTAAATCTTTATTCATAAAATTTGGGGTCTCACAATCTTCCCTCCTTATGAAATTTTGCCCTCAAAATTTACATACGCATACACAGTATCTTAGAAGAGATGAGGATACCTTAACTTCATTTTAGATTCTAACTCTTGAGGTATAACCTTTGAGTGTTGAATACGATCCTTCTTATCCAAGATTTTAACACTTATATCCTCATACGTTAAGTCTTCTGCTATCTTGTCTAGTTCTAATTTAATAACATGGTTCGGGTCATCCACATATTTACGTAACATCGATACGTGAAAAGCGTTACGAACATACGACATACTTGGCGGTAAAACGAGTCTATAGGCCACATTTTCTACTCGATCAAGTATTTCAAATGGGCCAATAAAATCGAGGGTTGAGATTTCCTCTCTTTGTCGATTTTTACTTCTAGAATAATGCCCACTTGAACCTTCTTCTTCACATTCATCAGATTCGGGTGTGTAGCTTGAATGGCTTTAAATTTATCGATTAAAGTCGATTCTACTCGTATATTCGTTATCTTCTCGTGAGTTTGTATATTTACACTCGTAAACGCATACGATCTTCTACTCAACGCGTCAGCTACCACGTTCGCTTTTCCACGATGGTATTGAATGGTACGATCGTAATCTTCAACAGCTCGAGCCAACGTCTTTGGCGCATGTTACGTTCGTTTTAGTTGAAGAAATATTTAAGGGTTTTAGAAATGGGTTTTGTATTGGGGTCAATACAAAATTCAATTTCACGCTCTGGGGTAGGATAAGAAGTCTTCAGAAATACGTCAAGAAATTTATTAATAATAAAAATATCATTCAAAACTGTGACTCTCATTCAATACTTGGATAGCACGTCACATTGATATCTATCAACTTGTCACCGTTATTCACGACATCCCCTACGGATATTCTGGCTTCGATGTATTCCAAGACTTGGAAGTCACCAGCGAAAGGCTCGGGGCTCTTTACTTAAGGCTTGATATGACAATGATTGACTTTAGTGGTTTGGTTGCTTGAATTCGCATAACAGGTTGGTTAGGAATATGGAAGCTAACAACCTTACGAAAAACATGATAAGTAGTTAACCAATCGATTCCTAAAATCGCATCAAAGGCAAGTATTTTCAAAGAGATAAGATCGACAGGTAACGTGAAAGTGTTGATTTGAATCAAACAAGATTTATAAACAGTGGAGGTAACGAAGGTTTTTACTAACGAAGTTTCAATCGATAAGTCAAAGTCTAATATCTCCGGAGTCAAATTTAAACGTTGAGCGCAAGCAAGAGAGATAAAAGAATGGGTAGAACCGGTATCAAATAAGGTATAGACTTCGTAAGCGTTTATGATTAACTTACCCGTGATAACTTCGTTCGGGTTCCTCGACAAACGCTCTCACTTAAACTACCGGCTTTGACTTTTCTGAGACATCCTTTGGCATCACTATCCCAGCTGGACTTGACTTCACTACACGATAAAATTGAGCTAGGTGACCTTCTCTTCTGAAATTGAAACACGCTTTGGATTGCTGCATATAGTTTGGATGGATGTGTCCCTCCTGTCCGCATTTGAAACATACGACCGGTGGTCGTTCTTCATCCTTTGAAACGGGTGCTGATGCTGCTGTCTTTCCATCATTATTGAACCTCCTCTTCTTGAAATTTCCACTTTTATTATCTTAGCCATGATTACCACTGAAGTGGTTACCATTCTTGGCATGATAATTTCCCCCACGATGGTTATCATTGTTCCGATGGTCGTTGCCACCGGTACGATTATTATCGTGTTGTTATTTAACTGAGGATTATTGTCTTCCTGTTGCACATTATCGTGGGTATTCAACGGTCTCATATACTTCATTGCTTATCTCGATATTTTCAGATGCTATTTTCAAACACTGTCACAAAACAAGGGTTAATTGACATATCACATATTATCTCTATACTCTGACCGACCAATTAAATACCAAATAAACTTAGGTAGGTCATACTAGCGAAGGAATTCCCCGTCTATTCCCTCCTAGTTCTTGTCTCACATCTCAGCCAGGGATCATATCCCTAAGCTTTGATACCAACTGTGACGTCCCTGAAATAGGTATACATCACCCATCTTGGGTCGCCAGATACAAGGTACTGAATACAAATACAAACTAATTATACAACAGTCGTGTAAAATACGACAAAACATAAATTGAGAGTTTTAATAAGAATATTGTCATCTAGACAATATCCACACTCAAAGGAGTCCCCAATACATTTATTGTCACACTATTTAATAGAATATTGAGGACTACTAATACTATCATCTGGACCGTCACTTCGTTCCCCGACTAGTCCCGGCTACGTTCTCATTTCCTGAGGAGAACAGTGAAAGAAAGTGGTGAGCTCAACTAGCCCAGTAAGAAATATTATGACTAAGATAATGCAGAATAAATTATCATTAGTCTTCAACAATGTTAAACTAATAAAATATAATAGACATCAAGTTTAACTTCAGCGGAATAAGCAATCCATTAGAAGAGTCAAGTAGAGCATGATATCTACTATCTTCTATGATTTAAAATGTTTTCATCAATTTTTATCATTTGAGACTCGACAATAAATAAACCACATCATCGAGTCATCCCCGCTCTCTACGGGCCAAGGATATTCATTAAATTATTAATGGTCATGACTATACCGAATAATCCTTGGTCATAATCATACCAAAAAGCGTAAAATCCCACCAATACACTACAGTGCCAATCGAGGACTTTTACCACATCATTCGTTACATTATGGTCAGGATTATACCGAATAATCCTTGGTCATAATCATACCAAGTCTATCTATGCATGTAAGCCAAAGATGACTTTCATCACAATATAAGCATGAGGATGATGACAATGATATAAGCATTAATCAAACGAAAACAAGGATAAATATTAAAGACTTTAAATTTATCCAAATATTATCAATCACTTAATAAACTCATAATCTAATATTATTAATATTATAATAATATTTTAATCACTTCTTAAACTTATAAATAATTTATTCCAATTGTTTACACTTTATCAAATAATACATTTAATCATTCAAAATGCCATAATCATAAGATTTCATCACCAATGATCAAATCACTCATCAAAATCAGATATATACTTAAATAGGATTTTCAAGCCCTAAAATCCTATTTACCAATTCTTCAACTTCACATAACATATTTAACTCATATGTTTGTAACTAAACCATTTTCATGAAAAATTATCAAATCAACTTATTATTTTTCTATCCTTTGTCCAAATATATATACATATATTTCATATACAACAAGTATTTTTTTATAATTTTTCAACTCTCTTAAGTATTTTTCAAAAATTAATTTCTAATTAATTCCTTAAGAAATTAGCTACCTCAAGTTTAACTCTAGAAATTACCAAATCTTGGTAGGATCTTACACATGTTAACGTGAGCTTCCAGTTTAAATTTCATGGTCATCGGAGTTATAGAACTCCAGTTATAGCGTTTTTCGTCGAAAAAACCTAAATATTGAAATAGTCATAACTTGCACATTTTTAGTCAGAATGAGCTCATTTTTGGACAGGAGGTACTTTATACCCTATATTTCCATGTCCCAAAAGTCCAGAATTTTTCTCATAAATTAAGTGGCCGAAAATGCCCTTTTAAATTTCTGGGCAGTAGCTTTTTTTATACTTTGCAGTTTTTGACTCCTTTGCTAAAATTAGTCCATACGAAAATCTACAACACCTTTTCCAGTGATTCCACTTGGATAAGTTAGAAAACTCATAGATCTAACTCTAGAACTTGACCACACTCAAAAATTCGAAATATAATATGAGATATGGTCAATTGAATTTCATGTTCTATTTTCACCAAAAATCTGATTTTCAACCCTTTGTGATTTCTAAGAAACTTTTATGTTTTCACATAATAACCAACCTAACTCATCATAAAACTTATTAATACTACATATACCCATGATTTTCATCTGTCCAAAACTTTTGTTATGACTTTCATCATAATCAACAGTCCAACGCTTATATTATGACTTTCCAGAATTTTTGAGGGTCAGAAAAATTACGAAACTACAAATGGATTTTCACCCACCATGCGGTAATCCACGTAGACAGATCATTTCCATAATTTAACAAGGATTGAATATAAAGGATCATTCACCATGCATGTGGTAATCCACATAGACAGGTTATTTCAACATAATAATAAAGTATGGAATAACAGAAGAATTCACCATGCATGCGATAGATCGCACCGACATGTTATTCCCAACAGAATAATAAAGAATAGAACCAGGTCATGCGTAAACGTACAGACAAGATATTCCAACATAATAATAAAGAACGGAACCAGATCAGGCGATATTCGCACCGACATGATATTCCAACATAATTCTAAAGAATGGAATAACAATAGAAATCACCACGCACGCGATGAAATCGCATGCATAAAAGTTATTCCAATGAATAATAATTAATGGAACCAGTCAAAGCGTGTACGCATTTAAGCGGGATATTCCAAATGTAATGATAAAGAATAGAATAACAGAAGAATTTTACCATGTATGCGGTACTTCGCATAGATAGGTTATTCCAACATAATAATAAAGAATGGAATAACAGAAGTTTTCTTCATGAATACGAAAGAAATAATACCCCTTACGAGTACAACACATAATATCTCTTACCTTATAAAGAAGAGTACTCCGGCGGTTAGGGCGGGGATATACTTGAAGAAAACTTACACTACGCTCAAAGATTCTTAAAACTCTAAAGAAATACGCTCAAGATTATAGAAGAGAATTATCTGAATTTCTGGTGTGATTTCAATTCTAACTAAGCATCCTATTTATAGAAAAATAGAAAGGATACTATGCAATATAATATTATATATATATATATATATATTATTTAAAATCTAATAAAATAATTAACTTTATAAAAGTATTCTATTTTATATAAAAAGATTTTATATGCAATACTATGTAGTAATTATCAAACACTACGCATAATAAAATATTATATATTCTAATTATTCTCTAATAAAACAAATAACTTTATAAAAGTATTCATTTTTATATAAAAAGATTTTACTATGCAAAACACTATGCATAATAAAATATAATATATTCTAATTATTGTCTAATAAATTAAATAATTTTATAAAAGTATTATGTTTTATATAAAAAGATTTTACTATGCAAAACACTATGCATAATAGAATATAATATATTCTATTTATGGTCTAATAAAACAAATAAATTTATAAAAGTATTACATTTTTTATAAAAAGCTTTTCTGCTTTTATTACATTAATAATACTAATAAAACAAAATTTATATATATATATATATATATATATATATATATATATATATAAACTTCATGACTTCATAAAAAGACACCTCAGTATATTTAACAACATTTATCATCATTATTATAATTCACAATATTAATCGACCAGGTCGTTCCCAGGAAAGAGAGGGCTTTCCAATAAGGATTGTTCCTTATTGGCGCGCAGTTAGGTGACTAAACCTCTCCTTGGTAGAACTTCTAGACATCGTTAATATTGCAAATAATAATATTAATAACTCTGTCATCTCAATTATTGATTTAATAATATATAAAATATCGACAATAATTGAATCAAATAACGTGAGATACTATGCAATAATTACTGAAGCAATAATTGAACAACATTGAGTGACTTCTCATGTAAGCATCAATAATCAGTACCGTAATGCGTATTCCTGTACTTTTAACACCGGGTGTTTCAACAGTTAACGGTAAAACTTCCGCCGTTATTTTCATAAAAATATTTTTGTCATTTTCTCAATCCGACAATAATTCCATTGTGGGGTCCACCAATGATTGTGCCGTCGTACGAATATTTTCTGTTAAAACGAATATTTCCCGACTAATCGAATATTATATAACAACTTGCATACTTTGTAAAATTTATAAATATTACCCACAACTATAACATTATAACAAATCCACACCATAATAAAAAAAAATATTTCGAGAATATTTAAAGCTTTATTCATAAAATTTGGGGTCTCACATTACTTATTTTTTTTGACTTAACATTCAACTTATAAATAAAAAAATAACTGATTGCCAAACACCTTAATAATAAAAAATAAATTATAAGTTGGTTCGACAAACTTATAAATTATTCACAAACAGTGCCTTAATAGGACTGTAATGTTTACGGCACTCGCCCCCATAATGATTTTCTTTCGCCTTTCCAGCTCTCCAGTCTGCTATCATTACCATCTACTAGGACTGATCATTCGGTTATAACTGAATCGAATAGGCTATTCGGTTATAACCGAATACCGAAATATTCATATTTTCAATATCCGAACTAATTATAACCAAAGTTTGGTAAGAACCGAATACCGAATTATAAATTCGGTATTTCGGGTAATAACCGAACACTGCTATAAAAAATAACACCCAAAAATGATTTCACAAAAGCAAAAGCAAGTAACAAAATTTGAGCTGGGACACAAACAATTAATTAGATACAGAAGGATATTTCTACACCAAAACTTTAATAAAGAAAGAGCAACTGCTTCTGAGACCAAATGATGACCGAAAATTAGAAGCCATTTAATTCATGGTTTCATACATCTTAGTAACAAATGTGAGCTACTTTGAACAGAAAACACCACAACATTACAAGCAAATCCAATTTTAGACACCGTATCTACAGAGAGAGCCTGTTTAAAATAGAAAATAAGAAGAGGAACCAAGAACATATCTATGATTTTTACCCACGTTGAGTCCTCGAAGGCACTCCAAATCCATCGCTTGTCCGTACTGCGAGAGACGAGAGTGGATTTATCGAAGTGGTGGATATTATAAGCCTTCATCATCGATATTTTGGGGCTGAAATCAGGGGGTACTAGTGGTGAAATCGATCTGAGATCTGAGGGTTCGGTGCTTGTGATTAGTGGATAGTGAAAGCTGGAGGAACCGCGGAAGAGAAGGAAGGGGCGGAGGTGCCGGAGGAGAGATGAGAGATCGAGAGGGGTGAGTTACTGACTTGTAGCAAAGTTTATTGTGAAAGGGAGAATAACCATTTGGGGGCTCGAAGCCACAAACACACTGGAGTAGAGAGGAACTGAGATGGAATTAGGGTTATCAAGATGAGATCTGCTCTTTTTTCTCCAAAAAATTGTGGATCTATGGGTCATGGGCCACTTTTTGGTGATTCTTGTCCCGTCCAAAAGAATTGGCCCGTCCTAATTTAAAATCTTATTTGACTTATCAGGCCCATCATACAAATATTAAATTCCTTTTTTTAATGAATATGTTCGGTTATTCGGGTAACTGAATAGGATGATTTTAATAACCGGACCTGAATATCGAATACTGAATAAGAATTCGGATATAACCGAATTACAAAAAATAACAGAATTATCAAGAAATTGGTTAAAAAAATTCGATTTGATTCAGTTATTCGATTATATTCATTTTTTGCTCAGTCCTACCATCTACTCTTTCCATCCCTTAATATAAAATTTGTTAGAGTTGCGTACAAGTATTAAGAAAATGATTGTATAACATTAAATATTATATCAAATGTCTATATTGCCTTTGAATTAAAAAACGAGATTGTTATTTATTGGGTAAAAAATAGTGAGAGATGCAAAGTTATATTTAATACTTAGAGTAATATTAGAAACTAAGCAATTAATGCTTACTTGAAATTCTAAAACATCATATATTAAGGGACAAAAAAACTTTTCTAAAACGTCTTATATTAGGGACGGAGGGAGTATTAATTTAGCATATTGGACTAATTATTACTCTTTCCGTCTATAAAAAAAATGAAAAAAATATAAATATAAATTTATTTTTAGTGATTTCACAATATTTATTAAGTAATGAGTAATTTTATTTTTTATATTAATGGACTCTATTGAATAATATAATATATTTTCACTTTATATATTTTATTTTATTCTTTTAAGAAAGAGTAATTGTCTTTAGTCATTTTTTTGAGTATAGAAGAAATATTTAAACAAATTATTTTATTAAATTTATAAAATTTTCTTTAATATGAATACATTATCTAGTTATTGGTACATAAAAGACCTTCTGAAATTAGCATATTTTATTGTCAAATAACAATTTTTTAGGGAATTCTCCATCACTAAAAATAAATTTAGTATAGGCTTTTAAGTTTTTAGTACATTTAACATTAAATTTTAAATTAGAAATATTCTAAACTCACTCAATTCTCTCCGTTCTCAAAATGATGACATAAGTATATTTTTCATACAAATTAAAAAAATAAAATAGAGAAAAGAGTTTAATTTTTTTTTCAACTTTATCTTTAACCCATCTCTCTGAAGTCAGAGAAAGTATGAATGTGCACTTAAAGAGAATAAATTATATAAGTATTATAAGAATGAGAAGTAAAATTAGTGTTTTATATTATCCAATAGTAATATTTGTTGGAAATGGTTTGACAAAATAAATAATTAAGCATTTCAAGGCTTAATTTAATGTGGGATCTACACTCCGTAAATGTCGGGTCAATGTACCAATGCGTTCTCTTCCGCGAGGAGTATAACGTGATATACTTATTTGTTCAAACCCATTAGGAATTGAATGAGAAAATTGACTCCAAAGTCACCTACTTGAAATATTATAAATTGAATAGTCGTTTGATATAGGATGTGTGAAGGAAATGTGAAGAATTTATATATGGGATGTTTGTTCAATGGGAAGGGCCCCAAGGGGCACCTCACTTTTGTGGAAGGGAGAGGACCTAGCCAAGGCTTGGTTTAAACCCACACGCGCGCCGCCGCCGTCCAATCGGTCGGTCGGGCTCGGGCGGGTGGATCATGATATATAATTTTTTGGACAAAATATGTTTAATAAATTATCAGATTTTGTTTAAGGTTATTATCAATACTACGTAGTTTTGATGGGTGCCAACGGTAATAAACTGCCTACTGATTCTATAAATTAATCAGTCTGGGCGTCAACAGAACATACTTTTTCCCGTTTCTTTCCTTCCCGTCCCGTTTTGTAGTATATTTTTCTTTTCTTCCACCGTTCTGCAGTGTTTTTCCGTTCCCGTTCTGCCGTTCCCGTTCTGCAATATTTTCCCGTTTCTGAGTAAGTGTATTCATGCACCATTTTCATGCATCATTACTGTAATTATTATAAGTTCAGTACATAACATAGAAATTGGTTCGATGTGTTCTTAATTTTGAAGTGCTTCTAATTAAAAACTTGAAATCCGTTTTATTTTGGGAAACAATTATTCAATTAATCCTTAGCACCAGTGAAGGAATAAATTTGCTTTAAGGAGACTTTGTGAATTCAAAGGACTCGGATTTATATGTTATTCATTTTTTAATTTGCTTCTGTTTTGCATAAATTTTATTATTATATCTAAATATATATATATATATTAAATAATACTATATATTACGGAATACAATATTCTCTCTCTCTCTCTATATATATATATAATTTATGAGAAAATTAGTGATTTAAAATTTATTAGGATTTAATAAACAATTTCACTAGGGTAAATAATAATTACACAATTTATTACTATAATTGGAAATATGGAATTGCTTGATTTTCTCCTAAATTCACATAGCTAGCATATTGTTATTAGATGATATAAATATAATATTCATCTATATAATTTGAATTTTATGCTATTTAAATATTTAACACGAATGATAAAAGTTTATTTAATCTCAATACTATTGGCATTGTGTTACTTTAATATCGCCAATTTTGTGGGCAGCCTGCAGGAAATATGAGTGTATATAAATAATAAAGTCAATGAAAATGCTATGGAGGCTGCCCAAACCCATGAACCCAAATTAAAGTCGTGAACGAATAATAGTAGGCTAATTTGACTGATCATTGGAATCGAGTTCTCCGACTCGAACCAAAAAATATACTGATGGAATGAATGGATTATTGATATAACCAATGGTCAAATCGTTATTAACTCAGTAACGTCATTAATATATAAACTTATCAAACATACTATATAAAGTGCTAAGTTTGTGAGTTAAATAAACTGTGTATGAAATAAGTTACTTCTAAGCCGACAATATTTTAAAATGCGGTTAAATCTCTAAACGCACCAAATGTACCAAACATTCTCTAACCAAACAAGTACTAAATTAAACGATTAGTACAAAAAGTTAATTATATCTCTCTAACTAAAATAATTATTTTCCTAAAGGTAAAATTAGTTGCTGATGAATGTAATGATCATGATGTTGGAATATTATTTGTTGATGTTAAAACATGAAGTTCCAATTATGAAATCTGGCACGTAATTAACTAATATTAGGACTTTGAAGTATTAGGTGATTTATCAACACCTAAAAGAAAAGTTTGGTCTGTCATCATCATGATAATATATATATATATATATATATATATATATATATATATATATATATATATATATATATATATATATATATATTACGCTTCATATGAGGGTGGTCCGCATGCGAATCACATTTAACAACAGATAAAATTATCGTTAAACTCATCGTCATAGAAAGTGCAACCGCTATATCGATTATATCGGCGGTTTTATTTATAACGATGGTTCATACCTTATATGGTAATGATAGTTTTAACGACGATTTTGTTCGTCGTTAAAGCAGATCCACGCTTGACCACCCGTATAGGAAACTCTATATATATATACCAATAATTGAGGTGTGAATTAATATGTACATATTTACATTTACATTTAATTAAAATAAAAACTAATTATTAGTATTATGAATCAGCTGGCAAGTTCACGAACTAGGTTGGTGTTTCACATTCCACACGCAATGCTAATTAGAAACGTGCGGTGATGTTATCATCACAATCACCATCATGCATGCATGAGCCATGCATGAATATTGTGCTTGTATCAAATCTAATTTCCTCTACACAAAAACAAAATAATAATATAATTAGATGCTAATTATAAAATATTTACTTATTATTTTTCAATGAAAATGATATATATTACAAATGTTTACATTATTTTTTAATTGTCAGTGGATAAGTATTAACTGTAATCTTTTTGGAAGTATGTATGTAATAAATGGGACACTCCTATAATTCATACTAATCATAAATTTTATAATTATAATTCATATAAATTTATCATAATACATAACATGGCTCGACATAAAATAACTCTCGAGCAAAATAGAGCAACATAACATATAAAGAGAGAGAGAAGAAACAAATAAAGAAAACTGTTTTTTTTTTTTTGTATAGCGGTAGCATTACCCTTTGTGACTCCTACATGTTGCGATAAAAATATGTTAATTCTTGTTACAAATAAATTCAATGGCAAAATTTATAAATTAATATCAATACACAAGTAATTGATTTATTGTTTACTTGCAACAAATGTAAACATATTTTAGTCATAATATACAAAGGCGGAACCAGGGGTGGCGGGTGGGGGGCAGTTGTATCCGGTAGTCGGACGCCGGACGCCGGTAGAGGAGGCGGTCGCCGATCAGACGGTGGACGGAATAAGGAGGGGGGGCGGGGGCGGGGGCGGGGGGGGCAGCAGGCCAACAGAATCAGACCTTATTATTGTTGTTCTTATGCGAATTTAGAGAGTACCTTTTAAGCTTTGCATAAGCTTCGGCCCTACGCTGCTGAATTTGAAGAAATCTACGAAGCAATTCAACAATTTTTGGGGATTCGAGCCGATTCTCAACTGCCATAGCTTTTGATATCTTCACCTTCTTCTCAAAATCTTTCATATTTTCACTTCTCAGATATTTCTAATTTTTCCGCCAATTTTTTTTAGGGAACTCTGTATATATATAATGTTCTAAAGTTATTTCATGTTTTAGGGGAAAAAAGAAACTCATTTACAAAATTTATATTAAAAATAATTTTTTATTTCATATTTAATCTTACAAACAATATTTTCTCAGTTTCAAAATATAAAAATCATAATTGATATTCAGAGTCCTTCTCCGATCGTCTGACCGCCAAATTTTTTTATTGCCTTTCAAAAGATATATAGTATTTATTTCAATTGATTTTTTTTTATAAATTTAGTGATTTAAGTGTAATTTAGATACATATACAAAACATGATTATACAAATCGAAATAAATACTATACATTTTTTAGAACAACAATAATATTCTGTTGTTTGATTTGTCCATTAGTATAATCACTTCACAACTGTCACTTTATGTCAGCCTACCACACATCGCTTTTAGTTTAAAAATTTGACCCCCTACAAAAAAGATTCTGTTCAATAATTTGATAATATATATCTATTTTTGTGATTTTTTTTTTATAAAAAATGAAATAAAAATAAAGGATAAAAAATTTAATCATGTTTTCTTGCGATAATTAGCATTATAAAAACATTGACCATCTCAATTTCAAAGCAAAATCATACACACACCCTTGTCTGAATCAAATAATTTTCATAATCCAAAATAAATGTCTATTTACAAAAACTTTGTCAACATGGAAATTGGATATAAAAATTGGATATGAGTATATATAAATTTTACTTAATTATATTTTGACCCCTAATGATGGGTAAAAATATAAATAAGTAAAGTTCAAATACACTCATATTCACCTAAAAGAGATTGTCTATTTAATAAATAAAAAAAATCCTACGCGCTTATAATTATCTCATATATAACCATCTTCAAATGTATAATCATATACTAATCTTATCCCATAAAAATGTACGTAAGTACACTTGCTAACTTTTATTTATCACGATGATACTAAATTTGCAGTGAGGTTTATGTTAGAATATTTTAGTTTTTTATACGGCCTCTACTATTTTTGTAATTATTTGACTTACATATTGTATTAATTTAATTATTTTATTTATGAATTTGATAATTAATTATGTGGTCTATAAATAATATTACTGATAGTACTTGACATAATGGGCTATAGGGTTTCATAATCTTAATGGACGATTTTGACACTTAGTTATTCTATAAATAAAACAATTAGGGTTTGATCTCAATTGTCGTCTCAAAAATTTTATACACACCCACACATCCATCCTAAGATTACGATAGACAATTGAAGACTTTCATCATTAAGCGCAGCGGGAGCGTATACATACAAAATGTCTTCTCTTAATTAATGTAAGTACCTAATTGATTCTATTATATGCAATAATACGTTATGATATAATTTTTCTAACATTTGGTATCAGAGTCATGACTATTCTAAATGAATCTTTCTTGGATACTAGAGAGAAAGTTTCATTATAATCCACACCTTCCTTTTGAGTGAAACCGTTATCAACCAATCGAGTTTTATACCTTTCAACGTTCTCTTTAGGATCTAATTTAGTTAGTCTTATAGACACACTTGCAACCAACAGGTTTAACACCTTTTGGTAATTCTTCAAGATCTCAAACGTTATTAAGTTCCATTGATTTTGAAATGATTAAGTCACATTGGTGGTTTTATTTCAACATGATGTAGATATTAAATTAATACTTGGCCAATTTAATGATTGTAGGCATTATGTTTTGTATATAAATAGTATTTCGGCCAAGTGGGAGAATATTAAAATATTTTATTTTCTTATATGACCTCTAATATTTAATGTAATTATTGGGCTTACATATTGTATTAATTTAATCATTTTATTTATGGGTTTGATAATTAATTATGTGGCGTATAAATAATATTACTGATAGTACTTGGCATATTGGGCCCTAGGGTTTTATAATCTTGATGGACGATTTTGATCCTTAACTATTCTATAAATAAAATAGTTAGGGTTTGATTCCAATTGTCGTTTCAAGAATTTTATACACACCCACACATCCATCATAAAGATTGAGAGAGACAATTGAAGGTTTTCATTTTTGAGCGCAGCGGAAGCGTGATACATACAATATATTTTCTCTCAATTCATGTAAGTACCTAATTGATTAATTGATTCTATTCTATGCAATAGCACGTTCCGATATAATTTTTCTAACAGTTTATTCTTGTAAAAACTTGTCACACCTAATACTCAATATATATAACTAATGTTGGATATAGAGAATCCAAAGAAATAATATGGCATTATAAACTATTGTATAAATGATTTATTAAGATAAATTAAAGTAGTTTTAAATTGATTTAACCAAACAAGACTTAAAGATATTAAATCTTTATTTTAAAGAGTTTTTGCCAAACAAAGCCTTATGGCTTTTGAATTTTGAATTTTAATTATAATAAATAAAATAAATAAAAATAATAAATAAAATATATTATAACTGATGTACGTTTAAGGTTGTAACCGTTGTTTTTTTAATATGCGTATTATGGCCCTATCAATTTTATTCTTATGCATAAGTGATAGTTGATTTTACGTGAAAAGAAATTGACTTACTGATACTAAGAGGACGAGAGATTAGAGAGAGTTTGAGAGAAAGTCTGTGATTCCAAAATAATTATCAGTGGTTTGCAAGGATTTTCAAGCAAAAGAAGGTACGTATATTTTCATAACCTTAATATTATATATATATATGTATCATGTATTTCTATTCTCTGTGAATTTAATTTTCTGGAATTATTGTTATACAACTGATTTTTTTGTGATTGTATGTAATTATAATGTTAGAGTTGGTATTTAGATAAGAAGTAGTATGCTAATTACGTTTAAAAAGAAAGAAAACTGTTTTCAATGTACATTTATACATATAGCTTGTGAAAGTACCAAATTTGGTGGTTAATTTGTAAACTAATATGTAAATTGAGTCTTGAATATGTTAATTTGGTAAGAAACGAAGAGAACGTAGTTGGAATGAGTCAAATTGGTGTAAAGTTGTGATCACAATGTGAATTTTTGTGAAGGATGTCAAAAATGGAGTTTTTGTACAAAAACATGAAATTTAAGGATTTAAATTAGTTGAAGTTGTTGTTTAATTGTTCTAAGTTGGTGAATATGTGAGGAATCATGTTTGTGTTAGTCTTATACGTACCAATTGCATATGTTAAATTTACTGTTTTGTGGATGAAATTCGTGTAAGTTGGGCTAAACAGAGTACTATTAAAAAGACTGTGTAGTTTCTGTCTGTGCACCAGCGCAGCTGTGCTGGTATCAAGGCCAGAAACGGACCTTGATCAGAGGCAATGAGGTCTGTTACTTCTGCAGACTTTGAACACCTAATGTAACTGTGACGCCCCCAAAATAGGTATACATCACCTATTTTGAGTCGCCAAATACATGGTACAAAATATAAATACAATCTTAAATATACAACAAGAGCTATGCGTTTTAATACAAATATTGTCTTCTAGACAATATCCACTCTCAGAATAAGTCCTCATTACAATTATTATCACACTATTTTATAAAATAGTGAGGACTACTAATGTTATCATCTGGACCGTCACTCCGTTCCCCGACTAGTCCTTACTACGTTCTCATTTCCTGAAGAGAACAATGAAAGCAAAAGGGTGAGCTCAACTAGCCCAGTAAGAAATATTATGACTAAGATAATGTAGAATAAATTATCGTTAGCCTTCAACAATGTTAAACTGATAAAATATAACAAACATCAAGTTTAACTGGCAGCGAACAAGCAATCCATTAAAAGAGTCAAGTAGAGAATAAAATCTACTATCTTTTATGATTTAAAAGGTTTTTCATCACTTTTATCGATGAGACTCAGCTTAATAAATAACCCACATCATCCTTGCACTACGACCAAGGATATTCATTAGTATCACAACCACAAATTATCGATGCACTACGACCAAGGATATTCGTGTATTCGTCAATGGTCATGATCATGCCAACAACTGTCCATCAATGCACTACGGGCCAATGAGGACTTTTACCATATCATTTGTAACATTACAGTCATGATTATACCGAATAATCCCTGGTCATAATCATACCAAGTCCATCTATGCACTACATGCCACAGATGACTTTCAACATAATATAAACATGAGGATGATGACAATGATATACGAATTCAATAAAACAAGTTTAAGAATTAATTTATCTAGAAACTAATAATGTCCAAATTGTCAACATGATACTTCTTTGTAGAGTAAAATTCAAGAATGCTCAGAAGAATATTTCCATGAAAAGATACTGGATGAAGCGCAAATATCAAGGATATTCCACTGATTTCATGGAGTATAGAAGTCAAAACTTTAACCAACTGAGTATAATAAAGAATGGAATAACAAAAGAAATCACCAGGCATGCGATAGACCACACAAATAGGTTATTTCAATAGAATAATAAATAATAGAACCAGGTCATGCGTAAACGCACAGACAGGATATTCCAACAGAATAATAAATAACGGAACCAGCTTCAGTAAATTACATGCAAGCAGGATGTTCCAACAAAATAATAAAAAAGCGGAACCGAATCATACGTAAACGCATATGCACGTGATGTTCCAAAGAATAATAAAGAATGGAATAACGTAAGAATTTCACCATGTATGCGGTGATTGCATGCCAGACAAAGTTATTCCAACATAATAATAAAGAATGGAATAATGTAAGAATTTCACCAAATATAGGGTAGTCCACAGTGATACAAAGTTATTCCAATGTAATAATAAAGAATGGAATAATGTAAGTTCTCTTCATGAATATGAAATAAATAATACCCCTTACCGTAAAAGAAGCCGACTGGTAGGGCGAGGATATTCTTGAAGAAAGCTTGCAATACGCTCAAAGCTTCTTAAAACTCTAAAGAAATACACTCAAGATTATAGAAGAAGAATTCTCTGAATTTCTGGAGTGTTTTTCAATTCTAACTAAGCATCCTATTTATAGAAGAATTGAAGGGGCACTGTGTAAGGAAAATCCACGGACGCAATATTCAAAAATCACGGGCTGAATTATTCAATTCACGGATGACTTACCAATCTTGCAAGCAACTGAATTCAACAAAATTCAAATAAAACAAAACAAAAAAAATAAAAATATAATATATATATATATATATAATACTAATTCCCTCCATCCTACGCCAAAGCCTTCCCCCCCCCCCCCATTTCTTAACATTTCATATTTTAACACATATGGGCCCCACATGTGGCCCCCACCTTTATTATAATGAATACCTTTCTACCGATTATTTTGAAAAATGGATAAATAGGAGTCCATAAAATAAGCAACACTTACGACAAATACTTCATAAAAATCCCCTTAATATATTTAATAACATTAATCACCTTTATTATAATTCACAATATTAATCGACCAGGCCGTTCCCAGGAAAGAGGGGGCTTTCCAATAAGTATTTCTCCCTATTGGCGCGCAATTAGGTGACCGAACCTCTCTTTGACAGAACTTCTAGACATCGTTAATATTGCAAACAATAATATTAATAACTCTGTCGTCTCAATTATTGATTTAATAATATATAAAATATTGACAATAATTGAATCAAATAACGTGAGATACTATGCAAAAATTACTGTAGCAATAATTGAACAAAACTGAGCGACTTCTCACGTAAGCATCAATAATTAATACCGTGTGCTACTATGCAATCACACATATTACTGTACTTTTAACACCGGGTGTTTCAATAGTTAACGGTAAAACTTCCGCCGTTATTTTCATAATTTTTTTTTGTCATTTTCTCAATCCGACAATAATTCCGTTGTGGGGTCCACCAATGATTGTTTCATCGTACGAATATTCCCTGTTAAAACGAATATTCCCCGACCAATCAAATATTATATAACAACTTGCGTACTTTGCAAAATTTATAAATAATACCCACAACTATAATATTATATCAAATTCATTCCATAATATTCAAAAATGATATTTATAGAAAAATCATATTTATTCATAAAAGTTGGGGTCTAACAATCTCCCCTTCTTATGAAATTTTGCCCTCGAAATTAGGGCGTGCACGGTATGTCAAGAGGTAAGGATACCTTGATTTCATTTCGATTCTAACTCCCGGTCATTTCCTCAACATCGTGGTTTCTCCACAAAACTTTGACTTGAGGTATAACCTTGGAGCGTAGAATATGTTCCTTCTTATCCAAGATTTGAACAGGAACCTCTTCATACGTTAAATCTTCCGCTATTTCGTCCGGTTCTAACTCAATAATGTGGTTTGGGTCTTCCAAATATTTACGTAACATGGATATGTGAAAAACGTTATGAACACGAGACATACTTGGCAGTAAAGCGAGTCTATAGGCCACAATTCCTACTCGATTGAGAATTAAAAATGGGCCAATGAATCGAGGATTAAGCTTTCCTTTCTTTCCAAATCTCGTAACTCCTTTCCATGGAGCAACACGTAACAGCACATGATCTCCAATATCAAATTCCACGTCCTTTCGATGAAGATCAGCATAACTCTTTTGTTGATCTTGTGAGGTTTTTATATGTTGTCGGATCGTTTGAATCTTTTTTGTAGTCATACGTATCAACTCCGGTCCCAATAATGTTGCTTCACCCACCTTATCCCAGCATACTGGAGAATGACACCTTCTTCCATACAACGCCTCGAATGGAGCCATACCAATACTTGTTTGATAGCTGTTGTTGTAGGAAAACTCCACCAATGGTAAGAACTTGTCCCAACTTCCCTTGAAGTCAAGGACACAAAGTCTTAATAAATCTTTAAGAGTTTGAATAGTCCTCTCGATTGTCTTCATCCGTCCCGAGGATGATATGCGAACTAAATCGTAACTCCGCTGCCCATAGCTTTTTGCAAACTAACCCAAAATCTTGAAGTAAATCTTGGGTCTCGATCAGAAACTATGGATACTGGCATACCATGCAATCTTACAACCTCGTTTATGTATATACGAGTAAGACGTTCAAGTGTATAAGTTTCTTGTATAGGTAAGAAGTGAGCAGACTTGGTCAATCTATCAACAATGACCCAAATTGCATCTGTGCCTTGAAGAAACCTTGGGAAGACCAGTAACGAAATCCATGGTAATGTGCTCCCACTTCCATTCTGGAATTTAAAGTGGTTGCAATGAACCTTTTGGCACTTGATGCTCCGCCTTGACTCGTTGACAAGTTAGACACCTTGAGATAAGTAGCACTATCTCTCTCTTCATATTGCTCCACCAAAATGTATGTCGAAGATCATGATACATTTTGGTACTCCCAGGATGGATTGCAAACGGTGTGTTGTGCACCTCCATCATGATTTTATACTTTAAATCAGGGTCGTTTGGAACACAAAGTCTAGAGTTGACTCGAAGTATTCCTTCTTCATCGATTCTTCTTTCCTGCATAACACCTTCTTGCACTTTCTTCCTCATACGCATCAGCTCCAGATCTGTAACTTGAATAGCTTTAACTTTATCAATTAAAGTTGGTTCTACTCGTATATTCGCCATCATCACACGGGTCCCTGGAGTCTTTAACTCTATCTCCATCCTTTGCAAGTCATACAAAATGGGCCTTTGCATTGACAATATCACACTCGTACCCGCATATGATCTTCTACTCAATGCGTCAGCTACCCCATTCGCTTTTCCAGGATGGTATTGGATGGTATGATCTTAATCTTTCAACAGTTCAAGGCAACGTTGTTGTCGCATGTTGAGTTCCTTTTGAGTGAAGAAATATTTGAGGCTTTTATGATCCGTAAAGATCTTCACTTTCTCCCAATACATGTAATGCCTCCAAATTTTAAGTGCGAAAACAACAGCTGCCAACTCTAGATCATGAGTAGGATAATTTCTCTCATATTCTTTGAGTTTTTGAGAGGCATAGGCTATGACTTTCCCATGTTGCATGAGAAAACATCCTAACCCTTTGCCCGAAGCATCATCAGAGATGACAAATCCTCCGAGCCGATGGTATTGTCGTAACAAAATTTGAAATGAGTCTCTTCTTGAGTTCTTGAAAACTCTTCTCACATTCCTCGTTCCAACCAAATTTTGTATCTTTCCGAGTCAGCTGAGTTAATGGAGTAGCGATTCAAGAAAACCCTTCTACGAATCTCTGATACTAACCAGCTAAGCCGAGAAAGCTACGTACTTCGGTCACTGATTTAGGTTGCTCCTAGCTTTGAATAGCTTCAATCTTTGCTGGGTCAACAGATATTCTGTTATGCTCCCAAAATAGGTATACACCACCTATCTTGAGTCACCAAAAATATGGTACAAAATTCAAATACAACTTAATTATACAATAGTCGTGTAAAATACGACAAAACATATGCTATGAGTTTTAATACAAATATTGTCATCTAGACAATATCCACACTCAATTGAGTCCTCATTATATTTATTATCACACTATTTAACAGAATAGTGAGGACTAATAATGCTATTATCTGGAACGTCACTCCGTTCCCCGACTAGTCCCTGCTACGTTCTCATTTCCTGAAGAGAACAATGAAAGTAAAAGGGTGAGCTCAACTAGCCCAGTAAGAAATATTATGACTAAGATAATACAGAATAAATTATCGTTAGCTTCAACAATGTTAAACTGATACAATATAACAAACATCAAGTTTAACTGCAGCGGATCAAGTAACCCATTAAAAGAGTCAAGTAGAGAATAAAATCTACTATCTTTTATGATTTAAAAGGTTTTTCATCACTTTTATCGCTGGGACTTAGCTTAATAAATAATCCACATCATCCCTGCACTACGACCAAGGATATTCATTAGTATCACAACCACAAATTATCAATGCACTACGGGCCAAGGATATTCATGTATTCATCAATGGTCATGATAATGCCAACAACTGTCCATCAATGCACTACGGGCCAATGAGGACTTTTACCAAATCATTTGTAACATTACGGTTATGATTATACCAATTAATCCCTGGTCATAATCATTCCAAGTCCATCTATGCACTACAGGCCACAGATGACTTTCAACATAATATAAACATGAGGATGATGACAATGATATAAGAATTCAATAAAACAAGTTCAAGAATTAATTTATCCAGGAGCTAATAACGTCCAAATTGTCAACATGATACTTCTTTGTAGAGTAAAATTCAAGAATGCTCAGAAGAGTATTTCCATGAAAAGATACTGGATGAAGCACAAATATCAAGGATATTCCACTGATTTCATGTAGTATAGAAGTTAAAACTTTAACCAACTGAGTATAATAACGAATGGAATAACAAAAGAAATCACCAGGCATGCGATAGACCGCACAGACAGGTTATTCCAACAGAATAATAAACAACGGAACCATGTCATGCGTAAACGCACAGATAGGATATTCCAACAGAAAAATAAATAACGGAACCAGGTCAGGCGAAATTCGCACCGGCAGGATGTTCCAACAGAATAATAAATAACAGAACCAGGTCATGCGTAAACGCATAGACATGATGTTCCAACAGAATAATAAAGAATGGAATAACAGACGAATTTCACCATTTATGCAAGACTTCGCATAGACAGGTTATTCCAACATAATAATAAAGAATGGAATAACAGAAGAATTTCACCAAGTATAGGGTAGATCACAGCGTATAAAAGTTATTCCAATAGAATAAAAAAAATGGAATAACAGAAGTTCTCTTCATGAATACAAAAGAAATAATACCCCTTACCTTAGAACAACTGGATATAGGAGTAGTGAAGTAGCAGAATACTTTTCTTCTTTCTCTCTATAGTTTCTCTCTCTAGAGTTTCAGTGAATTCGTAAGAAATAATGAAGGAATGAGCTTCTATTTATAGGAGAATGGACTGAATAGTAACTAATTCCTGAACGGTCCAGATTGATTTACATTTAAACGGACGGTCCAGATTGGTTTACTATAAAATATTCTAATAAAACAAAATCTTTTAAATATAATATATATTATATATATAAATAACATGTGTTTTAAAAAAATATTCACGGGACTCAATCCCGTGATGCTGGCTGAACCTATCTCCCACTTGATTTATATAATAAATATATAAATAAAGTATAACTTGTGACACTAAAATCAACCCCCCACCCTGTGACAACCTATATATATATATATATATATATATATATATATTATCACCCTCATAACACACTATTTTGAAAAATGAGTAGGTAGAGGTCCAAAAATACGCCAAAATCTACAACAAATACTTCATAAAATTACTTTAATATTTTAAGAACATTTATCATCAGTATTATAATTCACAATATTAATCGACCAAGTCGTTCCCAAGAAAGAGGGGTTTTCCAATAAGGATTTCTCCATATTGGCGCGCAATTAGGTGACAAAACCTCTCATTGGCAGAACTTCTAGACATCGTTAATAATGCAAATAATAATATTAATAACTTCGTCGTTTCAATTATTAATTTAATAATATATAAAATATCGACAATAATTGAATCAATTAACGTGAGATACTATGCAACAATTACTGAAGCAATAATTGAACAAAGCTGAGTGATTTATCACGTAAGCATCAATAATCAATACCGTGTGTTACTATGCAACCACGCGTATTCCTGTACTTTTAACACCGGGTGTTTCAACGGTTAAAGATAATACTTTCGCCGTTATTTTCATAAAATATTTTTGTCATTTTCTCAATCCGACAATAATTCTGTTGTGGGGTCCACCAATGATTGTGCCGTCATACGAATATTCTCTGTTAACACGAATATTCCCCGACCAATCGAATATTATATAACAACTTGTGTACTTTGCAAAATTTATAACAATTACCCACAACTATAACATTATATCAAATTCATTCCATAATATTCAAATAATGATAATTATAGAAAATTTATCTTTATTCATAAAAGTTAGGGTCTTACAATCTCCCCTTCTTATGAAATTTCGCCCTCGAAATTAGGGTACGTATCTGGTATGTCGAAGAGGTAAGGATACCTTGATTTCATTTCAGATTCTAACTCCCAGGTCATTTCCTCAACATCGTGGTTCCTCCATAAAACTTTGACTTGAGGTATAACCTTGGAGCGTAGAATATGTTCCTTCTTATCCCAATTTGAACAGGAACCTCTTCATACGTTAAATCTTTCGCTATTTCATCCGGTTCTAACTCAATAATGTGGTTCAGGTCTTTCACATATTTATGTAACATGGATATATGAAAAATGTTATGAACACGAGACATACTTGGCGGTAAAGCGAGTGTATAGGCTACAGTCCCTACTCGATCGAGGATTAAAATGGGCCAATGAATCGAGGATTGAGCTTTCCTCTCTTTCCAAATCTCGTAACTCCTTTCCATGGAGCAACACGTAACAACACATGATCTTCAATATCGAATTCCATGTTCTATTGATGAAGATCAGCATAACTCTTTTGTCGGTCTTGTGAGGTTTTTATACGTTGTCGGATCATTTGAATCTTTTCCGTAGTCATACGTACCAACTCCAGTCCCAACAACGTTGCTTCACCTACCTCATCCCAGCATACTGGAGAACGACACTTTCTTCCATACAACGGCTCGAATGGAGCCATGCCAATACTTGTTTTATAACTGTTGTTGTAAGAAAACTCCACCAATGGTAAGAACTTGTCCCAACTTCCCTTGAAGTCAAGGACACAGAGTTTTAATAAATCTTTAAGAGTTTGAATAGTCCTCTTTGATTGTCCGTCCGTCTGAAGATGATATGCTGAACTAAATCGTAAATCCGTTCCCATAGCTTTTTGTAAAATAACCCAAAATTGTGAAGTGAATCTTGGGTCTCGATCAGAAACTATGGATACTGGCATACCATACAGTCTTACAATCTTATTTATGTACATACGAGCAAGACGTTCAAGTGTATAAATTTCTCGTATTGGTAAGAAATGAGCAGACTTGGTCAATCTATCAACAATGACCCAATTTATATCTATGCCTTGAGAAACCTTGGGAAGACCAGTAACGAAATCCATGGTAATGAGCTCCCACTTCCATTCTGGAATTTCAAGTGGTTGCAATGGTACTTTTGGTACTTGATGCTCTGCCTTGACTCGTTGACAAGTTAAACACCTTGAGATAAACAGCGTTATCTCTCTCTTCATATTGCCCCACCAAAATATATGTCGAAGATCATGATACATTTTGGTACTCCCAAGATGGATTGCAAACGGTGTATTGTGCGCCTCCATCATGATTTTATACTTTAACTCAGGATCGTTAGGAACACAAAGTCTGGAGTTGATTCGAAGTATTCCTTCTTCATCGATTCTTTCTTCCGGCATAGCACCTTCTTGTACTTTCTTCCTCATATGCATCAGCTCTAGGTCTGTAGCTTGAGCAGCTTTAACTTTATCGATTAAAGTCGGTTCTACTTGTATATTCGCCATCATCACGTGGGTCCCTGGAGTCTTTATCTCTATCTCCATCATTTGCAAGTCACACAAAATGGGCCTTTGCGTTATTAATATCGCACTCGTACCCGCATATGATCTTCTACTCAATCGTCAATTTACCACGTTAAGCTTTTCCGGGATGCTATTGGATGGTATGATCATAATCTTTTAACAGTTCAAGCCAACGTCGTTGTCGCAAGTTGAGTTCCTTTTGAGTGAAGAAATATTTGAGGCTTTTATGATCCGTAAAGATCTCCACTTTCTCCCCATACAAGTAGTGCCTCCAAATTTTAAGTGCGAAAACAACAGCTGTCAACTCTAGATCATGAGTAGGATAATTCCTATCATATTCTTTGAGTTATCGAGAGGCATAGGCTGTGACTTTTCCATGTTGCATGAGAACACATCCTAACCCTTTGCCCGAAGCATCACTGTAGATGAAAAATCCCTCCGAGCCAGATGGTATTGTCGAGCAGTCTTTCGAAATGAGTCTCCTCTTGAGTTCTTGAAAACTCTTCTCACATTCCTCGTTCCAACCGAATTTTTTATCTTTCTGAGTCAGCTGAGTTAAGGGAGTAGCGATTCGAGAAAACCCTTCTACGAATCTCCTATAATAACCAGCTAAACCAAGAAAGCTATGTACTTCGGTCACTGATTTAAGTTGCTCCCAGCTTTGAATAACTTCAATCTTTGCTGGGTCAACAGATATTCCATGACTTGATACCACATGCCCAAGGAATGCTACTTCCTCAAGCCAGAACTCGCATTTCTTCAACTTGGCATAAAGCTTATATTCACGATGCTTTTGAAGTATCAGCCTCAAGTGTTGCTCATGATCTTTACGGTTTTTGGAATAAATAAGGATGTCATCAATAAAGACGACCACAAAGTGATCCAAATATTCCTTGAATACTCGGTTCATCATATCCATGAAGGCAGCAGGAGCATTAGTCAATCCAAAAGACATGACTAGGAATTCATAATGCCCGTACCGAGTTCTGAAAGCCGTCTTTGGAATGTCATCGGTTCTAATCTTCAATTGGTGATATCTGGAACGAAGATCAATCTTTGAAAGGAATTTGGCGCCTTGCAATTGGTCAAACAGGTCATCAATACGTGGCAATGAGTACCTATTTTTGATGGTGACAATATTCAACTCCCGATAATCAATACAAAGTCGCATACTCCCGTCTTTCTTTTTCACGAATAGAACGGGAGCACCCCAAGGAGAAGTACTAGGAGGAATAAAGCCAATGTCTAATAATTCCTGCAGTTGGGTATTTAACTCCTGAAGTTCAATAGGAGCCATTCGATATGGGGCTTTGAAAATGGGTTTTGTATCGGGTTCAAGGTCGATATAAAATTCAATTTCACACTCTGGGGGTAGGCCAGGAAGTTCTTCAGGGAATACGTCAGGAAATTTATTAACAATAGAAATATCATTCAAAACTGACATATTTTTGTTTAGATTTGTGACATGAGCTAAGAAAGCTTGACATCCATTTTTCAATAAACGAATAGCTTTATGGCTTGAGATGACAGTGATTGATTTTAATGGTTTGGTTGCTTGAATTCGCATAATAGGTTGGTTAGGAATATGAAAGCTAACAACCTTACGAAAACAATCAATTTTTGCATGATGAGTAGTTAACCAATCAATCCCTAGAATTACGTCAAATACAAGTATTTTCAATGAAATAAGATTGACAGGTAATGTGAGGGTACCAATTTGAACCAAACAAGACTTATAAACAGTGGATGTAATGAAGGTTTCTCCCAACGAAGTTTCAATAGATAAGTCAAAGTCTAATTTCTCCGGAGTTAAATTTAAACGTTGAGCGCAAGTAGGAGAAATAAAAGAATGGGTAGAACCGGTATCAAATAAGGTATATGCTTCGCTATAATTTATGATAAGCTTACCCGTGATGACCTCATTCGGGTTCCTTGCTTTCTGGGAGGTCACGACAAACGCTCTCCCTTGCACTACTAGCTTTGACTTTTCTGGGACGTCCTTTGGTGCCTCCATCCTAGCTGAACTTATCTTCGGTGAACGACAAAATCGGGCTGGTTGACCTTCTCTTCCATAATTATACCATGCTTTGGACAGCATCGTGCAGTTTGGACTGATGTGTCCCTCCCCTCCGCATTTGAAGCATATGATAGGTGGTCGTTCTCCTTCCTTAACAACTAAAAGGTCTTTGGTCTTTCTTTCCGTCTTTCCATCACCTCTTCTTGAAATGTCCATTCTTATTGTTTTGGCCATGATTACCACCGAAGTGGTTACCATTTCTGGCATATTGATTCCCTCCACGCTTATTGTCACCGCTTCGATGACTGCTATCACTAGTATTATCATTTTGCCGGCTTCTCTCTTTTTGGTTGGGTTGACTCATTATCGCACTCTAATAACTGAGCCCTATTAACAACATCTAAATACAAAAACAGTTTATGAGAGATAAGATATTGACGTATCTCGGGTTTCAAACCTCTTAGAAACATTCGCGTCATTCTCTCCTCATTATCAACCAAATGGAATGCAAACCGGGACAACTCGACAAACTTGGCTTCGTACTGCGACACGGTCATGTTGTTTTGCTCCAGCTTGATGAACTCTACCTCTTTCATGTGACGAATACTTTCGGGAAAGTACTTGTCATTGAACAATTCTTGGAACTTCTCCCAAGACATCTTCGGTCAAGCGGAGTTGAGTACGCGTTTCTGATTCCCACCAAGAATCGCCTCGCACGCAACATGAAGGTGGCAAAGGGAACCTTTTGCTCCACGGAGCATCCCGGGACATCAAATATCTTATAGATCTGCTTTATCCACGTCTCCACCTTAAGTAGTTTTGGCTCTCCAAAAAACTCTGGTGGTCCCAGTTCCTTGAACTGCTTAGCGGTGACCGTCCGAGAGTTGTCAGTGTTTCCACCTGCATTTTGTACAGGAGCCGCTCTTGCCTGATGTTGCATGAATTACATAAAGCCTTTGAACATTCCATCGTTCATCATCTGGTCAGTGTTATTGTTTGCCTGAGGATTGTCGCCTTCCTGATGCACATTATCCTGATTATTGATCTGTGGAGACTTAACGGTCTCCTGTGCTCCATTGATGTTCTCAACATTCTCGGATGCCATTTTCAAAAACTGCCACAAAATAAGGGTTAATTAACATATCACATATTATCCCTATACTCTGACCGACCAATTAAATACGAAATAAACTTAGGTAGGTCATACTAGCGAAGGAATTCCCCGTCTCTCCCCTCCCAGTTCTTGTTTCACATCTCAGCCAGGGATCATATCCCTAAGCTTTGATACCAACTGTGACGCCACCAAAATAAGTATACATCACCTATCTTGAGTCGCCAAAAATATGGTACAAAATTAAAATACAACTTAATTATACAACAGTCGTGTAAAATACGACAAAACATATGCTGTGAGTTTTAATACAAATATTGTCATCTAGACAATATCCACACTCAATTGAGTCCTCATTACATTTATTATCACACTATTTAAAAGAATAGTGAGGACTACTAATGCTATTATCTGGATCGTCACTCCGTTCCCCGACTAGTCCTTGCTTCGTTCTCATTTCCTGAAGAGAACAATGAAAGTAAAAGGGTGAGCTCAACTAGCCCAGTAAGAAATATTATAACTAAGATAATACAGAATAAATTATCGTTAGCCTTCAACAGTGTTAAACTGATACAATATAACAAACATAAAGTTTAACTGCAGCGGAACAAACATTCCATTAAAAGAGTCAAGTAGAGAATAAAATCTACTATCTTTTATGATTTAAAAGGTTTTTCATCACTTTTATCGCTGGGACTCAGCTTAATAAATAATCCACATCATCCCTGCACTACGGCCAAGGATATTCATTAGTATCACAACCACAAATTATTCATGCACTACGGGCCAATGATATTCGTGTATTCATCAATGGTCATGATCATGCCAACAACTGTCCATCAATGCATTACGGGCCAATGAGGACATTTACCACATCATTTGTAACATCACGGTCATGATTATACCGATTAATCCCTGGTCATAATCATACAAGGTCCATCTATGCACTACAGGCCACAGATGACTTTCAACATAATATAAACATGAGGATGATGACAATGATATAAGAATTCAATAAAATAAGTTTAAGAATTAATTTATCCAAGAACTAATAACGTCCAAATTGTCAACATGATACTTCTTTGTAGAGTAAAATTCAAGAATGCTCAGAAGAATATTTCCATGAAAAGATACTGGATGAAGCGCAAATATCAAGGATATTCCACTAATTTCATGGAGTATAGAAGTTAAAACTTTAACCAACTGAGTATAATAAAAAATGGAATAACAAAAGAAATCACAAGGCATGCGATAGACCGCACAGACAGGTTATTCTAACAGAATAATAAACAACGGAACCAGGTCATACGTAAACGCACAGACATGATATTCCAACAGAATAATAAATAACGGAACTAGGTCAAGCGAAATTCACACCAACATGATGTTCCAACAGAATAATAAATAACGAAACCAGGTCATGCGTAAACGTACAGACATGATGTTCCAATAGAATAATAAAGAATGGAATAATAGAAGAATTTCACCATGTATGCGGTACTTCGCATAGACAGGTTATTCCAATATAATGATAAAGAATAGAGTAATAGAAGAATTTCACCAAGTATAGGGTAGACCGCGTATACAGGTTATTCCAACAGAATAAAAAAAATGGAATAACAGAAGTTCTCTTCATGGATACGAAAGAAACAATACCCCTTACCTTAGAACAACTGGATATAGGAGTAGTGAAGTAGCAGAATACTTTTTTTCTTTCTCTCTATAGTTTCTCTCTCTAGAGTTTCAGTGAATTCATAAAAAATAATGAAGGAATGAGATTCTATTTATTGGAGAATGGATTGAATAGTAACTAATTCCTGAACGGTCCAAATTGATTTATTTTTAAACGGACGGTCCAGATTGGTTTACTATAAAATATTCTAATAAAAGAAAATCTTTTAAATATAATATATATTATATATATAAATTACATATGTTTTAAAAAAAAATTCATTGGACTAAATCCCGTGATGCTGGTTGAACCTATCTCCCACTTGATTTATATAATATATATATATATATATATATATATATATATATATATATATATAAAGTATAACTTGTGACACTAAAATCAAACCCCCCCCACCCGTGACAACCTATATATATATATATATATTATCACCCTCGCAACACACTATTTTGAAAAATGAGTAGGTGGAGGTCCAAAAATACGCCAAAATCTACAACAAATACTTCATAAAATTACTTTAATATTTTAACAACATTTATCATCATTATTATAATTCACAATATTAATCGACCAGGTCGTTCCCAGAAAAGAGGGGTTTTCCAATAAAGATTTCTCCCTATTGGCGCGTAATTAGGTGACCAAACCTCTCCTTGGCAGAATTTCTAGACATCGTTAATATTGCAAATAATAATATTAATAACTTTGTCGTCTCAATTATTGATTTAATAATATATAAAATATCGACAATAACTGAATCAATTAACGCGAGATACTATGTAACAATTACTGAAGCAATAATTGAACAAAGCTGAGTGACTTCTCACGTAAGCATCAATAATCAATACCGTGTGCTACTATGCAACCACGCGTATTCCTGTACTTTTAACATCAGGTGTTTCAACGGTTAAAGATAAAACTTCCGCCGTTATTTTCATAAAATATTTTTGTCATTTTCTCAACCCGACAATAATTCTGTTGTGGGGTCCACCAATGATTGTGCCGTCGTATGAATATTCCATGTTAATACGAATATTCCCAAACCAATCGAATATTATATAACAACTTGCGTACTTTACAAAATTTATAACTATTACCCACAACTATAACATTATATCAAATTCATTATAGAAAATTCATCTTTATTCATAAAAGTTGGGGTCTTACATATTCCATGACTTGATACTACGTGCCCAAGGAATGCTATTTCCTCAAGCCAGAACTCGCATTTCTTCAACTTGGCATAAAGCTTGTTTTCAAGAAGCTTTTGGAGTGTTAGCCTCAAGTGTTGCTCATGATCTTCACGACTTTTGGAATAAATAAGGATGTCAACAATAAAGACGACCACAAAGTGATCTAAATATTCATTGAATACTCGGTTCATCATATCCATGAAGGCAGCAGGAGCATTAGTCAATCCAAAAGACATGACTAGGAATTCATAATGTCCGAACCGAGTTCTGAAAGCCGTCTTTGGAATGTCATCGGTTCTAATCTTTAATTGGTGATATCCGGAACGAAGATCAATCTTTGAAAAAAATTTGGCACCTTGCAACTGGTCAAACAGGTCATCAATGCGAGGCAATGGATATCTATTTTTCATAGTGACATGATTCAACTCCCGATAGTCAATACAAAGTCGCATACTCCCATCTTTCTTCTTCACGAATAAAACAGGATCACCCCAAGAAGACGTACTAGGACGAATGAAACCGATGTCTAAAATTCCTGCAGTTGGGTCTTTAACTCATGAAGATCAATAGGAGCCATTCGATATGGGGCTTTGGAAATGGGTTTTGTACCAGGTTCAAGGTCGATACAAAATTTAATTTCACGCTCTGGGGTAGGCCGGGGAAGTTCTTCGTGAATATGTCGAAATTCATTAACAATAGAAATATAATTCAAAACGGACGTATTTTTGTTTAGATCCGTGACATGAGCTAAGAAAGCTTGACATCCGTTTTTCAATAAACGAATAGCTTTATGGCTTGAGATGACAGTGATGGATTTTAATGATTTGGTTGCTTGAATTCACATAATAGGTTGGTTAGGAATATGAAAGTTAACAACCTTACAAAAACAATCAATTTTTGCATGATGAGTAGTTAACCAATCAATCCCTAGAATCACATCAAATGCAAGTATTTTCAAAGAAATAAGACCGACAGGTAATGTGCGGTTACCGATTTGAACCAAACAAGACTTATAAACAGTGGATGTAATGAAGGTTTCTCCCAACGAAGTTTTAACAGATAAGCCAAAGTCTAATTTCTCTGGAGTCAAATTTAAATGTTGAGTGCAAGTAGGAAAAGTAAAAGTATGGGTAGAACTGGTATCAAATAAGGTATATACTTCGCTAGAGTTTCTGATAAGCTTACCCGTGATGACCTCGTTCGGGTTCCTTGCTTTCTGGGAGGTCACAACAAATGCTCTTCCTTGAACTACCGGTTTTATCTTTTCTGCGACGGCCTTTGATACCTCCATCCCAACTGGACTTGTCTTCGGTGCACAATAAAATCGGCCCAGGTGACCTTCTCTTCCACAATTATAACATGTTTTGGATGGCATTGCGCAGTTTGGACTGATGTGTCTCTCTCCTCCACATTTGAAGCATATGATAGGTGGTCGTTCTCCTTCCTTAACGACAGGTGCTGATGCTGACGTCTTTCCATCATTGTTGAATCTCCTCTTCTTAAAATGTCCATTCTTATTATTTTGGCCATGATTACCACTGAAGTGGTTGCCATTTCTGGCATATTGATTCCCTCCACACTTATTGTCATCGCTTCGATGACTGTTATCACTGGTATTATCATTTTGTCGGCTACTCTCTTTTGGTTGGGTTGGCTCATTATCGCGCTCCAATAACTGAGCCCTATTAACAACATCTGAATACAAACACAGTTTATGAGAGATAAGATATTGACGTATCTCGGGTTTCAAAACTCTTAGAAACATTCGCGTCATTCTCTCCTCATTATCAATCAAATGAGACGCAAATTGGGACAACTCGACAAACTTAGCTTCGTACTGCGACACGGTCATGTTGTTTTTCTCCAGCTTGATGAACTCTACCTCTTTCATGTGATGAATACTTTCGGGAAAGTACTTGTCGTTGAACAGTTCTTGTAACTTCTCCCAAGACATCTTTAATGCGGCAGGTTGAGTATGCTTTACAGATTCCCACCAATGAATGCCTCTGCTCAAACATGAAGGTGGTAAAGGAACCTTTTGCTCCTCGGAGCATCCCAAGACATCAAATATCTTGTTGATCTGCTTTATCCACGTCTCTCGCCTTAAGTGGTTTTAGCTCTCCAAAAAACTCCGTGGTCCCGCCTCCTTGAAGCGCTTAATGGTGACCGTCCGAGAGTTTGCCAGTGTTTCCACCTGCATTTTGGACAGGAGCCACTCTTCCCTGATGTTGCATGAATTGTACAAAGCCTCTAAACATTCCATCGTTCATCATCTGGTCCGTGTTGTTGTTTGCTTGAGGATTGTCGCCTTCCTGATGCACATTATCCTGATTATTGATCTGTGGAGACTCAACGGTCTCCTGTGCTCCATTGATGTTCTCAACATTCTCGGATGTCATTTTCAAATCTTGCCAAAAACAAGGGTTAATTAACATATCACATATTATCCTATACTCTCGATGACCAATTAAATACCAAATAAACTTAGGTAGGTCATACTAGCGAAGGAATTCTCCGTCTCTCCCCTCCTAGTTCTTGTCTCACATCTTAGCCAGGGATCATTTCCCTAAGCTTTGATACCAACTGTGACGCCCCCAAAATAAGTATACATCACCTATTCTGAGTCACCAAATATATGGTATAGAATACAAATACAATCTTAAATATACAACAAGAGCTGTGAGTTTTAATACAAATATTATCTTCTAGACAATATCCACTCTCAGAATAAGTCCTCATTACAATTATTATCACACTATTTCATAGAATAGTGAGGACTACTAATGCTATCATCTGGACCGTCACTCTGTTCCCCGACTAGTCCCTTCTACGTTCTCATTTCTTGAAGAGAACAATGAAAGCAAAAGGGTGAGCTCAACTAGCCCAATAAGAAATATTATGACTAAGATAATGCAGAATAAATTATCGTTAGCCTTTAACAATGTTAAACTGATAAAATATAACAAACATCAAGTTTAACTGCATGGAACAAGCAATCCATTAAAAGAGTCAAGTAGAGAATAAAATTTACTATCTTTTATGATTTAAAAGGTTTTTCATCACTTTTATCGCTGAGACTCAGCTTAATTAAAAATCCACATCATCCCTGCACTATGGCCAAGGATATTCATTAGTATCACAACCACAAATTATCCATGCACTACGGCTAAGGATATTCGTGTATTCATCAATGGTCATGATCATGCCAACAACTATCCATCAATGTACTACGGGCCAATGAGGACTTTTACTACATCATTTGTAACATTACGGTCATGATTATACCGATTAATCCCTGGTCATAATTATACCAAGTCCATCTATGCACTACAGGCCACAGATGACTTTCAACATAATATAAACATGAGGATGATGACAATGATATACGAATTCAATAAAAACAAGTTCAAGAATTAATTTATCTAGGAACCAATACCGTCCAAATTATCAATATGATACTGCTTTGTGGGGTATAACTCAAGAATGGTCAGAAGAATATTTCCATGAAAAGATATTGGATGAAGCGTAAATATTAAGGATATTCAACTTATTTTATGGAGTATAGAAGTCAAAACTTTAACCAACTGAGTAAAATAAAGAATGGAATAACAAAAGAAATCACCAGGCATGCGATAGACCGCACAGACAGGTTATTCCAATAGAATAATAAATAACCAAACCAGGTCATGTGTAAATGCATAGACAGGATATTCCAACAGAATAATTAATAACGGAACTAGGTCAAGCAAAATTCGCACCGATAGGATGTTCCAATAGAATAATAAATAACGGAACTAGGTCATGCGCAAACGCACAGACAGGATGTTCTAACAGAATAATAAAGAATGGAATAACAGAAGAATTTCACCATGTATGCGGTACTTCTCATAGACAGGTTATTCCAACATAATAATAAAGAATGGAATAACAGAAGTTCTCTTCATGAATATGAAAGAAATAATACCCCTTACCGTAAAAGAAGAGTATTCTGACTGGTAGGGCGAGGATATTCTTGAAGAAAACTTGCACTACGCTCAAAGCTTCTTAAAACTCTAAAGAAATACGCTCAAGATTATAGAAGAAGAATTCTCTGAATTTCTAGAGTGTTTTTCAATTCTAACTAAGCATACTATTTATAGGAGAATTGAAGGGGCACTGTGTAAGGAAAATCCACGGATGCAATATTCAAAAATCACGGGCTGAATTATTCAATTCACGGATGACTTACCAATCTTGCAAGCAACTGAATTCAACCAAATTCAAATAACAACAAAACAAAAAAAACAAAAATATATATATATATATATATATATATATATATATATATATATAACACATGTTATAACATATATATTTCAATACATATGGGCCGCACATATGGCCTCCACATGTGGGCCCCACCTTTATTATAATGAATAACTTTCTACCGATTATTTTAAAAAATGGGTAAATAAGGGTCCATAAAATAAGCAACACTTACGACAAATACTTCATAAAAAACCCCTCAATATATTTAACAACATTAATCACCTTTATTATAATTCACAATATTAATCGACCAGGTCATTCCCAGGAAAGAGGGGGCTTTCCAATAAGGATTTCTCCTTATTGGCGTGCAATTAGGTGACCAAACCTCTCCTTGACAGAACTTCTAGACATCGTTAATATTACAAATAATAATATTAATAACTCTGTCGTCTCAATTATTGATTTAATAATATATAAAATATTGACAATAATTGAATCAAATAACGTGAGATACTATGCAGCAATTACTATAGCAATAATTGAACAAAACTGAGTGACTTCTCACGTAAGCATTAATAATCAATACCGTGTGCTACTATGCAACCACGCCAGACATCGCATTTTTTAACACCGGTGTTTCAACAGCTTAACTGTAAAACTTCCGCCGTTATTTTCATAAAATATTTTTGTCATTTTCTCGATCAAATGATAATTACATTTGTGGGGTCCACCAATGATTGTGCTTCGCATTTAAATATTCCCCGACCAATCGAATATTATATAACAACTTGCGTACTTTGCAAAATTTATAAATAATACCCACAACTATAATATTATATCAAATTCATTCCATAATATTCAAAAATTATATTTATAGAAAAATCATATTTATTCATAAAAGTTGGGGTCTAACAGTAACTTAGTCTAATGGTATGTCAAGGTGACAAACATGTAATAAAGCGGTCAAAACAGAATCGTACCGTGTCATTAGTAATTTCAACATTGTAAAAATTTAGCAAGTTAGGAAAGTTATATGTTATGGTCTAAGACACTTAATGAATAGTGAATTATTGTTGTGAAGTTAACACTTATAATTTTTGAAATGTATATCGTAAAGTAAAACTTGTACTAAAATAACAAGTTTAACTAGAAGTGAGTGTTATTTTGGAAAGTGGATGTTAGTATATCTAATAGATATTGTGATTCTAATACTATGTGTAGGTGAACGTGAGTTATAAATTTATAGCTTACGCACCAGGCAAGTTCCTTACCCTAAAATTTTATTGAGCAAGTTCTTTGTTTCTAAATTTTATTTGAGCAAGCTATAACCTTAACTTTATTCAAAGAAATTTTGAATTCTAAGTTATTGATATATTCTAACTTGTTTATAGTTAAGCAAGTTTCTTTATTTCCACTCTTGCATAGTGAATGCAATTTCTTGAATTCAAATTCCTATTGTTGAACTGTCTTATTTCAATTACTTTGCACCAGTTATTATCATGTTGAATAAGTTTTGTTTTCAGCTTGTTATCAGTTAATGCATGTTCAGTAATTCCATTTCTTATTTAATAAGATCATAGCCTTAGCTTAATATTGTTCAAGCAAGGTTTATTATTTTATTCAATGCTTATGCTTTTTGGTTATTTCTAAGCATGCCTATGATTCTTTATCATTTCACATTAAATTGTTGTTGATCACTCGTAGTAATGTTAAGACTTGTTGATTCAACTAATCCCTTAGTTGATGGTCGTGAAACCCTAAATTACCCTTGAAGTTTATCCAAACCAAACTTTCTTTGGTGAGGACTTGTACTCTAACAACTGAGAAGAACAACCCTATATCAGGGGATTATTTTAGAGTTACGCAATGGCGTTAAAATGATTGCGCAATACATAGTACAAAGGGCTGATCACCTGGAGTATGAGATGATGGTCTATATAGTTGTTTAGACTGTTAAAGGTTACAGTAAAAACACTTGTTAACCTAGGACATAAATGATGATTATGGTCTTTTAGACTGTTAAAGGTTAAAGTAGAAATACTTGACAACCTAGAACAAAGTTCGTGGTCTTGTGACCCTCAGTTATATTTTGTATTATGATTCCAGTTTTTGATTATCATTGATAGAGTATTATTCAACTTTGATGAGCTTATCCATTAGCAATTATTATGCTATTATTATTCATTGCTATTCCAAGTGGGCATTTGTTTTGCTCACTCTTGCATAAATACAATTATTGCAGCTAAGGTTGAAAAGGTCGATGAACCTACCACTAGCAAAGGAAAGAGAAAAATGAGCAAGTGATGAAGACTTGTAATTTATTTATTGTCATGATGATAGACTTTATAGTTAATGATTTGATGTAATTATTTTATTTTTGCACTTGATTAATGTAAAGGTTAGATAACCTGGGAGACTTTTTGATTAATGATGTAACCCTATATATGGGAGGATTTGTGGTTTAATTTTATTATATTTGGGTAGTTAGATATGAATGAATGGAAAGTGAACACCAAATCTTCTGGGAAAGAGGTACCCAGATTTGGGGGTGTCACAAGACCCATTCGCAATTTAATTTCCAGTATTCTGCAGCTTAATACTATGGACGGAACAAAAGACCAAAATGTCCCTCCTTTACAGGTCCCCCGTCCACAGTTTAATACCGCGGACGCTAGGTATGGCCTTATGGCTAACTAATAAGTCCCGTCCGCAGTATTAAACTACGGATGTCAAATTCAATTTTTTTTTAGTTTTTAAGATTTTGATCATGTTGAATGACAATAATATAAGTTTTGGAAAAATAAAGAACAAAAATAAGAAAGTCTCTAAAGATAAAAATATTTTGGTATCAGAGTAAGGTTCTACTAATATTTTTCTTTGCAGGTCGTAGGGAAAGATCCTATGGCACACCTAAATTTTCAAGAAGGTCAATCCACTAGCCGACCACCTTTATTGATAGAAAGCGAGAACTTTAACTTTTGGAAATTCAAAATGAAGATTTATCTCAAGAGAGACCCATAGGAATGGTGGGTGATTGAAAATGAACCCGTCATTCAAAGACACGATGATGGCAGAACCAACACTATTATGGAAATGGATGCAAATGAAAGCTATATGTTTTCCTACAACTCAAGAGCTATGAACACTTTGTTAATCAAAATGGTCCAATATGAAATTGATAAAGTATCACCATGCAACACAATAAAAGAAATGTGTGACACTATCTTAATGAGTCACAAAGGTACTTCCAAAGTCATGCTAATGTAAGACTATCAGTTATTCAAGTTAGAAAAGGATTAAATAATCAATCAAGCTCAAGCAAGGTTCCTCACACTAGCAATCTAGGGAGAAAAATTGAACAAAAGGAAATCAATAAAACATTTTTGAGAATCATGCCCAAACGGTTCGCTCAAAAGTCACCACTTTACAAGACTCGTCAACAATTAGCACCATGGAAACACTCACCCTCTTTGCTAAACTTAAAGAGTATCAAAATTAACTCAGGAGGTATTATAATGAAGATAAGGCACCAATAAAGAAGACATTGACACTTCAAGCTGAGAGCAACAATGAAGGTGATAACGAATATTTTGATGAAGAAATTGAAATGCTCTCAAGAAAAATCGAGAGACTACTTCAAAGGAATAAACAAAGAAAAAATCAAAAAGGTAGTTCAACTCTAGTGAGAAAGTCCAAAACGGAACAAAAAGAAGAAATTGTCCAACTCTATTTCCTGGGACTAGAAGATGATGATCAACTTGAGGTAACAAATTTTCATGAAGCTTTTGAAATATCTATGCCTGATTATATTGCTTTACAAAATGAAAATCAACCGCTCAAAAAGAAAACTCCTTATTTTAAGAATTGCATAAATGAGCTAATGAATGAAGTTAAGTCGCTTATTAAAGAGAGAAAAGAAAATGAATATCTTAAAAATGAAAATGAAATTTTAAAAGAAAATTTGAAAATGAGATATGCAAGCATAGATACTTTTATTGATGGAAAAATGATGAATATGCAACATGATGATAATGTAACAAATGCAAAAATAGAATCTTTAAAAAATGATCTTGCTAAATTTTTGCTAGGAGAAGAGAACCTAAATGTTATGTTAGGGGCAAAAAAATCTAGTCTTAATAAACAAGGGATTGGGTATAATCCTATCAAAAATGTGATAAATAGATCTAATAACAATATTAGAATGATTAATAGTAAATCAAGGCATAAACCACTTTATTGTTCACCATTTGTTACTTGTAAAAAATTTGGTTTTAAAGGTCATTTTGATTCTTATTGTAATAAAATTAGAATAAAGTAAATTTGGGTAAACAAATGAAATTTATATGCTACTAACCCAAAAGGACTCAAGAAGATTTGGGTACCAAAAAGGTAGAGACTATTTGTTCATTTTGTAGATGTCTCAAGGTCAAAAAGAGACGGATAGTACTTACTTATAAATTATTTGGAGAAATATTTAGGTACCTTATATTTTTTTAAATAGAGTTTTAATTAGATATATTATGAAAACTCTATGGATTTAGTATTACATGGGTTCATAACATCATTTATTCTAAAGTTTTTATTGTGTTAAATGCTCCATATTTAATATAATCTTGATAAAAGGTTGATGAATCTGTTCATATAATATTTGATGATTTTGACCTTGATCTATTAAAAGTAGAGGATGAATACTTTGCAGGAAAACAGATAAAGGATCTGGAATTTTGAAAGCAAACAGCTCAATTCGGATAGCCTAAGTCATCTGCATCAAAAGGAAAAATAGATGAACCAGGAAAACAGACAAATGAAATCAGACATGACCCGTTTGTTTCAATTAAAAACTCAGATATGCAGACACCTAAAAATAGACAGCCAGACCCGTCTGTTTTAGAAGAAAATTCAGATGCAAAATTTGATATACAAGAGGCTAAATCTGAAGAGCAAATGTCTACTGTTAGGCTTTCTAGATCATCCAGAACTGTGGGAAATCATCCTCCAAGTATGATCATTAGAAATTTCAACATTAGGATGTCCACAAGAATAGGTTTTGAAGAGATTTAATTATGAAAATCTGAAGTCCAAAGCTACACTAAGGAGCATATCTATCAAGCTTATTACTGGTAACAAAATTGTTGATATATAAGTAATAAATCACAAATGTATGTTTTTTTAATTGCTATATGTGATATTGTTATAAGCTTTCTCTAGTGTCTTTATTTTATGAATTATTTTTTGTTGATAACAAAGGGGGAGAGATAAAACTAATACATATTTCTTTTTTGATAATAACAAAGGGGGAGAGATATTTGTGATTATGTTGAAGGGTTTCTATGAAACATGCTACTTATGGTTCAAGTCATGTATTACTCCTTAATATGCATAAATTTAGAGGAAGCCATATACTTAGGGGGAGCATGTTGATCAAAAAATTTAATATATTGTCATCATCAAAAAGGGGGAAAATGTTAATTTATGATTTTAATGATGACAAATATTCTTGTGTTTGAGCTGTTTAAGTGGTCTTATTTTATTTGTATTAAATGGGCTGATTAATATATGTTATAAGGTAATTTTCCTTGTTAGCCCAAGATTGGAATTATGGTCCATTAGTATCTTCCTTTTAGATTTAAGTTTGCATGTTGCATGTTCCTGAAAAGATCTTTAATTATAATTTAGTAATGCTATGCAATCCAATTTGAAAAGGAAACTAAATAAGGTAACTGTTATTAAATCATTGGTAAGGTAACTGTTATTCAGTGATTGGCTAGTAACAAACTTTATAAAGTTTCTCCTCGTTCCTTTATTTATGGTGTTTTGGTTTGAATTGAAAACATATCTGTTGGAACCAAATCATTGTTAGCAGATTTAATGAAAATGTAAGACCCCAACTTTTATGAATAAAGATTAATTTTTCTCGAAATATATTTTTGAATATTATGGTGTGGTTTTGATATAATGTTATAAGTTGTGGGTAATATTTATAAATTTTGCAAAGTATGCAAGTTATCATAAAATATTCGATTGGTCGGGAAATATTCGTTTTTAACATGGAATATTCGTACGACGGCACAACCATTGGTGGACCCCACAATGAAATTATTATCGGAATGAGAAAACAACAGAAATATCTTTTTATAAAAATAACGACAGAACTTTTACCGTTAACTGTTAAAATACCCGGTGGTAAAATACAATGTCTGGCGTGGTTGCATAGTAAGTATTACCAGATATTGATTATTGATGCTTACATGAGAAGTCACTCAGTTATATTCAATTATTACTACAGTAATTGCTGTATAGTATCTCACGTTATTTGATTTAATTATTATTAATATTTTATATTATTAAATCAATTATTGAGACGATACAATTATTCATATTATTATTTGCATTATTGACGATGTCTAGAAAGTTCTGTTGAGGAAATGGGTTCGGTCACCTAATTGCGTGCCAATAGGGAGAAATCCTTATTGGAAAGCCCCCTCTTTCCTGGGAATGATCTGGTTGTTAAATATTGCGAATAATAATGATGAATAAATGTTGTTGAAAATATTGAGGGAATTTTTTATGAAGTATTTGATATAAATTTTACTTATTTTATGGACCCTCATTTACTCATTTTTCAAAATAATCGACAGAAAGTTATTCAGTATATATATTATATGGTGGGATCCACCTGTGATGGTGATATGTTGGTGGGGGAAACACGTGGGGCCTATGTTGGAAGAAAAAATGAATGCGGGGAGGAGGGAAAGTCTGATGTTTGTCATGGGTGGTTAATAAAAGTCATGGTTATATATATATATATTATATTTCAGTTTTGTTTGTACATGATAATTGCATTGAAATCCATTCGCCTGTAATTTTGCGTAAGACGTCCGTGATTTCGAATTATTTCGTCCGTGAAAAAAAAAATTCTTAAATAGTACCCCTTCCATTCTCCTATTAATAAGATGCTTAGTTAGAATTGAAAATCACACTAGAATTATAGAATTCTTCTTCTATAATATTGAGCGTATTTCTTTATAGTTTAAGGAAGTTTTGAGCGTAGAAAACAGTTCAAGTTTTCTTCAAGAATATCCCGGCTATACCAGTTGGAATACTCTCCTTTTTAAGGCAAGGTATATTATTTTTGTTCAATACTCGTAAGAAATAATATTTTCTTCCATACTCTGTAGTATGTAAGTAATATTATTTCATTTCAGATTTTAAATTCTATACTCCTTTTGTTAAGTTTTGGCTTCTATACTCCATGAAATTAGCAGAATATCCTTGAAATTTCCGTTTCATCCAGTATCTTTTCATGAAAATATTATTCTGAGCATTATTGATAAGTTTTAACCTTTTCATGTCGGAATACTATTCACAGGATACTATTCCTGAAGTACTATTCATGGGGTACTATTCACACGATTATTATTCACCCGGGGTACTATTCATAAAAAAAATTAATTTCTTTTCGGTCCAAATCATTTTTGATACAATATTATTCTTGAATTTTACACCATAAAGTAGTATCATGTTGACAAGTTGGATATTATTGAATTCTGGATTAATTAAATTTTAAATCTTTAAAAATTTATCCTTTATTTTCTTTTAATTGAATTCTTATATCATTGTCATCATCCTCAAGCTTATATTGTGATAAAAGTCATCTGTAGCTTACGTGCATATATGTACTGTTGCTTGGTATGATTATGACCATGGATTATTCGGTATAATCATAACCGTAATATTACAAATGATGTGGTAAAAGTCTTCATTGGCCTGTAGTGCATTAATGGGACAGTTGTTGGCATGATCATGACAATTGATGAAAACACAAATATCCTTGGCCCGTAGTGCATGGATAATTCGTGGTCGTGATACTAATGAATATCCTTGGCCGTAGTGCAGGAATGATTCGATGATGTGGATTATTTATTAAGCTGAGTCTCAGCGATAAAATTGATGATAAATTTTTTAAATCATAGAAGATAGTAGATATCATGCTCTACTTGACTCTTCGAATAGATTGCTTCTTCCGCTGCAGTTAAACTTGATGTCTATTGTATTTTATCAGTTTAACACTTTTGAAGGCAAACGATAATTTATTCTGCATTATCTTAGTCATAATATTTCTTACTGGGCTAGTTGAGCTCACCCTTTGCTTTCATTGTTCTCTTCAGGAAATGAGAACATAGCCGAGACTAGTCGGGGAACAGAGTGATGGTCCGAGATGGTGCTTTAGTAGTCCTCACTATTATGTGAAATAGTGATATAATAATTGTAATAATATTGAATTTGAGTTTGGATATTGTCTAGATGACAATATTCGTGTTGAAACTCCCAGCTTATGGTTTTGTTGTACTTTACACTACAGTTGTATAATTAAGTTGTATTTGAATTCTGTACCATATATTTGGCGACTTAGAATGGGTGATGTATACCTATTTTAGGGGCGTCATAGTTGGTATCAAAGCTTAGGGATATGATCCCTGGCTAAGATGTGAGACTAGAACTAGGAGGGGAGAGACGGGCAATTCCTTCGCTAGTATGACCTACCTAAGTTTATTTGTTATTTAATTAGTCGGTCAAAATATAGGGATAATATGTGGCATCTCAATTAACCCTTATTTTGTGGCAGTGTTTGAAAATGGCATCTGAAAATGTTGAGATCAGCAATGAAGCATATGAGATCGTTGAGTCACCAACAAAAAATACCGAGGATAATGTGCAACAGGAAGACAATAATCCTCATGTAAATAACAACACCGATCAGATGATGAACGATGGGATGTTCAGAGGCTTTATGCAATTCATGCAACATCAGGCTAGAGCGGCTCCTGTTTAAAATGCAGGTGGAAACACTGGCAACTCACAGGTGGTCACCGCTAAGCAATTCAAGGAGCTGGGACTATCAGAGTTTTGGTGAAAGCCAGAACCACTTAAGGCAGAGACGTGGATAAAGCAAATCACCAAGATATTCGATGTCTTGGGATGCTCCGAGGAGCAAAAGGTTCCCTTTGCCACCTTCATGTTGCAAGGAGAAACAAATTACTGGTGGGAATCTGTAAAGCGTACTTAACCTTCCGCACTGAAGATGTCTTGGGAGAAGTTCTAAGAACTGTTCAACGACAAGTACTTTCCCAAAAGTATTCGTCACATGAAGGAGGTAGAGTTCATCAAGCTGGAGCAAAACAATATGACCATGTCTCAGTACGAAGCTAAGTTTGTCGAGTTGTCCCGGTTTGCATCCCACTTAGTTGATAATGAGGAGAGAATGACGCGGATGTTTTTAAGAGGTTTTAAACCCGAGATACGTCAATATCTTATCTCTCACAAACTGTGTTTATATTCAGATGTTGTAAATAGGGCTCAGTTATTGGAGCGCGATAATGAGTCAACCCAACCAAGAGAGAGCAGTCGACAAGTCGATAATACCCGTGGTAGTAGTCATCGAAGTGGTGACAACAAACATGGAGGGAATCAACATGCTAGAATTGTAACCACTTTCGGTGGTAATCATGGCCAAGACAATAAAAGTGAAAATTTCAAGAAGAAAAGATTCAACAATGATGGAAAGACGTCAGCACCAGCACCTGTTGTTAAGGAAAGAGAACGACCATCTATAATATGCTTCAAAGGCAGAGGGGAGGGACACATCAATCCAAATTACATGCAGCAGTCCAAAACATGTTACAATTAAGGGAAAAAAGTTCACCTAGCTCGATTTTTTCATGCAGGGAAGCCAAGTCCAGTTTGGGATGGTGAAACCAAATGCCGTCCCAGACAAGTCAAAACCAGTAGTTCAAGGGAGAGCGTTTGTCGTTACCTCCCAGAAAGTAAGGAACCCGAACGAGGTCATCACGAGTAAGCTAATTATAAACTCTAGCAAAGTCTATACCTTATTTGATACTTGTTCTACCCATTCTTTTATTTCTCCTACTTCCGCTCAACGTTTAAATTTAACTCCGGAGAAATTAGACTTTGACTTATTTATTGAAACTTCATTGGGAGAAACCTTCATTACATCCACTGTTTATAAGTCCTGTTTAATTCAAATTGGCAACCGCACGTTACCTATCGATCTTATCTCTTTGAAAATACTTGCATTTGATGTGTTTTTAGGGATTGATTGGTTAACCACTTATTATGCAAAAATTGATTATTTTTGTAAGGTTGTTATCTTTCATATTCCTAACCAACCTATTATGTAAATTCAAGCGACCAAACCACTAAAGTCAATCACTGTCATATCAAGCCATAAAGCTGTTCGTTTATAGAAAAATGGAGGTCAAGCTTTCTTAGTCTATGTCACAGATTTAAACAAAAATACGTCAGATTTGAATGATATTTCTATTGTTAATAAATTTCCTGACGTATTCCCCGAAGAACTTTCTGGCCTACCCCCGGAGCGTGAAATTGAATTTTGTATCGACCTTTAATCCAGTACAAAACCCATTTCCAAAGCCTCATATCGAATGGCTCCTATTGAACTTCAGGAGTTAAAGACCCAACTGCAGGTATTCTTAGACATCGGTTTCATTCATCATATTAAGTCTCCTTGGGGTGCTCTTGTTCTATTTGTGAAGAAAAAAGACGGAACTATGCGACTTTGTATTCATTATTGGGAGTTGAATCATGTCACCATCAAAAATAGGTACCAGTTTCCACGCATTGATGACTTGTTTGACCAGTTGTAAGGCGCCAAATTCTTTTCAAAGATTGATCTTCATTCCAAATATCATCAGTTAAAAATTAAAACCGATGACATCCCAAAGACTTATTTCAGAACTCGGTATGGGCATTACGAATTCCTAGTCATATCTTTTGGATTTACTAATACTCCTGCTGCCTTCATGGATATGATGAACCGAGTATTCAAGGAATATTTGGATCACTTTGTGGTCGTATTTATTGATGACATCCTCATTTATTCTAAAATCCGTGAAGATCATGAGCAACACTTAAGGCTGATACTCCAAAAGCTTCGTGAAAACAAGCTATATGCCAAGTTGAAGAAATGTGAGTTCTGACTTGAGGAAGTAGCATTCCTTGGGCACGTGATATCAAATCATGGAATATCTGTTGACCCAACAAAGATTGAAGCAATACAAATCTGGGAGCAACCTAAGTCAGTGACCGAAGTACGTAACTTTCTCGGCTTAGCTGGTTATTATCGGAGATTCGTAGAAGGGTTTTCTCGAATCGCTACTCCATTAACTCAGTGACTCAGAAAGATACAAAATTCAGTTGGAGCGAGGATTGTGAGAAGAGTTTTTAAGAACTCAAGAGGAGACTCATTTCAGCACTTGTTCTGATAATACCATCAGGTTCGGAGGGATTTTTTATCTACAATGATGCTTCAGGCAGAGGGTTAGGATGTGTTCTCATGCATCATGGGAAAGTCATAGCCTATGCCTCAAGACAATTCAAAGAATATGAGAGGAATTATCCCACTCATAATCTAGAGTTGGCATCAGTCGTTTTTGCACTTCAAATCTAGAGGCATTACCTGTATGGGGAGAAGGTGGAGATCTATACCGATCATAAAAGCCTCAAATATTTCTTCACCCAAAAAGAACTCAACATGCGACAACGACGTTGGCTCGAGCTGTTGAAAGATTATGATTATACCATTCAATACCATCTTGAAAAAACGAACGTGGTAGCTGACGCGTTAAGTATAATATCATATGCGGGTACGAGTGTGATATTGTCAACGCAAAGGCCCATTTTGTATGACTTGCAAAGGATGGAGATAGAGTTAAAGACTCCGGGGACCCATGTGATGATGTCAAATATACGAGTAGAACCGAGTTTAATTGATAAAGTTAAAGCTTCTTAAGCTATAGACCTAGAGCTGATGCATATGAGGAAGAAAGTACAAGAAGGTGCAATTACGGAAGAAAGAATTGATGAAGAAGTAATACTTCGAGTCAACTCAAGACTTTGTGTTCTTAACGACCTTGATTTAAAGTATAAGATCATGATGGAGGCACACAACACACAGTTTGCAATCCATCCTGGGAGTACCAAAATGTATCGTGATCTTTAACATACATTTTGGTGGAGCAATATGAAGAGAAAGATTGCGGAGTTTATCTCAAGGTGTTTAACTTGTCAACGTGTCAAGGCGGAGCATCAAGTGCCAAAAGGACCATTGCAACCAATTGAAATTCCAAAATGGAAGTGGCAGCACATTACCATGGATTTCGTTACTAGTCTTCCTAAGGTTTCTCAAGGCATAAATGCATTTTGGGTCATTGTTGATAGATTGACCAAGTCTGCTCATTTCTTTCCTATACGAGAAACTTATTCACTTGAACATCTTGTTCGCATCTTGTAAGACTGCATGGTATGCCAGTATCCATAGTTTCTGATCGAGACCCAAGATTAACTTCACAATTTTGGGTTAGTTTGCAAAAAGTTATGGGCCCTGATTTACGATTCAATTCGGCTTATCATCCTCAAACGGACGTCCAGTCGGAGAGGACTATTCAAACTCTTGAAGATCTATTAAGACTCTGTGTCCTAGACTTCAAAATAAGTTGGGACAAGTTTTTGCCATTGGTGGAATTTTCTTACAACAACAGTTATCAAGCAAGTATTGATATGGCTCCATTTGAGGCGTTGTATGGACGCAAGTGTCGTTCTCCAGTATGCTGGGACAAGGTGGGTGAAGCAACGTTGTTGGGACCGAAGTTGGTACGTATGACTACCGAAAAGATTCAAATGATCCAAAAATGTATAAAAACTTCACAAGATCGACAAAAGAGTTATGCTGATCTTCATCGAATGGATGTGGAGTTCAATGCTGGAGATCATGTGTTGTTACGTGTGGCACCATGGAAAGGAGTTACGAGATTTGGAAAGAGAGGAAAGCTCAATCCTCAATTCATTGGCCCATTTGAAATCCTTGACCGAGTAGGAACTATAGCTTATAGACTTGCTTTACCACCAAGTATATCTCGTGTTCATAACGTTTTTCATATATCCATGTTATATAAATATGTAGAAGACCCGAAACACATTATTGAGTTACAACCGAACGATATATCGGAAGATTTAACGTATGAAGAGGTACCTGTTAAAATCTTGGATAAGAAGGAACATATTTTACGCTCCAAGGTTATACCTCAAGTCAAAGTTTTGTGGAGAAACCACGATGTTGAGAAAATGACATGGGAGTTATAATCTGAAATGAAATCAAGGTATTCTCACCTCTTCGACATACCAGATACGTACCCTAATTTTGAGGCCGAAATTTCATAAGAAGGGGAGGTTGCAAGACCCCAACTTTTATGAATAAAGATTAATTTTTCTCGAAATATATTTTTGAATATTATTGTGTGGTTTTGATATAATGTTATAAGTTGTGGGTAATATTTATAAATTTTGCAAAGTATGCAAGTTGTCATAAAATATTCGATTGGTCGGAAAATATTCATTTTTAACTGAGAATATTCGTACGGCGGAATAATTATTGGTGGACCCCATAATCGAATTATTGTCGGAATGAGAAACGACAGAAATATCTTTTTATAAAAATAAAGGCGAAAGTTTTACCGTTAACTGTTAAAATACCCGGTGGTAAAAGTACAGTAATACACGTGGTTACATAGTAGCACACGATATTGATTATTGATGCTTACGTGAGAAGTCACTCAGTTATATTCAATTATTGCTACAGTAATTTCTGCATAGTATCTGATTCAATTATTGTTAATATTTTATATTATTAAATCAATAATTGAGATGATACAGTTATTCATATTATTATTTGCATTATTGACGAGGTCTAGAAAGTTCTGTCGAGGAAAGGGGTTTGATCACCTAATTGCGCGCCAATAGGGAGAAATCCTTATCGAAAAGCCCCCTCTTTCTTGGGAATTATCTGGTTGTTAAATACTGCGAATAATAATAATGATGAATAAATGTTTTTGAAAATATTGAAGAGATTTTTTATGAAGTATTTGATGTAAATTTTTCTTATTTTATGGACCCCCATTTACTCATTTTTTAAAATAATCAGTTCTAAGTTATTCAGTATATATATTATATGGTGGGATCAACCTATGATGGTGATATGTTGGTTGGAGGAACACGTGTGGCCTACGTTGGAAGAAAAAATAAATGTGGGGAGGAGGGAAAGTATGATGTTTGTCACGGTGGATATAATAAAAGTCATGGTTATAAATATATATATATGTATATATTATATTTTAGTTTTGTTTGTACTTGATAATTGCATTAAAATTCATTCTCTTGTAATGTTGCGTAAGACGTCTGTGATTTCGAATTATTTTGTCCGTGAAAAAAAATTCTTAAACAGTACCCCTTCCATTCTCCTATAAATAGGATGCTTAGTTAGAATTGAAAATCACACCAGAATCAGAGAATTATTCTTCTATAATATTGAGCGTATTTCTTTAGAGTTTAAGGAAGCTTTGAGCGTAGAAAATAGTTTAAGTTTTCTTCAAAAATATCCCCGTTATACTAGCTGGAATACTCTTCTTTTTAAGGTAAGGGATATTATTTTTTTTCAATACTCATAAGAAATAATATTTTCTTCCATACTCTATAGTATGTAAGTAATATTATTTCGTTTCAGATTCTGAATTATATACTCATTTTGTTAAGTTTTGGCTTCTATACTCCATGAAATGAGTAGAATATCCTTAAAATTTGCACTTCATCCAGTATCTTTTCATGAAAATATTATTCTGAGCATTCTTGATAAGTTTTAACCTTTTCATACTGGAGTACTATTCATGGGGCAGTATTCCCAAAGTACTATTCACGAGGTACTATTCACTCAGTTATTATTCACCCGGGATACTATTCATGATAAAAATTGATTTCTTTTCGGTCCAAATCATTTTTGATACAATATTATTCTTGAATTTTACTCCACAAAGCAGTATCATGTTGACAAGTTGGACATTATTGAATTTTGGATAAATTAAATTATAAATCTTTAAAAATTTATTATTTTCTTTCTTTTAATTGAATTCTCATATCATTGTCATCATCCTCATGCTTATATTGTGATAAAAGTCATATGTGGCTTACATGCATAGATGTATTGTTGATTGGTATGATGATGACTAGGGATTATTCGGTATAATCATAACCGTAATATTACAAATGATGTGGTAAAAGTCCTCATTGGCCCATAGTGCATTGATGGACAGTTGTTGGCATGATCATGACCATTGATGAAAACACGAATATCCTTGGCCCATAGTGCATGGATAATCCGTGGTCGTGATACTAATGAATATCCTTGGCCATAGTGCAGGAATGATTCGATGATGTGGATTATTTATTAAGCTGAGTCTCAGCGATAAAATTGATGATAAATTTTTTAAATCATAGAAGATAGTAGATATCATGCTCTACTTGACTCTTCGAATAGATTGCTTCTTCCACTGCAGTTATACTTGATGTCTATTGTATTTTATCAGTTTAACACTTTTGAAGGCTAACGATAATTTATTCTGCATTATCTTATTCATAATATTTCTTACTGGGCTAGTTGAGCTCACCCTTTGCTTTCATTGTTCTCTTCAGGAAATGAGAACATAGTCGGGACTAGTCGGGAACAGAGTGATGATCCGAGATGGTGCTTTATTAGTCTTCTCTATTCTGCGAAATAGTGATATAATAATTATAATATTATTAATTTGAGTTTGGATTTTGTCTAGATGAAAATATTCGTGTTGAAACTTCCAGCTTATATTTTGTCGTACTTTACACGATAGTTGTATAATTAATTTGTATTTAAATTCTGTACCATGTATTTAGAGACTCAGAATGGGTGAAGTATACCTATTTTGGGGGCGTCACAATAAATCATATATCCGTTGGTCTCTAATTAATTGTTGATATCTTGGGACTTTTATTGCTAACAATCTTTTGCTACCATTATTCCTTACTTTATCCTGGGTATGTTGCTTTTCTTGATCGGGTCTCAATCCGCTTTCTAGGACTAATGAGCGAGTAGCCATGCGGTTATAGCGTTCTTGAACCGCGGCACTGACAAAATACCGGCTGTCAAATTTTGGAGGTGGAGTTGACGCGGTCCCTGAACCTTCACCACGTTGACGCTTGGAAGCCATGTATAGAATTCTTTGATGATGAATGTGAGAGATGGAAATTACGGAACACAATGATCATAGAAAACCACATGTGAAGTTGTGTCTTTGAGTTATGCAAATATCCACTTTCCAAGTTTTAGTTACCGTATGAAAGTCTTAGAGACGTGTGAGAGAGTTTGTGAGAAGACGTGAGGGCATTAGGAGAGCAAGAGATGTAACCGTTCAGTTTTTTACGTTCTTGTAGGAGTTTTTTTTCTTTTTTTTAAAACCGTAGCGCCGGGGCTCTAGTTTTCTTCATGGTTGGAGCGCCGGGCGCAGGTAGCAAATGATTCCAAGTCGAGTCTCAATATTTGAAGCCTGATAAGTGTCTCAGACATCCAATGGGGGCACTATAAAGTAGTGTCTGGTATATACCATGTGTCGGTCGGCTGGGTTTAAAGGGTGAACACAACAACGGGCGCTATCCAATGAAATGTGTACTTCGACCCTAGAATGGGAGCTGTCTTTGTATGCTTTCCTAGCGCCACGACACTATCATTATCCAGGGCTTGCCCCCTTTAACCTCTTTTTGCCATTTTCCTTGGAACATAAATTGTAATTGTAAGGTCATGCAAGGAATATACTTATTTTGCAATTGAAAATGAAATAAATTGAAGTGTAGCTAATTGGACTCAAGTAATTCTAAATAAATAAAAAAACTCTCGGGTTGCCTCCTTGAAGCGCTTGGTTTATAGTCTTCAGCCTGACTGTGATGTGTTGTTCAATTGTCCATTGGTTCGGAGAGGTACACGGTCGTAGAGTGTCGATCAATGGGTCCACTCCAGTAGTGTTTAAGCCGTTGACCGTTCACCTTGAATGTGCATTTTGAATTTGGTTCCTCGACTTCAATATTACCGTTTGGTGCAACAGAGACAACTTTGAACGGTCCTGACCAACGCAATTTCAGTTTTCCAGGAAATAAACGCAATCGTGAGTTGAAAAGCAATACTTGTTGTCCAGGTTCGAATGTCCGATCAAGAATTTTCTTATCATGCCAGGCTTTGACTTTCTCCTTGTAATGTTTTGCGTTTTCATACGCATTGAACCGGAATTCGTCTATCTCGTTTAACCATAGTAACCTTTTCTCACCAGCTGCTTGGAGATCAAAATTAAGTTTCTGAATGGCCCAATGTGCACTATGTTCTAATTCGACCGGGTGATTACATGCCTTTCTGTAGACCATTCGATAAGGTGACATGCCGATCGGATTCTTATATGCTTTTCGATATGCCCATAGAGCATCGTCAAGACGCAAAGACCAATATTTTTGTGACGGATTGACCACCTTTTCCAGAATTCACTTAACCTCCCTATTCGAGACCTTCGCTTGACCATTGGTTTGGGGATGATATGCGGCAGCAATTTTATGACGAACCGCATACTTTACAAGCAATTTTGTGAACTGCTTATTATAGAAGTGAGTTCCCTCATCACTTATTATCGCCCTCGGCGTCCCAAATCGTGTGAAGATGTTTTTCTTTAAGAATCGGAGGACAACGTTGGCATCATTCGTGGGTAAAGTTGCGGCTTCTATCCATTTGGAAACATAATCGACCGCCAACAAAATGTACTGATTATTGAAGGATGATGGGAAAGGTCCCATAAAATTGATTCCCCATACATCGAACAGTTCTACCTCCAAAATTGAGTTGAGTGGCATTTCATTGCGCTTGGAGATATTACATACACGTTGGCATCGATCACACTTCAGTACATAGAGATACGCATCCTTGAATAGAGAAGGCCAGAAAAATCCTAATTGTAACAAGTAATAGAGTGATAGAGTGATAAGATAGAGTGTCGATCCCACAAAGAATTCTAATTAATAAATTCCAACTACTAGCACTATATCAATTCAATTTTATTTAAACAACCAATAATTGTGATTTTTCTAACTAAGAAAACTAAAATTAAACAATTAAAAGAGATTAGTCTAAAAGAAATCAAATAAACAAAACTAAGATTTGATTGAATTCAGGTAAATAAGGATTAAGACTCCAATATCCCCAATTATGAACTATAAATCAATTATCCAATTATCCCAATTATTATGTCTGCTGAATTGTTAACAGGAATTCACAAGTGCCAAAAGTCCTTTTCCAAGAGATCAATTGCCTTCTTTGTAACCCAGATTAATTTTGCTATATTCCTATGCAAAACAATTAAATTAAACTCGTTACAATCCCAATTCCTTATGAGTTACATGCGGCAAATATATATTTCCATTCTATTCGCAAACCTGATTATTCACTATGCAAATAACTAAGTCACATGTCACCATGCCCAGTTCTAACCCTAGAATTCCTCTTTCAATTCCTTCTAGAGTAACAAGGTAATTATTGGCCAGATAATTAAACAATAAAATGCAAGGCAAGATGAACAATTCACTTCAACATAAATAATTGGAATAAATCAAATAATTAATTCATAATCATAAAAGGTTCAATTGGAATCTTAATAAAAGAAATTAGTTCATAACAAAAATTAAAACCAACAATATTTGATAAATCATCCTTAATGAATTACACAAATTAAAAGAATAAATAAGAAGAGAAGAAAACTCCAAGTAAAAATCCTGCAATTCTCACTTAGCTTCTTGATCTGCCTCCAATTGTGTAGAATCGTCCCCTAATTCAATGTAAATAAACCTTATATACTTCCCATCTTGTTCCACAATCCAATTCCAACTCAATTTTTGTCACATAACCACCTCTTTAAAGTTTTTAATGCAAGTCAACGTCTAGTCAACGCGCGCCTTGGTCAACCAAATTTCTGCCCCGGCGCTGGGATTAGTACGTGAGATAGCTCCCCGGCGCTGATAAACATAAAATGACTATTATGCCCTTTTTAGCTCAAATTCCCCCAAGTGTTCCTACAACTCCTAAACCTGCAAATCAAAACATAAACACAGTAAAAATGCTACTAAAGAACTCAAGAATACACAAATCTAAGCCCAAGTATATCTGATTCATGGGTATATTACCCAATCATCAACATCCCATCGTTCACCATTTCATCGGTGTTATTGTTTACATGAGGATTATTGTCTTCCTGTTGCACATTACCTTGGGTATTGATCGTTGGTGACTCAACAGTCTCATGTACTTCATTGCTTATCTCAACATTTTCGGATGCCATTTTCAAATACTGCCACAAAACAAGGGTTAATTAACATATCACATATTATCCCTATACTCTGACCGACCAATTAAATACCAAATAAACTTAGGTAGGTCATATTATCGAAGGAATTCCCTGTCTCACCCCTCCTAGTTCTTGTCTCATATCTCAGCCAGGGATCATATCCCTAAGCTTTGATACCAAATGTGACGCCCCCAAAATAGGTATACATCACCCATCTTGAGTCGCCAAATACATGGTACAAAAAATAAATACAAACTTAATTATACAACCATCGTGTAATATACGACAAAACATAGCTGAGAGTTTAAATAGGAATATTGCCTTCTAGACAATATCCATTCTCAAATAGAGTCCTCATTACAATTATTATCACACTATTTTATAGAATAGTGAGGACTACTAATACACCATCTCGGACCATCACTCCGTTCCCCGACTAGTCCCGGCTACGTTCTCATTTCCTGAAGAGAACAATGAAAGTAAATGGTTGAGCTCAACTAGCCTAGTAAAAAGTATTATGACTAAGATAATACAGAATAAATTATCATTAGTCTTCAACAATGCTAAACTGATAAAATACAATAGACATCAAGCTTAACTGCAGCGGAATAAGCAATCCATTAGAAGAGTCAAGTAGAGCATGATATCTACTATCTTCTATGATTTAAAATGTTTTCATCAATTTTTATCGTTGAGACTCAGCTTAATAAATAAACCACATCATCGAATCATCCCTTCACTACGGGCCAAGGATATTCATTAAATCATCAATGGTCATGACTATACCGAATAATCCCTGGTCATAATCATACCAAAAACTGTCCATCAATACACTACAGGCCACTGAGGACTTTTACCACATCATTTATAACATTACAGGTCATGATTATATCCAATGATCACTGGTCATAATCATACCGAGTCCATCTATGCACGTAAGCCAAAGATGACTTTCATCATAATATAAGCATGAAGATGATGACAATGACATAATAATTCAATAAAACAAGTTCAAGAATAAATTTTAAAGATTTATAAGTTAATTTATCCTGAAATCAATAACGTCCAAATTGCTAACATGATACTCCTTTGTGGAGTAAAATTCAAGAATGCTCAGAAGAATATTTCCATGAAAAGATACTGGATGAAACGTAAATATCCAGGTTATTGTCTAGATGACAATATTTGTATTAAAACTCACAGCATATGTTTTGTCGTATTTTACACGACTGTTGTATAATTAAGTTGTATTATAATTTTGTACCATGTATTTGGCAACTCAAGATGGGTGATGTATACCTATTTTGGGGGCGTCACAGTTGGTATCAAAGCTTAGGGATATGATCCCTGGCTAAGATGTGAGACAAGAACTAGGAGGGGAGAGACGGGGAATTCCTTCGCTAGTATGACCTACCTAAGTTTATTTGGTATTTAATTGGTCGGTCAGAGTATAGGGATAATATGTGATTTGTTAATTAACCCTTGTTTTGTGGCAGTATTTGAAAATGACATCCTAGAATGTTGAGAACATCAATGGAGCACAGGAGACCGTTGAGTCTCCACAGATCAATAATCTGGATAATGTGCATCAGGAAGGCGACAATCCTCAGGCAAACAACAACACAGACCAGATGATGAACTATGGAATGTTCAGAGGCTTTATGCAATTTATGCAACATCAGGCAAGAGTGGCTCATGTCCAAAATACAGGTGGAAACACTGGTAACTCTCGGACGGTCACCATTAAGCGATTCAAGGAACCCAGACCACCCGAGTTTTTTGTAGAGCCAAAACCACTTAAAGGCGAGGCGTGGATAAACCAGATCAACAAGATATTTGATGTCTTGGGATGCTTGAGGAGCAAAAGGTTCCCTTTGCCACCTTCATGTTATGAGCGAGAGCGGATTACTAGTGGGAATCAGAAAAGCATACTCAACTGCCACCACAATCAAGATGTCTTGGGAGAAGTTCCAAGAAGTTTCAACGACAAATACTTTCCCGAAAGTATTCTTCACATGAAAGAGGTAGAGTTCATCAAGCTGGAGCAAAACAACATAACCGTGTCGCAGTACGAAGCCAAGTTTTCCGAGTTTTCCCGGTTTGCGTCTCATTTGGTTGATAATGAGGAAAAAATGATGTGAATGTTTCTAAGAGGTTTGAAACCCGAGATACGTCAATATCTTATCTCTCATAAACTGTGTTTGTATTCAGATGTTGTTAATAGGGCTTAGTTATTGGAGCGCGATAATGAGTCAACCCAACCAAAAGAGAGCAACCGACAAAATAATAATACTAGTGATAACAGTCATCGAAGCGGTGACAATAAGCATGCAGGGAATCAACATGCCAGAAATGGTAACCACTTCGGTGGTAATCATGGCCAAAATAATAAGAATGGACATTTCAAGAAGAGGAGATTCAACAATGATGGAAAGACGTCAGCATCTGCACCTGTCGTTAAGAAAGGAGAATGACCACCTATCATAAGCTTCAAATTTGGAGGAGAGGGACACATCAGTCCAAACTGCGCGATGCCATCCAAAGCATGTTACAATTGTGGAAGAGAAGGTCACCTGGCCCGATTTTGTCGTGCATCGAAGACAAGTCTAGCTGGGATGGAGGCATCAAAGGCTGTCCTAGACAAGATAAAACCGGTAGTTCAAGGGAGAGCATTTGTCGTGACCTCCCAAAAAGCATGGAACCCAAACGTGGTCATCACGGGTAAGCTTATCATAAACTCTAGCGAAGTATATACCTTATTTGATACCGGTTCTACCCATTCTTTTATTTCTCCTACCTGTGCTCAACGTTTAAATTTGACTCCAGAGAAATTGAACCTTGACTTATCTGTTGAAACTACATTGGGAGAAACCTTCATTACATCTACTGTTTATAAGTCTTGTTTGGTTCAAATCGGTACCCACACATTACCTGTCGATTTTATTTCATTGAAAATACTTGCATTTAACGTAATTCTAGGGATTGATTGGTTAAGTACTCATCATGCAAAAATTGATTATTTTTGTAAGGTTGTTGGCTTTCATATTCCTAACCAGCCTATTATGCGAATTCAAGCAACCAAACCATTAAAATCAATCATTGTCATCTCAAGCCATAAAGCTATTCGTTTATTTAAAAATGGATGACAAGCTTTCTTAGCTCATGTCACGGATCTAAACAAAAATACGTCAGTTTTGAATGATTTTTCTATTGTTAATAAATTTCCTGACGTGTTCCCTGAAGAACTTCCTGGCCTACCCCCAGAGCGTGAAATTGAATTTTCTATCGACCTTGAACCCGGTACAAAATCCATTTCCAAAGCCCCATATCGAATGGCTCCTATTAAACTTTAGGAGTTAAAGACCCAACTGCAGAAATTGTTAGACATTGGCTTTATTCGTCCTAGTACTTCTCCTTAGGGTGCTCCTGTTCTATTCTTGAAAAAGAAAGATGGGAGTATGCAACTTTGTATTGATTATCAAGAGTTGAATCATGTCACCTTCAAAAATAGGTACCCATTGCCACGTATTGATGACCTATTTGACCAGCTACAAGGAGCTAAATTCTTTTCAAAGATTGATCTTCATTCTGGATATCACCAATTGAAGATTAGAACCGATGACATTCCAAAGATGGCTTTCAGAACTCTGTACGGGCATTATGAATTCCTAGTCATGTCTTTTGGATTGACTAATGCTCCTGCTACTTTCATGGATATGATGAACCGAGTATTCAAGGAATATTTGGATCACTTTGTGGTCGTCTTTATTGATGACAACCTTATTTATTCCAAAAGACGTGAAGATCATGAACAACACTTGAGGCTGATACTCCAAAAGCTTCGTGAATATAAGCTTTATGCCAAGTTGAAGAAATGCGAGTTTTGGCTTGAGGAACTAGCATTCCGTGGGCACGTAGTATCAAGCCATGGAATATCTATTGACCCAACAAAGATTGAAGTTATTCAAAGCTGGGAGCAACCTAAATCAGTGACCGAAGTACGTAGCTTTCTCGTCTTAGCTGGTTATTATCGGAGATTCGTAGAAGGGTTTTCTCGAATCGCTACTCCATTAACTCAACTGACTCGAAAAGATACAAAATTTGGTTGGAATGAAGAATGTGAGAATAGTTTTCAAGAACTCAAGAGGAGACTCATTTCAGCACCTATTTTGACAATACCATCTGGCTTGGATGGATTTGTCATCTACAGTGATGCTTCGGGCAAAAGGTTAGGATGTGTTCTCATGCAACATGGGAAAGTTATAGCCTATGCCTCTCGACAACTCAAAGAATATGAGAGGAATTATCCTACTCATGATCTAGAGTTGGCAGCTGTTGTTTTCGCACTTAAAATTTGGAGGCATTACTTGTATAAGGAGAAAGTGGAGATCTTTATAGATCATAAAAGCCGCAAATATTTCTTCACTCAAAAGGAACTCAACATGCGACAATGACGTTGGCTTGAACTGTTGAAAGATTATAATCATACCATCCAATACCATCATGGAAAAGCAAATGTGGTAGCTGACGCATTGAGTAGAAGATCATATGCGAGTACGAGTACGATATTGACAATGCAAACGCCCATTTTATGTGACTTGCAAAGGATGGAGATAGAGTTAAAAACTCCAAGGACCCATGTGATGATGGTGAATATACGAGTAGAACTGACTTTAATTGATAAAGTTAAAGCTGCTCAAGTTACAGATCTAGAGCTGATGCGTATGAGAAAAAAAGTGCAAGAAGGTTCTATGCCAGAAGCAAGAATCAATGAAGACGGAATACTTCAAGTCAACTCCAGACTTTGTGTTCCTAACGACCCTGATTTAAAGTATAAAATCATGATGGAGGCGTACAACACACCATTTGCAATCCATCCTGGGAGTACCAAAATGTATCATGATCTTCGTCATACATTTTGATTGAGCAATATGAAGAGAGAGATAGCGATGTTTATCTCAATGTGTCTAACTTGTCAATGAGTCAAGGCGGAGAATCAAGTACCAAAAGGTCCATTACAACCACTTAAAATTCCAGAATAGAAGTGGGAGCACATTACCATGGATTTTGTTACTGGTCTTCCCAAGGTTTCTCAAGGCATATATGCAATTTAGGTCATTATTGATAAATTGACCAAGTATGCTCATTTCTTACCAATACGAGAAACTTATACACTTGAACGTCTTGCTCGTATGTACATAAACGAGATTGTAAGAGTGCATAGTATGCCAGTATCCATAGTTTCTGATCGAGTCCCAAGATTCACTTCACGATTTTGGGATAGTTTGCAAAAAGCTATAGGCACGGACTTACGATTTAGTTCGGCATATCATCCTCAGACAGACGGATAATCAGAGAGGACTATTCAAACTCTTGAAGATTTAGTAAGACTCTGTGTCCTTGAATTCAAGGGAAGTTGGAACAAGTTCTTACCGTTAGTGGAGTTTTCATACAACAACAGTTATCAAGCAAGTATTGGCATGTCTCCATTCGAAGCGTTGTATGAAAGAAAGTGTCATTCTCCAGTATGCTGGGATGAGGTTGGTGAAGCAACATTGTTGGGACCAGAGTTAGTACGTATGACTACGAAAAAGATTCAAACGATCCGGCAACGTATAAAAACCTCACAAGATCGACAAAAGAGTTATGCTGATCTTCATCGAAAGGACGTGGAATTTGATATTGGAGATTATGTGTTGTTATGTGTTGCTCCATGGAAAGGAGTTACGAGATTTGGAAAGGGAGGAAAGCTCAATCCTCGATTCATTGGCCCATTTTTAATCCTCGATCGAGTAGGAACTGTGGCGTATAGACTCGCTTTATCGCCAAGTATGTCTCGTGTTCATAACGTTTTTCACATATCCATGTTACGTAAATATGTGGAAGACCAGAACCACATTATTGAGTTAGAACCAGATGAATTAGCAAAAGATTTGACGTATGAAGAGGTTCCTGTTCAAATATTGGATAAGAAGGAACATATTCTATGCTCCAAGGTTATACCTCAAGTCAAAGTTTTGTGGAGAAACCACGATGTTGAGGAAATGACCTGGGAGTTAGAATCTGAAAAGAAATCAAGATATCCTTACCTTTTTGACATACCAGGTACGTACCCTAATTTCGAGGGTGAAATTTCATAAGAAAGGGAGGTTGTAAGACCCCCACTTTTTAATAAAGATGATTTTTCTATAAATATTATTTTTAAATATTATGGAATGAATTTGATATAATGTTATAGTTGTGGGTAATATTTATAAATTTTACAAAGTACGCAAGTTGTTATAAAATATTCGTTTGGTCGGGGAATATTCTTTTTGTTAGGGAATATTCGTACGACGACACAATCATTGGTGGACCCTACAACTGAATTATTGTCGTAGTTAGAAAACGACAAAAATATTTTTATGAAAATAATGGCGGAAGTGTTACCGTTAACACTGTTGGAATACCTGGTGGTTAAAATAAAGTAGCATACGGTATTGCACAGTATTTTTTTGAATTATTGATTCTTACGTAAGAAGGCACTACTCAATAATTGTTACAGTAATTATTGTTTAATATTTTATTGATTCAATAATTGCTACGTTGATATTTTTGATTCAATAATTGTCATTACACGGTATTTCAAATTATTAAATCAATAATTCATTTAAATATATTATTATAATATTATATTATAGTAGTATGATGTGATTATATGATAGTATGTTTTTTTATAATTTGAATGGTAACATTATTATAGTAAATTCATGGCATAAAGGTAAAATGAGGTGGAAGAGAACAATTTGAATTTGAATTCTGATGATGTAAGCGATGATGTCATCAGAATGATGAGGTAAGCAATGATGTCATCGGAAGGATGATGTAAGCAATGATGTCATTTGATTGATGATGTAATCAATGATGTTATATGATCGATGATGTAAGCGATGATGTCATAAATTATGGCAAAAAGACTATTTTACCCTTACTTTACCAAGCTTATAAATAGAAGCTCATTCCTTCATTATTTTTCACGAATTCACTAAAGCTATAGAGCGAGAAAGAATAAAGAGAATAAGAGAGAAAGAAGAAGAATCTTACATTACTACAATATTATCGGTATCCAATTTCCTACTAAGGTAAGGGGGGTATTATTTCTTTCTTATTCATGAAGAGAACTTATGTTATTCCATTCTTTATTATTCATTGGAATAACTTTTGATACGCTGCCACTACCCTATACTTGGTAAAATTCTTACATTATTCCATTCTTTATCATTATGTTGGAATAACCTATCATGCTAAATCTGCATACATGGTGAAATTCTTCCATTATTCCATTTTATTATTACTGTTGGAACATCCCAGCTTGCATTGCATTACGCATGACTGGTTCCGTTATTTATTATTCTATGGGAACATCCTGTCTGTGTGTTTACGCATGACCTAGTTCCATTATTTATTATTCTATTGGAATATCTTGTCTGTGCATTTTCGCATGACCTGGTTCCGTTATTTATTATTCTGTTGGAATAACCTGTCTATGCGATCTATAGCATGCTTGGTGATTTCTTTTGTTATCCCATTCTTTATAATACTCAGTTGGTTAAAGTTTTGACTTCTATACTCCATGAAATTAGTGGAATATCCTTGATATTTGCATTTCATTCAGTAGCTTTTCATGGAAATATTCTTTTGAGCATTCTTGAGTTTTACTCTACAAAGAAGTATCATGTTGACAATTTGGACGTTATTAGTTCTTGGATAAATTAATTCTTGAACATGTTTTATTGAATTCTTATATCATTGTCATCATCCTCATGTTTATATTATGTTGAAAGTCATCTACATGGCACATGGGGGCATAGATGGACTTGGTATGATTATGACCAAGGATTATTCGGTGTAATCATGACCGTAATGTTACAAATGATGTGGAAAAAGTCCTCATTGGCTCGTAGTTCATTGATGGACAGTTGTTGGCATGATCATGACCATTGATGAATACACGAATATCCTTGGCCGTAGTGCAGGGATAATTTGTGGTTGTGATACTAATGAATATCCTTGACCGTAGCACAGGGATGATGTGGATTATTTATTAAGCTGAGTCTCAGCGATAAAAGTGATGAAAAACCTTTTAAATCATAAAAGATAGTAGATTTTATTCTCTACTTGAATCTTTTAATGGATTGCTTGTTCCACTGCAGTTAAACTTGATGTTTGTTATATTTTATCAGTTTAACATTGTTGAAGGCTAATGATAATTTATTCTGCATTATCTTAGTCATAATATTTCTTACTGGGCTAGTTGAGCTCACCCTTTCTTTCACTGTTCTCTTTAGGAAATGAGAACGTAGCCAGGACTAGTCGGGGAATGGAGTGACGGTCCAGATAATAGTATTACTAGTCCTCACTATTCTGTTAAATAGTGTGAAAATAAATGTAAAGAGGACTCTTTTGAGTGTGGATATTGTCTAGATGACAATATTCTTATTAAACTCTCTGTTTACATTTTGTCGTATTTTACACGACAGCTATATTATTAAGTTGTATTTGAATTTTGTACCATGTATTTGGCGACTCAAGATGGGTGATGTATACCTATTTTGGGGGCGTCACATTCACTCTTCATAAATCATGAATCACAAAGATACATGGAAAAAGAAGAATTAGTATAAAGGAAGGACTACCAAAAATCCACATAAGTCCAAATGGAGATAGAATCCATACACACACACAAGCGTGCATTATGCTTGATGTTTTGTATGTGATAAAAATTGTCATATTGATGCATTATGTAACAATAATTTTCTGCGTATTAGACCCAAAGTCAAGCAGATTTGGGTCCTTAAGGGTACTAACAAGGTAGGACCCATGCAAGTCTAGGTACCAAAATGAGAGTTTAATTTTACCTCAAGAACAGAGCTCCACGATTACAACTTGGTATCTGGACAATGGATGCTCAAGGCACATGACTGGGAACAAAGGCCTCCTGTCTAACTTCATAGAGAAGGAGGGTCCAACAATCATCTTTGGAGACAATGGCTCTAGCAAGACAAGAGGATATGGCTCAGCTGGGAATGGTGCAGTGTCTTTCAACAAAGTAGCCTATGAGGAAGGACTAAAGTACAATCTTCTGAGCATAAGCCAAATCTACGACAAGGGTAATCAAGTTACCTTCCTCAATTATTAGTGTCAAGTCAGAGATCTGAAGACCTCTTCTATAAAGTTGATCGGAACAAGAGAAGGGAATGTCTACACTTTTAATCTTGATCAACTAAGTTCTGACGAAATAATATGCTTTCTTGTTAAAGCCTTCGGAAGAAATGAGCTAGCTATGGCACAGAAGGTTATCTCATCTCAACCTCAAGACTATGTCAAAACTAGCCTCCAAAGATCTAGTAGCAAGATTACCCATTCTAAGTTTTGTCAAAGAAAGGCCATGCAATGCCTACTAGCTTGGAAAGCAGAATAGGAGCTCCTTTAAAGGCAAGATGATCAACTCAATTAATAAGACATTAGAGTTACTTCATACGGATCTCTTCGAGCCAATTCCAACAACAAGCCTTGGAGGGAAGAGATATTCATTGGTCGTAATGGATGACTACACCATATTTACATGGGTGTTCATTCTGAACTCTAAATAGTAATGAACAAAAAAGGAGAGAAAATCAAGGCTATAAGAAGTGATCATGGTAGAGAATTTGACTTCTCTGAGATGGATCGGCCAGACGATACAATAGCATCGATCACAACTTCTCGACTCCACGAACTCCACAACAAAAAATGGGTAAATGAAAAGAAAGAATAGAACGTTGATTGAAGCTGGAAGAACTCTACTAGCAGCAGCTCATCTGCCTGAATACTTATGGGCAGAAGCTATCAACAATGCATGCTACACTTAGAATAGGTCTCTTGTGCACCCTACGTTGAAGAAGACTCCCTACGAGCTGTGGAGAGGAAGAAAGCCAAATGTCAGCTACTTCCATGTGTTTGGTTGTGCATGCTATATTCTCAAAAATGGAAAATAGTATCTGACTAAGTTTCAACCCAAGTCAGACGAAGGAATCTTTCTCAAATATGCCACAAACAATAAGGCCTATAGAGTATTCAACAAGAAGACACTAAGTGTTGAAGTCTCGATGCATGTCACCTTCAATGAAATAGACTTAGACAAATATGTGCCTCAAGACGCTACGATCGACAACTCAGACACTATGAACGAGGTAGTCGAGCTCAACACCACGATCGTAGGCCCAGAAGATGAAATCGTCGAGCTTGATGAAAAGATCGTGGAGAGAGCTACACTAGACGACGAACCTCTATATCAAGAGTCAAAAGTTGATCTTGAATAATTTAGACAAGAAGGTACTAGAACTGATGTTCCAACAGGGAACAGATGGGAAAGAGATCACACTCAAGACCTAATCATTAAAGACCCAAATGCTAGAGTCAAGACCAGAACTGCCACCCAGAATAAGTGTTTCTATCTAAGCATTTTGTCCCAAATTGAACCCAAGAAGATAGAAGATGTTATGGAAGACTCGAGTTGCATATAAGTTATACAAGAGGAACTAAATTAGTTTGAAAGAAGCAAAGTACGGAGATTAGTTCCAAGACCAAGAAGCCACCCAGTTATTGGCACCAAATGAGTCTTCAAAAATAAGATGGATGAAGATGGGATAATAACAAGGAACAAGGAAAGACTAGTAGCCAAAGGTTATTCCCAAGAAGAAGGCATCGACTATGATGAGACCTTCGTACCTGTTGCCAGATTAGAAGCCAGCACGATATTCTTTGCTTTTGCTGCCCACATGAAGTTCAAAGTTTTTCAAATGGTTGTTAAAAGTGCATTTCTGAATGGTGAACTTCAAGAAGAAGTATATATGGAGCAACCTCCAGGTTTCATCAATCCAATTCTTTCTTATTATGTCTATAGATTAGATAAAGCCTTATATGGACTTAAACAAGCACCTAGAGCATGGTATGAAACACTAACTAACTTTCTAATTAAAAATAGCTTCACTAGAGGTAGAGTAGACACCACATTATTTCTTAGGAAGCACAAAAACAAAATCTTAATAGTTTAAATATATGTAGATGATATTATCTTTGGTTCTACTGATGAAAACATATGCAAGAGATTTTCCAAGCTTATGTAGTGCAAGTTTAAAATGAGTATGATGGGTGAGCTAAATTTCTTTCTTGGATTGTAAGTGAAGCAGACTAATGAAGGCATCTTCATTAACCAAGCCAAATACATTAAAGATGTACTTAAGAAGTATGGCATGGAATCAGCCTCTCCCATAAAAACCCCAATTGCTCCAGCAACAAAGCTTGACAAAGATGAGAAAGGTAAATGTATTGATATTACTTCATATAGAGGTATGATAGACTCTCTTCTGTATCTAACTGGCAGTAGACCATACATAATGTTTGCAACATGTATATGTGCTAGATTTCAAGCTAATCCAAAGGAATCACACTTAACTGTTGTAAAGAGAATTTTTAGGTATCTCAAATGCACACCTCACTTGGGACTTTGGTATCCCAAGGAGTCCTCCTTTGAACTGACAGGATATACATATGCTGATTTTGCAGGCTACAAGATAGATAGAAAAAGTACCAGTGGCACATGTCAGTTGCTAGAAAATAGACTTATGTCCTGGTTTAGTAAGAAGTAAAACTCAGTATCTAACTCAACAGCAGAAGCTGAATACATTAATTCGGGCAGCTACTGTGCTCAAATCTTATGAATGAAAAATCAGCTAGCAGACTATGAATTTGATTTTAAATCTATACATGTTCATTGTGATAACATAAGTGCCATAGCAATAACACATGTGATAACCCGAATTTTTATAAATTATTAAAATAAGAATTTAATAATTAAAATTCTTATTATGAGATGTTTTGAGTTTGAGCATGTATATATATACATGTTATATATATTTTGAAATATGTGATCTAGTATGAAGAGAAATATATAATCATATATTAGGAAAGTGAGGTTTAAAAGTTAAGTTAACTATTGAAGAAATTAAAGGAATTTTGTGATTTATTTTAAATATTTATTAAATTAAATAAATATTTTAAATAATTTATTTATTGAGAAAAATAAATAATTTATGAAATTATGGTATAATAATTTAGTTACGGGTGTATGATAATTAAATTGAAGCAAAGGTAAATTTATTCTTTGAAGATTTAATTTAATGAATTAATTAAATTAAATGGGTTGTTTAATATTAAAGAGAATAAGTATATTAAATAAAGCGATGTTTAAGTCTAATTTATTAATTAAATTAGATATATAATTATTTATTAATTATCGAATAATTATAATAAAAATTATAGTTATTATAATTATTATAATGATAAGCTATTTAAATTGGTAGCATGTGTGACAAATAAAACTATATAATATAGATTATTAAAATAATCTAGTTAGGGAGTTATGTCTTGTGAAAACAAGGCCTTGTGGCCTTTGGCTTATTCAACCGACGCCTCTTTTTTTTTTAAGAACGTGGGAGGTAAGACTCTATCAATTATATTTCATGTCTTATTTCTCCTAATGGCTAACTAAGAAGAACAAAGAGGTAGAGAGAAAGAATACAGAGAATTGAGAGTTAGAGAAGGAGTAGGATTGTGAAGGATTTGCTAGAACCTTGTTAACATCAAAGGGTTAAGGTATAATCTACCCCTAATTCTAATATTTGGTTCTTGTAATTTTCTATTCTCTGGAAATTGGGTTTTGGTTGAATTGTTGTAGAAGATGTTGTTTATATGTATGTATTCTCTTTCTAAATATGTTAGTTATCCTCTATAAGTCTATGTTAGTGTTTAAATACATGAAATTTGGGTTTATAAGGAGAAGAGTAAATAACAGTGTTTTTGTTCAAAAATGGCTTTAGAAAGTACAAACTTTCGTGATCAATACTTGTTATAATCTGTAAATTGATGTTGGATTATGTTAGTATGTTAAGAAATGAAAACGGCGTAGTTTAAATTGTGTTAATTGGTTAAGAAACAAAGTCGTGGTGATCAAATTCGCTAAATGTGTTAAAACATGAAAATAGAGTATGAACATATGTTTTGGGTCAAATTTTAGGTTGGTTACTATTTTAATAAATTGTTAGATTTCTAGTAAATTGTAGTTCTATGAATTACAAATCTATAGAATCAAAAACGGACTAATTTGGATGTGTATAACTCAAGTTATGAAGATTAGTAGGAGAAAAAAGGTCAAAATTTCTAAAACGGTAGCTTGAGTCCGTTTACGCTTCTTGAATAAAATTTATATTGTGCTTTAAGTCTTTTGGGCACACAATTGCACTATGCCCAAGGCTTAATTGGGCGCAGCTGCGACCAAAGTATGTCAAGTGTGACTACTTTTACATGTTTTGGTAAAACGGCCATAATGTTTTCATACGAACTCCGATTGAGGTGATTCAAGATGATTCAGAACGAGAACAAATAGACCTACAACTTTTATTCTTTAAGTCTTTCAATTTGAGGTCAGGAACAGTAGTCAAAAAGGTCATATTTGTGACTGATGCGTATTCGGAGGCAATCAGAGGGCGTCAGACATGCACATACACAAGTATAGTGATGTCGACGATAATAGATGTTCTTCTAAGTTATAGAACATGAATATTATGAAGTATAATGATGCTTAACATTAATAAATGATATATTAGATAAGTTGTATACGCATACTAAGCTAAGTACACACAAGAGAGACAAATTAGGCGTGTGACAAATAAACGTCGAAACGTCGTGAGAAGTGATAATGAACGGAAAAAGTGTTTTAAATCAAATGAAATGAATATAATAAGATATTGAATAGGGTTAATATAAAACCAATAAGTATTCCTAACAAGACTTAAACACTTGAATGAACTTCAAAAATGAAATATAGTGAGATATAAGTCTAAAGTTAACACAATCAAATTGAACATTATGTATTGATTAATAAGAATGGTTCTGAGATATAGAGTAAAGTTTACATTACAACTACTATGCATTTCTATGTGACTAATAGTTGGTGTGCATGATTATATAATTGCGTAGGGCACGTGAAGTGCAGATAGTTGTAAGCTATTAAACTATTATTGGTAAACAACGATCAAGGCAAGTCTTTCAGTTCCTATTTGCTATGTGAATTGGTGATTAACTGTTTTAAATCTTTATTGCAAAGGGCATGATCTGTTATATATATGTTAAATGTATGAAATGTTAAAGTCAACTTATGACTACGTTGATTGAGTAAATGTAACGACCCCAAATTTCGTATAATTTAATTCTCGACTTCGGTCGTTAATAATACATTCAACCTCTAATTTTTACATCATTAAACCATAATGAAACCATTGAAATTTGCGGAATAATTAAAATTTTCTATTACAAACTATTCTCGTTCCCAGAACTTTCAACCTTTACATCTAAATATCTCAGAATCATTGTAATACTACAAGAGTTTACATCGCAAAACGATATTACAATTCAACATTAATACATTATTCAGAACCTTAAACATGGTTTAAATAATAATAACACAACGAAAATGTATAAATCTTCAAGTTTCGCATCTGATTAATGTCTTTCAAGTAACACATAACTTTACCTTGAATCTTGAACCTGTAAAAGTGGTTATTTGCAAGGTTGAGCTCGACAGCCCAGCAAAATCTAACAGTTTTCATGCATCACGTAACACATAATAACATGCTCAACATATATCTCATAAACATTAGACTAACATAACATACATGTTACAGTTCATATAACAAATATAAAGATTGAGTTCCTTACTCAATTAGGATGCTTTACTCAACCAACGTAGTCATAAGTTAACTTTAACATTTTACACATTCAACATATATATAACACATTATGCTCTTTGCAATAAAGATTCAAAACAATCAAATTCACATAGAAAATAGGAACTGAAACACTTGCCTTGATCGTTGTTTACCAATAAACGTTTAACAACTTACAAATATCTGCACTTCACGTGCCCTACACAATTATATAATCATTCACTATTAGTCACATAACAATGCATAGTAGTTTTAATTTAAACTTACTCTACATCTCATAACCCTTCTTATTAATCAATACACAATGTTCAATTTGATTGTGTTAACGTTTGACTTATATCTCACTATATTTCGTACTCAAAGTCCATTTAAGTGTTTAAGTCTTACTAAGAATCATTATTGGTTTTATATTAACCCTAATCAATATATTATTATATTCATTTTATTTAATTTAAAACACTTTTTACGTTCATTATCACTTATCACGGCGTTTCAACGTTTATTCGTCACCCGCCCAATTTATCTCTCTTGTGTGTGCTTGGTATGCGTATTCAACTTATCTAATATATCATTTATTAATGTTAAGCATCATTATATTTCATAATATAGATATTATATAACTTAGAACAACATCTATCTGAAAGTAGTATGCACACAAGCCAATCATGTTTGATGATAAAGCATATACTTTGTAACAATCTTATTCATTTATTAATAAAAAGTATTAATTTATTAAAGGCTTTTAATTATCTACATGATGCTGTTTTATAATATGTGATAAACCCATAGTTTTAAGCAATGCTTTTAGAATAATGATGATGATCATTCTAATGAGATCTAAATTCTTTGAAAGCTTAAAACTAAAATAGTTCCCAATCGTTGGATTACTAAATTGGGAATTAGTGAATCCGGGATAGATTGGTACATACGTTACTTGCTCATTGGATGAGGATGATTGATCTCATGATCATTTGTGTGGAGACACTAAAGCAAGTATGTAGGTGCTTATTAGAGAATAAGTTCAATGAACGTGGCTCGCTAAGGAATACCTAATGGAGTTTTATTTGCTTCATTCGATAGAATTCTGTAGTGATAGTAAGACAAGTGATCCTTGGACTTGAGATCATCATAGTATCTTGTGTATGATGAGTTATACTTTGACTTATTCCTTAAGACCCTTAGGGTATATCAAAGGGTATGCTTGGGTATAATAAGTTGTACATGGAGATAATGTATGATCAATAAAGAATCTACCACTTCTAATAAAAGAAGAGAAATGTCCTATGTGATTCGATAAATGACAACCCAAAGAGTCCTTGGCAGCGGCGAAATGAAATTAGAAAGGAGTTTCTAATTTGCATTATTTGAGTTGTGCATTTAAGAGTCGAAATACATATAATTAAATAAAATAAGACTTGACAAGAATTCCATGTCTTATATTTAATTGGGACATTGTATGGTGGAAGGATTGAATTGTCTTGTAACTATTTACTCAAAGGTTCTTTTATGATTAATGTTGAAATCTATATTATCCGGAAAGTCGCTGATCATAGGGAGGCTTATCCTATTGTAGAATAAATATTATTTATTTAAATAAATTAATTATTTAATTTATTTATTTAAATAAGATTAGAATTGTTCTAATTGATTTATTCACAACCTGTTTAATATGGAGAACCTAAAGGGTCACACCATAAAAGGAAGAATAATTATTTAAGAAGTTAATGACATAATCGTAATAATATATTATGTATATTTAATTTAATCTATGGTGATAGAATAAATTAAATAGCTTAATATTTATTATTTAATATTTTAGAAATATTAAATATAAATTAATAAGAGGAGTCTTATTAATATTATTACAATTATTATTATTATTTTAATTTCTAAAAGAGTTTAGGAATTAATTTAATATAAGTACTCTCATTTATTCCCGATTGGATTAGGAAGAAAAATTAGTTAAAGGAGTTTAATTAATTATCCCTAATAAGATTAGGGGAGCTTAATTAATTAAAAGAATTTAATTAATTAAATAAAACTCAATTCCTTAATTGTTAAGGTGGGTTGCCCACATCTATAAATAAGAGGAGTCTTATTATGGGTATGGGGGTTGTTGACTTTAACAACTACGTAATAATTCCAAGTTATTGGGAGTACGCTTTTTCTATAGAGATAGAAAAACTAGGGTTAGCTATAACATCCCTTCTTCTTGAATCTTTATTTTTCCTCATGGATCACCTCAGAGGCCAAACATATGGGTGGCTAACGCCGATCGAAAGGAAGGAACCAAACCCGGTGGATTCAAGTTGAGCGTGAAAGGATTTGGAGGTGAACTTGTACCTGAGGAAGCTCGTTTCTACAAGGGTATGATTTTATAATTTCTTATTCTTCGTTTAATTAATAATTGTGCATAAAGGGTGATCCGGGTATATGGTTTGTAAATTTTAAACTCGATTTTACACGCTTAGCTTATTTATGCAATTTGATTGCAAATCCCATGAATATTACAAAACCTAATAATGGCATCGAGCCAAACCTTTATGCGAATTATTAATTGTTTTAATTTGATATGTATATTGATATGTGTTTAGAACAATTTAATTGGGCATATTATTGTTATATAAAATTTATTGCATGAAAATAAAAATAAAAAATAAAAAAAAAAGAATAGGTTTGATAAAGATCAAATCTGCTAAAATTAAATGAATCATAAAAAAAAAAAAAACTACTATATATATTTCCCACGTGGGCAATCAAGGGGATGCATTGATTTAAAAAAAAAAAAAAAAAAAAAAAAAAAATACCTATAATATGGTGATTATATATACATGATCCAGCAACTTTCCTGGTGGCTTCTTAGCTTATTGCACGGTAACAGTGGTGATTATATATATATAATATATATTACGTAATATATATTTATATATATATATAATAATTTAAAATTTAAAATAAAATATTTATTTTAATCTTAAAATAAAAGTTTATTTTAATTTTAAAATAAAAAGTTTAATTTAATTTTAAAATAAAATGTTTATTTTAATCTTAAAATAAAAAGGTTTATTTTAATTTTAAAATTAGAATTTCATGCTAACTAATTAGAGTTGGAATTGGATTTCATGATAACTAATTGGAGTTGAAATTGAATTTTATTTTTCTAAAATAAAGGAGTTTATTTGTGAATAGGGAAGTAAATCCATCTTTCCTTAAATAAAGGAGTTTGTTTAGATATGAAATAAGATTTCATATTATTCAAAATAAAAGAGTTTATTTGTGAATAGGAAAGAGAATCCTAATTTCCTTAAATAAAAGAGTTTATTTAAATATGGAATAAGATTTCATATTATTCAAAATAAAGGAGTTTATTTGTGAATAGGAAAGAATATCCGTGTTTCCTTTAATAAAAGATTTTTTTTTACATGGAATTGATTCCATAATTAATTAAAATAAAAGAGTTTATTTTAATTAAAGATTTTTTACATGGAATTGGATTCCATAATTAATTAAAATAAAGGAGTTTATTTTGATTAAAGATTTTGATTAAAATAAAATAGTTTATTTTATTCAAAATTGGATAAATTAAAATAAAATAGTTTTATTTTGATTTAAATTTGGATTTAAATAAAGGAGTTTATTTTTATTCAAAAATAGATTTTATACTAACTAAATTTGCCCATTAAATGATATCAATATATATATTAAATGTTTATTATTCATAAGATGAATGTTATTTATTGATGCATATGGTGATGTGTATGATAATAAATGTGATTGATTATGGACTATTGACCAAATGCGATTGGATTTTATTTTAGTTGGATGCATGAATGTATGAGTTTTATTAAATGGGGTCTCACATTTTCGCCTTCTCTAATTTTTTCTCTAATTTAAATGTTCTATCTCCTCCTATGTACTTCCCTCGATTGATTCACGATCAAGGTTTCTATTTATTTTAAATAGTTTTGTAATAGGAATAGTTAGAATTAATTTTAAAAATTGGAGATCAAGGAGCAAGGAGCGCTTGAAGACCCGTTTGTAATGGAGCCCTAAGTTTTAAATGTAATAGTTATATTTAAATATTATTTCTTGCACCCTAGGGTTTGACCTTTTGGTTCACTTGGTGGCTCTAGTGAACCAAACTAGAATAAAAGTCCATAATCAATCCGGGTAGAATATAGTATTCTATATGTGCATGCTTATACTATATATATATTATATATTATGCAAACATGCTTCTTCGCATGTTAATTAATATAACGCGTATTTTATATATATATGTGCATATGCCGCTAAACAAGATGAGACAAATTAATAACAAACCCCTCAATTTTATATATTAAGTCCTAAGCGTTCAAAGATATTTGGAATATCGAACGTCGCTTTCTAGCATGATGATAAAATTAATAGAGTATTAAATATTTAATATGAGTTTGTTGTGTCACCACAAGGCAAGTATTAAGTATTTAAGATGTTAATTTATCACATTTGATGCTTATAAAGAAAATTGAACAATATTATTTTGTTGTGACACCACAAGGATGATATTTTTCTTTTTGAATATATGGAGTGCTAGGTCGGACTTAAATTGGATAATTTTGATTCGGATGTGCCACCACTTGATCAAAATAATCTAAGAGGCAAAAAAAAAGGAGTTGATAGTTGATTTAATTGACAAAAGTTGTTCACCTATTTATTTATATATAGTTTGTTGTGTCACCACAAGGCTATATACATTTGAAATGGGATCCTTATTCTCACTAGCAAATCTTTAATTAGATTTTGCCGAACTATATAAGTGAGGTAATATAGTTTGAAGAAAATAGTGGGAGATACCAATCTAAAACAAGACCTAAATTATTTTGGTAATTAATAAAAGAATGTATGTTAAAATGTTGTTAATTACAAATTCATTTACGTAATTTTACAATGTCTAAAATTTACTATCATCACAAGCATATTAGATGCTAAATTAACCTAATCGAATTAAATGGATTGGTTAAGGAATTTGAGAATAGTTCTCATAGTGAAAAAGCTATCTTATGTCCTTAATACGCCTATCCTCACAGCATGGTTGCGCATAATGCCTCTGAGGAAGAGATTGCTACTTTTAGAAAATGGCAAAATGATGCACAATTGGCTCAATGCATCATGCTCGCATCCACGAAAAGTAACGAGCTTCGGTACACAAGATGAAACTATGGATGCTCCTACTATATTCCTTCACATCAAGTAGTTGATGGTGAAGAAAGTAGGACCGATAGATATCGAGATATCTAATGAGCTCTTCCGATCTAGAATGGCCAATGGCACTATAAATGCATAAAAAGTTCTTAACATAATCAATTTGATTGATCAATTAAGACAACTGGTTTTGTCATGGATGGAGAGTTGAGCCAAGATTTGATCATGCACTCACTCCCTTGACTCTTTTCACAATTGTTGTGAATTTTTCATATAAACAAGCTAAATATCGCCTTCACCGATTTGCTTAACATGTTGAAAAATGTTGAGAGTCACTTTCCAACCAAGAAAGATCAAGTCTTACTTGGTAGGGGCCAAAGGATCTTCCGAAAAAGAAGAACGATTCAAAGAAGGTAAATAGAAAGGCGTAAACAAAGGATAATAAGAACAAAACTAATATGGATAAGCAAAGGAGTTTGCTTCCACCGCAATAAGCCTGAACATCGGAAAGAAACTACAAGAAGCATCTTGCAGAGGCTAACCAAAGAAGCTTAGTGAAGTTTCTGCCATTCTGATACGCTTTTGTTCATGATTGAAATAAATTTTCTTTTAAGTCAAGGTTCTACTTGGGTATTGGATACCGACTTTGGTTATCATAAATATAGATTTATGAAGGACCAAGCGTAAGTGGAAAGCTAAACAAATATAAGTAATCCTATGTGTGGGAAATGAAGCAAAGGTTGTCTTTGCATTAGCTATAGAAACTTATAGTTTAGCATCGCCTACCACTCGGCAAATCTATTAAGTCAATAAGTTGTTATTGTATTCCAATTCTTGTTAGAAACATTATTTCCATTTTATTGTTGACAATAAAATTTTTGGTATTATAATTAAGAACAATTGTTGTTCTATTTATAATAATAATGTTTTGTATAGAATCTGAAATATTACTTAATGGATTTTGTATACTTGATTTACGTGAAAATATATTTTGCAAATTTGAACAAACTAGTATAAGAAAATGAGATGATCATTCAAAGAGTTGAATGTGTGTATTTTCGAAATACAAGTATGAATTATTTGAAAGGTTCAAACAATTCGTAAGTGAAATAAATTGGCAAAGTATTAAGATTCTTTGATTAGATCAAGGAATAAATACTTGTGCAATAAGTTTCTAGATCATCTCAAATGGTTTTTCTCATAATGGACACATCCTGATACGCAATAATTGATTGATGTATCTGAATGAAAAATCGTACCTTGTTGGACATGGTGCGGTCCACAATGATTTTACCGACATTCCAGTATCCTTCTGGGATAATGTCTTAGAAATGGTCATATCTACGAAAATGGTAACCTCAAAATTCTACCCAAGACTCCATAAAAGTTATGGATGTGGAGGATTCCTAATCTTAAGTATGTTAAGATAAGGGGTTGTCCAAATTATGTGAAAAGGTTTCAAAGGATAAGCTTGGGACAAAATTTGACAAGTACAGATTTGTGGGACATCCTAAAGTAAGTTTAGGGTATATGTTCTATAATCCTACTTAGCAAAAGGTGTTGTTACGAAACGCGCTGCCTTTTAAGATAAAGGTGTTTATCATTAAAAGGGGCTAGTGGGAGGATAATAGATCTTGAAGAGTTCAAGAACCACAAAACACTATAAATCAAATAAGAGGAACTCAGTAGATGAATTCTATTGTACCACAACCAAATCGTAAGTCCGAATAGTATCAAGATACCTAGAGGTATGGATTCATCATGGATGATGATGATGAGGTACGTGATCATGAAGATGATGATCCGTAGTTACATACGATGAGGTAAGAGTTCTAGTGTGTACAAAAGGGTCAAGGGAGCGCCGTGACATTCCTAATATTATATGTTGATATACTACGGATAAGGAATGACATACCAATGCTACAATCAAGAAAAGATAAAGTTGTTCAAACATTCCTCCATGAATGATTTGGGAAGAGTATCTTAATTGGGGATATAAATCTATATAGATAGATTTAAGAGGATGCTCGACTTAACCCAAGGAACGATATTCATTTGATGCTAAAGTCGCTTAGCATGGCAAACTCCAAGAGATGTCTCATGTCGATGAGCAATGGAGTGTATCTCTTAATAGTCCCCACGCACTCACGAAAAGAGAGGTCGCATGAGTGACAATCATGTATGCAATGAAATATACGAGACCGATGTTGATCACCATATTATGGAGAAGTTCACTATGAGTCGCTGAAAACATCTTAAAGTGCTTAACCCAAGACACTAAGGATGTGATCATATTCATGGTGGGTCTAAATTAAAACTAGAGGGCTTAATGCACTCAAGTTTTCGACGCACTAAGATGATGAAAAAAAAAAAATCTACTTTAAGGTAAAGCGTTATCTTGAATAAAGGTGCGTTGAATTGAAAGGTTCCAAACAAAGAAAGAGTTCTTTGGTTTAGTGATAAAGACAAAGTATATAGCTATAAATGAAGTCGCAAGTTGATTGTTTGGATTAAAGTTCATTACGTAAACTAGGAATAGTTCTTAAGTCTCATCTTGGATCTAAACATGTGTTGTGGCACTTTCATTTGATTATTAGAATCATTGAAAGATGGGAAATCACTATAGAGATAGTGAAATCTCATGAACAACATTACATATCCATTAACTAAAGCTTATCCAACAAATGGATAATCGCTACTTAGAGAAGAAGAGTATGATACCACCATGACGATTGGCTTTAGTGCAAGTGGGAGATTGAAAGTAGTATGCACACAAGCCAATCATGTTTGATGATAAAGCATATACTTTGTAAATAATCTTATTCATTTATTAATAAAAAGTATTAATTTATTAAAGGCTTTTAATTATCTACATGATCTTTGTTTTATAATATGTGATAAACCCATAGTTTTAAGCAATGCTTTTAGAATAATGATGATGATCATTCTAATGAGATCTAAATTCTTTGAAAGCTTAAAACTAAAATAGTTCCCAATCGTTGGATTACTAAATTGGGGATTAGTGAATCCGGATAGATTGGTACATACGTTGCTTGCTCATCGGATGAGGATGATTGATCTCATGATCATTTGTGTGGAGACACTAAAGCAAGTATGTAGGTGCTTATTAGAGAATAAGTTCAACGAACGCATTGGCTCGCTAAGGAATACCTAATGGAGTTTTATTTGCTCGTCAATAGGAATTCTCAGTAGTGATAGTAAGTACAAGTGATCCTTGGACTTGAGATCATCATAGTATCTTGTGTATGATGAGTTATACTTTGACTTATTCCTTAAGACCCTTAGGGTATATCAAAGGGTATGCTTGGGTATAATAAGTTGTACATGGAGATAATGTATGATCAATAAAGAATCTACCACTTCTAATAAAAGAAGAGAAATGTCCTATGTGATTCGATAAATGACAACCCAAAGAGTCCTTGGCCAAAGCGTAATGAAATTAGAAAGGAGTTTCTAATTTGCATTATTTGAGTCAGGCATTTAAGAGTCGAAATACATATAATTAAATAAAATAAGACTTGACAAGAATTCCATGCCTTATATTTAATTGGGACATCAGATGGTGGAAGGATTGAATTGTACGGTAACTATTTACTCAAAGGTTCTTTTATGATTAATGTTGAAATCTATATTATCCGGAAAGTCGTTGATCGCTAGGGAGGCTTATCCCTATCAGAGAATAAATATTATTTATTTAAATAAATTAATTATTTAATTTATTTATTTAAATAAGATTAGAATTGTTCTAATTGATTTATTCACAACCTAGCTTAATACGGAGAACCTAAAGGGTCACACCATAAAAGGAAGAATAATTATTTAAGAAGTTAATGGCATAATCGTAATAATATATTATGTATATTTAATTTAATCTATGGTGATAGAATAAATTAAATAGCTTAATATTTATTATTTAATATTTTAGAAATATTAAATATAAATTAATAAGAGGAGTCTTATTAATATTATTACAATTATTATTATTATTTTAATTTCTAAAAGAGTTTAGGAATTAATTTAATATAAGTACTCTCATTTATTCCTGATTGGATTAGGAAGGAAAATTAGTTAAAGGAGTTTAATTAATTATCCCTAATAAGATTAGGGAGCTTAATTAATTAAAAGAATTTAATTAATTAAATAAAACCCAATTCCTTAATTGTTAAGGTGGGTTGCCCACATCTATAAATAAGAGGAGTCTTATTATGGGTGTGGGGGTTGTTGACTTTAACAACTACGTAATAATTCCAAGTTGTTGGGAGTACGCTTTTTTTATAGAGATAGAAAAACTAGGGTTAGCTATAACACCCCTTCTTCTTGAATCTTTATTTTTCCTTGGTGGATCACCTCTAGAGGCCAAACATATGGGTGGCTAACGTTGATCAAAGGAAGGAACCAAACCCGGTGGATTCAAGTTGAACGCGAAAGGATTTGGAGGTGAACTTGTACCTGAGGAAGCTCGTTTCTACAAGGGTATGATTTCATAATTTCTTATTCTTCGTTTAATTAATAATTGTGCATAAAGGGTGATCCGGGTATATGGTTTGTAAATTTTTAAACTCTGATTTTACACGCTTCCGCTTATTTATGCAATTTGATTGCGTCCATGAATATTACAAACCTAACACTATCAGCATCAACATCACTATACTTGTGTATGTGCATGACTGACGCCCTCTGATTGCCTCCGAATACGCATCAGTCACAAAGATGACCATTTTGACTACTGTTCTTGACCTCAAATTGAAAACCTTAAGGAATAAAAGTTGTAGGACTATTCGTTCTTGTTCCGGATCATCTTGAATAACCTCAATCGGAGTTTGTATGAAAACGTTATGGTCGTTTTACCAAACTAGGTCAAAGTAGTCACAACTTATACACTTTGGGCGCAGCTGCGCCCAATTTAGCCTTGGGCCCAGTGCAACTGCGCCCTATAAAGTAGTTGTGCCCCAAATGACTTAGGGCACAATACAAATTACTGCTCAAGCTAGCGTAAACACGGACACAAGGTTACTGTTCATGCGATTTTTGACCCATTTTCTCCTACTAATCTTCATAACTTGAGTTATACACATCCAAATTAGTCCGTTTTCGATTCTATAGATTTGTAATTCACAGAACTACAACATACTAGAATTATAATAGTTTATAAAAACATTAACCAACTTAAAATTTGACCCAAAACACATGTTCATACACTATTTCATGTTTTAAACACATTTAGCGAATTCAATTGCCAAGACTTCGTTTCTTAACCAATTGACATGATTCAAACTATGTCGTTTTCGTTTCTTAACGTACTAACATAATCCAACACCAATTTGAAGATTATAACACATATAGGACATGAAATTTTATACTTTCTAAAGCCATTTTCAAACATAAACACTATTATTTATTTTTTTCTTTCTACAGACCCAATTTCATGTGTTTGCTACTCAAACAACCCTTATATATAATGATTGACAGATTATAAACCCTACCAACATGTATATGTATCAATCCAACATAATTATTAATAGAAATTTCAAAAACAAGAGTTAAAATTAGAGTAAGTTATACCTCCAAACCCTAGTTGTAGGCTAGCAAGAGATGGTGACCCTCCCTCAAAACCCCCATGATTCTTCCTTCTCAAAATAAATCTCTGTGTTTCTTCTTCTCTCCAAACCCTCTCTGTACTTGGCTTAAAAAATAAAAGACGCTTAGAAAATAAACTGAAGACTCCCCACGTTCATCAGTTATGTTAGGCCAAAAGCCATAAGGTTGTGTCTGGCTACATAAAATCCCCTTATACTAGATTATTTTAATAACATTATATTATATGGTTTCATGTGTCACACCTTTAGTTAATCTAAATAACATAAATAATAGAAATTAATAATAATTATAATCTCACTATAATTATACTTATAATTAATAAATAATTACATATACCTAATTTAACTAATAAATTAGATTTAAACATTACTTTATTTAATTTATTTATTCCTTTAATATTAAAAAATTCATTTAATTTAATTAATTCATTAAATTAAATCTTCAAAGAATAAAATTTACCTTTACATTAACTTAATTATCATACACACGTAATTAAATTATTATTCCACAATTTCATAAATTATTTATTTTTCTCAATAAATAAATTATTTAAAATATTTATTCAATTCAATAAATATTTAAGATTAATTACAAAATTCATTTAATTCCTTCAATAGTTAACTCAACTATTAAACCTCACTTTCCCAATATATGAATATATATTTCTCTTCACACCAAATCACATATTTTAAAATATATAACACGTATATATACATACTCAAACTCAAAATATCTCATAATAAGAATTTTAATTATTAAATTCTTATTTTAATAATTTATAAAAAAAATCGGGTTGTCACATCCTTCCTCCTTATAAGGATTCCGTCATCTAATCAATTTAAACCCTACCTTACTAAGGTTTTCACAAAATCTCTTTCACAATTATCGTTGAATAACTTCAACACGTTAAGTTAGCAAAAAGTTTTACATACATATATGCTTCATTCATTTATTCAACAACTTTTAGGTTTTATTACATAACCTTCAATTAAACATAGTCATATATCAAATATTATATATTCTTTAACCCATTCATTTCCTTTTCTAAGGATCGTTATCATAAACACTCGGTTATACATACATAAAATATACATACATAAAACATTGAGTACATCTCATGAACCTTAATCATGGTTTAAAGAAATAACAACTTTAGCTAAAATAATAATAGTCTTCGTGTATTACATTTGATTTAGGGAATTAAAGTAAAGAGATAGAAAACTTTAAATTATTCCGCATTTTATTGAGTTTAAAATCGTTTAATGATGTAAAATTAGAGGTTGAAGGTATTATTAACGACCGAAGCCGAGAATTAAATTGTTTGAATTTTGGGGTCGTTACAGTAAAGCATGCTGATTGAGTAAGGAACTCAATCTTTATACTTGTTATATGAACTGTAAGATGTATGATATGTTAGTCCAATGTTTATGAGATATATGTTGAGCATGTTACTATGTGCTACGTGGTGCATGAAAACTGTTAGATTTTCTTTCATTGTCTAGCTCAACCTTGCAAATAACCATTTTTGCGTGTTAAGGATCAAGGTAACACTATGTGCTACTTGAATGACGTGGATCAGAAATAATACACGAAAATTAATATTTTAGCTAAAGTTGTTATTTCTTAATACCTTGATTAAGATTCATGAGATGTACTAAATTTTTTATGATGTATAGTTTTATGTTGAGTTGTAAAGCTAAAGTTAGAGTTATCTGATATGTAAAGGTTATCAGATTAAAATGTAAGATTTTATATAATAATAGTGATAAAGTGAATCATAAAATAAGATTGATTCAAAGACATATAGATGATAAAGGTTTTGATTCAAGGAATTAAAGTAAAAAGACATAAAAGTTTAAATTATTCCGCATTTTATATAGTTTAACATCGAATAATGATGTAAAATCAGAAGGTAGATGTGTTATTAACGACCGAAGTTGAGAATTATATTGTATGAATTTTGGGGTCAAATTATGCTTTAGTATCAAGTCAGAGGTTATAAACCTTAGGTGGGAGTACCGTAGGCTATAACCTTAAAGAAGGAAGGTGAAGATAATGAAAGAATAAGCTCAAGTAGAGTTTGAACAATAAGAAGTAATTTAAAAAATTTATAAAGAAAGGATTAAAACATGCGTGAGGGGATTCAAAGAAGAATCTCGCTTAGTTATAAGGAGTATGAATGTGGGGTTACCCAACTCCAATAATAAGGATGTAAGGTGATAATAAATAGACAATGTCTATAAGAAGAGAATGATAAAGAAGATAAGAATAAAAAGTTATATTTAAGTATGGTACAATTGTATTCTTTAATAGTTGATGTATGGTATCTAGGCTAAACTATTCCTTCATAAAGCGGAGGTATATACGAACTAGCAACTGGGAACCTAGTTTATTGGTTGTTTGTGGGAAACCACTTAGTGTACCATATTGAAACTATTAGAGACTCGATGTCTACCAAGTATAGAAAGTTGATATGAATGATGAAAATATGGAACTTAAATGAAATGTTGAGCAATATAAATGAAGTTAGAAATTCTTAAAAGAATAATTATTATATAAATAATAGAATTCAAAGAATAAACTTGAAGATAAGAAATAGAAATAGCCAATATAACGAATAATGTCGTAAATGATTAAAAAGGGAAAGAAAGAGGATCGTAAAACAAAACGGTCACGAGCTAAGAAAATTTTTTTAAGGGAGATGAATATAGAATAAGATCACGACGTGATCTGTTTAAGTTATAAGAGAAAGATGGTTTGTAATCTTTGAATAATTATTGCTTGATGCTATGAAGATAATGTACTATGATATAGTACGAGATAAACTCACGAGGAGTTATAGATGATGTGATACGAGGAATTCGTATCGAGCAAAGAGCAAGTTAAGAGTAATATAGAGTTAGGTGGGATTTCAATTGAGAACTCATGTGATGGCTGAGTTGTACAAATCTTTGTATGGGTGAGGGTCTTGTGCTTGCATTTAGTTTATCACATTGATAATCATTGGAATGTTGGTGTCGCGCTATCAATGTATATGTAGCGAAAAGGTGATTCTTTCTCATACGTATATTAGATAGTTAGAAACTATTAAGATTAGTCAGATATTATTAGGATTAGGTGCGGTTCTTAAAACTAATGCATATGGTAAGATCGTGCCTCACAATAATATGGTATGTTTTGAACCCCTCAGCGAATGGACGATTATGTTCTGACTAGGATAAGTTCTTAAACTCATATTATTGTGGCAAGTTCCTGAATTTCCAATGTGCGGTATGTTTGATGAACTATACTGGGGTATAGATAAGTTATGAATGAAGAATTGAGAATTATGGGAATAGATAGAATTATTAAGCAATGGATCAGTATAGGAAGTGGAGACATAGGTTTTCCAAATCTTCTAGCTTTGCTAGATTTTCGAAATTTATTGACTTCATTGCAATGGTAATACTTTTGATTTTTGAAAAATGTTGGGTCACACTAGTGAGCCAAAGAATTTTTTAAACAGCGCTATTATTCGTATGTCTATGCTAATCGCTTTGGCTAGATAAAAATGATTTTTAAATTTTCAAAATATATTTTAATTATATGTATTGGGTGATATGATAAACGATGAAGTCATCAATGCAATGGAACCTAGTGTTGGATGTGATCATATGATCGTCAGCCCACTATGGTGAGATGTAGTATGATAACGTCATAATCATAACTCCATAAAAGAATTTTTGAGATTTCTTTAAGATATGAGAATATATATATGTATATGTATATTTCGATTGGTGTCCGGATTGTTGTAGAAGTCTATGCTATTTGGTTCAGCTAGACAAATATTGAAAGATATTCATGAAATTCAAGCGTTTCTTGAGAAGTTATGCCAAACCAAATTATTTTGGTGTGGATTCAGATGTTGAAAAGTTGAGGTGAACAACCCTATAAAAGGGAACATGTTATCGGAGATAATGGTTTCGAAAGTAACGCACATAGTCATTACGATGTTAAGATGTAATACGTTGTGCACGACGTATGGGTACGATAGGCTGATCACCTAGAGTACTTGCATAGAGTGTTTTCAGTCTGTGTGATTGCTAAACATTCTGTTAAAGATGGTTTGTGGTGGTGATGCACTGTTAAACCTGGAGAAGAGTTCAAGGTCGGTATAGTCTTATGACTGTTAAAGGTTCAAGTCGAGATACTTGATAACATGGGACGTAGTTCAAGGTCTTATGACCCCTCAACATGATTTGAAATCTTTTAAATTCTTGTTATTCATATTGCTTCCCAATTATTGAGCAATTGTGGAAGATTCTTATTATTCTGAAAGGTGAAAGTGGAAAGGATGAGAAAATTAAGCAAAACATAATAATTTCAAAATTAATTTTTTTTTTGAAATTCCAGAAGGAAGAGAAATGTGAAACTCCTAGAAGAGGAAGATGTGAGGAATATTATGATCTTGGAAAGATCCTTAGAGAAAGAATTTGGTTACAGAACTAAATGAATAAATAGATATTAACGTAAAATCTATTCTGATAGATTGAATGAATAAAGATTAATACATAAAATTTTGTGGACGAAATTCGTAGAAGAAGGGGTGAATGTAATATCCCGAGTGTTTATGATAACGATCCTTAGAAAAGGAAATGATTGGGTTAAAAAATATATAATATTTGATATATGACTATGTTTAATTGAAGATTGTGTAATAAAACCTAAAAGTTGTCGAATAAATGAATGTAGTATATATGTATGTAAAACTTTTTGCTAACTTAACGTGTTGAAGTTATTCAACGATAATTGTGAAAGAGATTTTGGTGAAAACCGAGTAAGGGAGGTTTCGTTTATTCCGAGGACGGAATCCTTATAAGGGGGGAAAGATGTGACAACCCGAATTTTTATAAATTATTAAAATAAGAATATAATAATTAAAATTCTTATTATGAGATGTTTTGAGTTTGAGCATGTATATATATACATGTTATATATATTTTGAAATATGTGATCTAGTATGAAGAGAAATATATAATCATATATTGGGAAAGTGAGGTTTAATAGTTAAGTTAACTATCAAGAAATTAAAGGAATTTTGTGATTTATTTTAAATATTTATTGAATTAAATAAATATTTTAAATAATTTATTTATCGAGAAAAATAAATAATTTATGAAATTATGGTATAATAATTTAGTTACGTGTGTATGATAATTAAATTGAAGCAAAGGTAAATTTATTCTTTAAAGATTTATTTTAATGAATTAATTAAATTAAATGAGTTGTTTAATATTAAAGAAAATAAGTATATTAAATAAAGCGATGTTTAAGTCTAATTTACTAATTAAATTAGATATATAATTATTTATTAATTATCAGAATAATTATAATAAAAATTATAGTTATTATAATTATTATAATGGTAAGCTATTTAAATTGGTAGCATGTGTGACAAATAAAACTATATAATATAGATTATTAAAATAATCTAGTTCGGGAGTTATGTGCTTAGCCAAACAAGGCCTTGTGGCCTTTGGCTTATTCAACTGACGTCTTTTTATTTTAAGAACGTGGGAGGTAAGACTCTATCAATTATATTTCACGTCTTATTTCTCCTAATGGCTAACTAAGAAGAACAAAGAGGTAGAGAGAAAGAATACAGAGAATTGAGAGTTAGAGAAGGAGTAGGATTGTGAAGGATTTGCTAGAACCTTGTTAACATCAAAGGGTTAAGGTATAATCTACCCCTAATTCTAATATTTGGTTCTTGTAATTTTCATTCTCTCGAAAATTGGGTTTTGTTGAATTGTTGTAGAAGATGTTGTTTATATGTATGTATTCTCCTGCTAAATATGTTAGTTATCCTCTATAAGTCTATGTTAGTGTTTAAATACATGAAATTTGGGTTTATAAGGAGAAAAGTAAATAACAGTGTTTTTGTTCAAAAATGGCTTTAGAAAGTACAAACTTTCATGATCAATACTTGTTATAATCTATAAATTGATGTTGGATTATGTTAGTATGTTAAGAAACAAAAACGGCATAGTTTAAATCGTGTTAAATGGTTAAGAAACGAAGCCGTGGCGATCAAATTCGCTAAATGTGTTAAAACATGAAAATAGAGTATGAACATGTGTTTTGGTTCAAATTTTAGGTTGGTTAATGTTTTTATAAATAGTTAGATTTCTAGTATGTTGTATTTCTATGAATTAAAAATCCATAGAATCAAAAACGAACTAATTTGGATGTGTATAACTCAAGTTATGAAGATTAGTAGGAGAAAAAACGTCAAAAATCGCGAAGAACAAGAGAGCTTGTGTCCTGTTGCTAATCTGGCAGCAATTACTGTGTCTCTAAGTTATTTGGGGTGCAGCTATGTCATGCCCAAAGGCTTAATTAGTAAGAATCGCGCCCAAAGTATGTCAAGTGTGACTACTTTGACATGTTTTGGTAAAACGGCCATAACCATTTCATACGAACTCCGATTGAGGTGATTCAAGATTATTCGGATCGAGAACGAATAGACCTACAACTTTTATTCTTTAAGGTTTTCAATTTGAGGCCGGGAACAGTAGTCAAAATGGTCATCTTTGTGAGTGATGCGTATTTGGAGGCAATCGGAGGGCGTCAGACATGCACATACACAAGTATTGTGACGTCGACGATAATAGATGTTGTTCTAAGTTATAGAACATGAATATTATGAAGTATAATGATGCTTAACATTAATAAATGATATATTAGATAAGTTGTATACGCATACTAAGCACACACAAGAGAGACAAATTGGGCGTGTGACGAATAAACGTCGAAACGTCGTGATAAGTGATAATGAACGGAAAAAGTGTTTTAAATCAAATGAAATGAATATAATAAGATATTGAATAGGGTTAATATAAAACCAATAAGTAGTCCTAACAAGACTTAAGCACTTGAATGAACTTCGAATATAAAATATAGTGAGGTATAAGTCTAAAGTTAACACAATCAAATTGAACATTGTGTATTGATTAATAAGAAGGGTTATGAGATATAGTGTAAAGTTTACATTACAACTAATATGCATTGCTATGTGACTAATAGTTGGTGTGCATGATTATATAATTGTGTAGGGCACGTGAAGTGCAGATAGCTGTAAGCTGTTAAACTATTATTAGTAAACAACGATCAAGGCAAGTCTTTCAGTTCTTATTTGCTATATGAATTGGTGATTAACTATTTTAAATCATTATTGGAAAGGGCATGATCTGTTATATATATGTTAAATGTATGAAATGTTAAAGTCAACTTATGACTACGTTGATTGAGTAAAGCATGCTAATTGAGTAAGGAACTCAATCTTTATACTTGTTATATGAACTGTAAGATGTATGATATGTTAGTCAAATATTTATGAGATATATGTTAAGCATGTTACTATGTGCTACGTGATGCATGAAAACTGTTAGATTTTGCTGGGCTGTCGAGCTCAACCTTGCACATAACCATTTTTATAGGTTAAGGATTGAAGGTAACACTATGTGCTACTTGAATGATGTGGATCAGAAATAATACACGAAAATTAATATTTTAGCTAAAGTTGTTATTTCTTAATACCATGATTAAGATTCGTGAGATGTACTAAATGTTTTATGATGTATAGTTTTATGTTGAGTTGTAAAGCTAAAGTTAGAGTTATTTGATATGTAAAGGTTATCAGATTGAAATGTAAGATTTTATATAATAACAGTGATAAAGTGAATCATAAAATAAGATTGATTCAAAGACATGTAGATGATAAAGGTTTTGATTCAGGGAATTAAAGTAAAAAGACATAAAAGTTTAAATTATTCTGCATTTTATATAGTTTAACATCGAATAATGATGTAAAATCAGAAGGTAGATGTGTTATTAATGACCGAAGTTGAGAATTATATTGTATGAATTTTGGGATAATTACATTACCGATTGAAGAGTCTAGACTTACAATCACTCCAAAAGTGGATGTCAGTGAGAATATCTCAAATTTCAACCAACCGCTTAATCAATCAAGAGAGCCTCGAGGCTGAAGCTTAGCCTAGAAAGGCAAGGAGAAAGCTTGTCAAGAAATATGTTCTTGAAAATGATAAAACCTTGAAATAAGAAGAAAGAAAAATAGCTACAGAAAAGGAGCTTCTTGAAATTCTTGTACTAGTAAGTCCTCCAATTGACGGGGAGTTGCCTAAAGAACAAATGAATGATCAGATTAAGGGGGAGACTCTCGAAGTCCCTGTGCCAGAAAGTGTTGCAGCTGAGGGGGAGATTGTGACACCCCCAAAATAGGTATACATCACCCATTATGAGTCGGCAAATACATGGTACAGAAACAACTATAACTTTATTAATATAATTATCGTGCAAAATATGACAACACATAAAATGTGAGTTTAAATACAAATATTGTCTTCTATACAATATACACACTCAAATAAGTTCTCATTACAATTATTGATACATTATTTTACAAAAATAGCGAGGGCCACTAAAACAACTTTCTAGAACCATCATTCCATACCCCGACTAGTACTCGCTATATCCTCGCCTCCTAAGAAGAAAATGGAACAAAAAGGAAAAAGGTGAGCTCAACTAGCCCAATAAAGAACATTATGACTAAGATAATATAGAACAAATTATCGTTAGTCCTCAACAGGGGAAAATTTGATAGAATATAATAGACAACAAGTTTCAGATCAATATTCGCAGCGGAAATAACAATTCATTAGAAGAGTTAAGTAGAGAATGAAATCTACTATTATCTATGAATTTAAAAGTCCATCATCAATATTTTATCCATGTAATATCAATCAATATACATTTTGAATCAAATATTCATCTTTGCACTACAGGCCAAAGATATTCATCAGTTGGTCATGTTCATCTCAACACATGTTCATCTTTGCACTACGGGCTAAAGATGTTTATCAGAAAATCATTCATCTTTGCAATACAGGCCAAAGATATTCAGTTATATCATCATTTAGGACTTATGATGATGAAAAATATTTTTAAAGAAACGAATCCAGTGAGACAAAAGAACAAATATTAAGAATTCGTACTTTAGACAATCCAAATTTAAAAATACTCCATAATAAAATATAGTGGAGTAAAATTCAAGAATGAAGATCAAAACATGGATACAATCAAAAATAGTACCCATAATAGATATCTTGGACAAAGAATGAAAATTTAATTTTTTTTGTGAATAGTGTCGTATTCGTGAATAGTGTCGTATACGTGAATAGTGACGTATACGTGAATAGTAACCCCGACACAAAAAGGTAGAAATTCCACAATAAAATTTATATCAATATTTCAGCATAATGATATTGAAGAAAATAATATCATTTACGAAGAAAATAACATCCCTTACCTCAAAAGGACAGTACTTCTGACTGGAACATCGGATACAATGTTGAAGGAAACTTGCACCGTATAGCAACACTCGAAATATCTAAATACTCACAAAAATACGCTCGATAATATAGAGAGAGAAAACATCAGTTTCTGGTGTGATTATCAATTCTAGCCTAAGTACTTTATTTATAGAAAAATGCTTAGAACACCAAAGCAGAAAATTTTATAAAATATTAATATTTTATTTTTAATTTCCTACGCACACCTTATCATCTGAATTCAGCATTTATCACATGCAAGTGGGGCCCACCAAAATGAAAAACATGTTTTAAATATTTTTTTGTAATAAATCAATTCAGACCTAATATTCCAGAACTTCAATAATTCATAATAAATAGCCCTTTTATCAGAAAAATTTGAATCTTATGTCCATTCCATAGGAAATTTAATTCTCTACAACTTTGGAGCTTTAAGGTTTTCCAAATTCCAAACAGAAATTGACCAAAATCCACATACGGGCGATTTCACAAGCTATAATCAAATTTCAGTCAAAACTGGGGTCCACCAACATGTTTAACATGTTTTTAACATTTATTGTAACAAAAATATTATTCTTCCTCATTTATTCATATATCACACATTCATTGTAAAAATATCACCATTATTATATTATTATAATATAATAATATATTTAAATGAATTATTTTATCAGAAAAGATAAAATATCAATTTTCAACAATTGCCACTTTTCTAAAAATTCCTCCATTTATATCCACATAAATAAATATTTTTCTCATCATATAAATCAATAATTAATTATTCACAAATAATATTACCGAATCACAATAATGACAACCAGGTCGTTCCCAAGAAAGATGGGGCTTTCCGATAAGGATTTCTCTCTGACCAAGGCCAGTAATTAGGTGACCAAACCTCTCTTAGATGTAACTTTCTTAGACATTGCCAATAATGATACCTAATAATATTATTCAAATAATATGAAATATTGATCCGATAATGGAAAATATCATGCGTTGACAATTATCAAAACAATAATAATATAAAATATCAATGTAGCAATTATTGAATCAATAAAATAAAATATCGAATAAAGAATTATCGTAATAATTATTGAGTAGTGCCTTCCTAGGTAAGAATCAATAATTCAAAAATACTGCGGCAACCACGCCAGACATCGTATTTTAACCACCGGGTATTTCAACAAAGATTAATGGTAACCATTACGCCACTTATTTATAAAACTCAAACTTGTTGCTTTCTTCATTCAATCGCTTTCACATGGGGCCCACACAAGGTTAAGCCATCGCATTTAATATTTTCCCGACAAAGAAGAATATTCCACGACCAAACGAATATTCCCCGACAACAATGAATATTTTATAACCACTTGCTTATTTAAGATATTTACAAGATTTTACCCATAACTAACCAACCACATTAATCAAATCAACCCTTACTATTTCAAAATAATAAATAGAGGAAATTCAGTTTCATTTATAATAAGTTGGGGTCTTACAGAGATACAAGAAGATATGGAAATCGAAGGTATGAAAGCTATGGAGGAAGAAAGGGCTAAAAATCAGACAAGAAATGAGGAGATGTTTGAAGTAGTAGAAATTTCAAATGAAGAAACTAAAGATCGGGAAGAATAAGAGGATGATGAAGTTGAGATTATAGATGTGGGTTGGGATGGATATAGGAGAGCCAACTACATTTAGTTGTTCTCTTACCTACCAATGATGCCATATCATAAAGCCCAAATTATCAACTCCTGGGATCACATGTTCTGGACCTTCAAAGCTTATCCAACAATCTCAGTACTAGCTCATGGATTCCCAGGCAACCTCACTTTTTCTCAAAAGTTGATCACTAACTATCCCTCTTCAGAAAATAGGCGTGAGGTACAATTAATTCCCATCTCTTTTAGAGTTAATCACCGTCCTCCATTAAACTTCAATCAATTCTATGAATTGCCAAGATGGTTGGAAGTGACTCTTCATCCACTAAACCAATTTCCAGCTACAAAATCCCAATATTCTGTAACTGATGAACCAAATATGCGCCCTAACTTCATATTAATATAGTCTTCAACCATTTCTCACTCTACGAATATCGCTCATACTTAAATCATAGAGTCACCTACTTCACCAACTTCAACAGCCTCTCCTCTGATAACTTAAACACCCATACCTGATCCTCCTTCAGACATTCCTTCCTCCTCAACCAACAATTATTTTGATCTTGAAGCTTGCTCTCTCAAACCTACAAAACTAAAATTCAAGAGCCTCTCCTCTAGGTACCCAGCAAATACTAAAGCTTCTATCAAATCTTCCCACCAAATCTGAGCTGTCTAATGCATCACAGAAAGTGACTACAGATATTCAAGAAGATCTTGAAACTCACTTTCTACTTATTCATACATGGCTGAACCACTTGATAGATACTTCCAACACTCGTCCTCATAATCTGAGTTCTGAGCTTACAAAGAAGCTTCGGAAGATCATCAAGGAAATGATCCAAAGCATAAATGAAAGGGATCAAATTCACTTTTAATCTACTTGAAAGCACAAGGAAGCAGTTATCCTTCTACAGCAAACTCAGGAGACTCAAAACAAACTTGTTATGGAGAGCCTCTTCAGCCTGCGATCTTCCTTGAAAGAATTCCAAGAATACTCTATACATTAGGTGCAACAAACAGACACTGTCTTGGCCATTCTACAAAAGCATAAATCTCAAACCGATTATCCAGTTCAAGAAAATTGTGAAGACATTGCTCAATCCAGGAATCAGCTCCATGAACTTGTTCAAGGCATGAATCGCTTGTCTGAAGACATTCAAACCTTGATGCTAACATAAAGGGGGAGAATAAAGGGGAAGTAAAAAAGGCAAAGGAAGAGGAAAACAAATTTCTCACTCTTCAAGGAGTCCTCTCACAAGACAACCTCGCTATCAAACTCCATGACCTGAACAACAGTAGCGTCAACAAATTCTCATGGCGCAATCGCTACAGAGTCAAGGTCCATCTCCTAGCTCACAAGGGGTAACCACTACTAGCCTAAACATGCCAGTTGGAGAGCCTACCTTTATGAACAGACATGATCATGGAGAATGGCTAAGTCAAAGAGAGATGGAAGACATTGCAGGGAGAGGTAAAGCCAATAGAAGAACGAGAGCTGTAGAGCATGTCTATCCTCCAAGAAGCAAAAGGCAGAAGAAGTAGGGATAAGTTGCAATTTATTTCTTATTAATGTGACTATGCTTTATTGTAATTGTAAGGAATAAACATGTGAATGATATTCCTATTTATATATGATTTGATTATGATATATATATGAATGAATATGCAAGTATGCTTGTATTAAGAAAAGTTGTAAAGTCCTTTGATGGATAATAGAAGCATATGTACAAGGACTTAGAATAAATTGATCAAATATGTTAAGTTGATCCTACATAAGCAAAACAGCCTTGTAAAGTGCTTAAAGAGAAATGATGTACAAGGACTATAAATATAGAAAGATCAAGCATGTTAGATTGATCTTATGATATAATAGATAGGCTTGTCTGATCGTCGAGCACTGCACTAGATATCGTAGTCTACCAGGAGAGTCAAGGAAAACTAGAGAGCTATCAAGGCAGAATCGTAGTCTGCAAGATAGTAGATCTTGGAGTTCGTAGACTTCCAGGAGAGACAAGGAAAGATCGTAGTGTGTCAAGGAGAACTTCCTCAAGGCCGTAGTCTACCGAGGAAGTCATGTTCAGAATTGTAGAGACAACCTGCCTACGAGTCGACCGAGTATCTGCCAAAGCCAAGTCAAGAATCGTAGACTACACTCAGAGTCGTAGAGTCTACTAATCATACCGCAGGCGTAGATCATAGTGAAAGAGCAAGATCAGATGAAGACAACAAGTAAAATGATAGAAATCGTAGTGTCAAGATCTAATCTCGGAGTCGTAGTGTCTGCACAACCAAAGCTGAATCGTAGAGTGCAGAACTAAGACCTCAATAGATGTGCTCACAATGCCAAGACAGAATCGTAGAGCAAATACGATTCTCAATGAATGAGCACTCCCAGAATATCCAAAGGAATGAAGCCTCTAGTTGGCACTACATAGATATGTCCCACCTGAAGAAAACTAGAGAGCACTCAACGAATGGCATGTAAGCTAACAGAAGATCTAACCACCAACCCAATCAGCATCAAGATTGAGTTGTGAAGCCATTCGAGATGAAGTCTTCCATAAGGAGATCAAAAGAAGACCTCTATAACTGACTAAGGAAAGTCAGCAAGTGCAGTAGCTGTCAAGTAGACAGAAGACAACGATCTTGGAAGTTACCAAGACTGTAGTATTTGCTAAACGAAGAAGGAACTGATGTAGTACATACTGAGATACTGGTCATCCTCTGAAGAACAAGGCTAAAGTGATTAAGCATTGGGTCAATCAGCAAGAGCTTCAAAGATCGAGGGTTGCTGGAGTTGTTGAGTTTGGAGAAGTGGTGGACTGATCTAACCAACGTAAATAGTGAGTGACCAATAAAGGTTTGAAGACTCACTCTACGATCCACCAAGAACACTTAGAGACAGAAAAAGAAAGAAGTAGAAGTGAGAGTTCTACTACAAAAAGAGTGTTCTGAACTGCCAAGAGATAGAAGAGCATCAATGTCATCTTAATGTCCATCATGAGAAGACTCTAATTACCATAGAGGAGAGCTCACAGTCATCTTAGCAAGTTCATCATAAGAAGGCATCAAGTATCAAGAAAGAAGATCACTAATGCCATCATGATGGCAAGCATGAGGAAGTTTCTAACTACCTAGCAGACGAGCTTACAGTCATCTTAGAAACCCATAATGTGCAGTCATCAAGTATCAAGAGGAATGATCTTCAAGGTAGTTCATCAAGGGATCATCAGAAGTGGTTAAGTAACTGAAGAAACTGAGCATCATGCAACACTCAACTGCACTTCAAGGATGATCATGCCAAGATACTAAGTACAGAAGATGTTCAGAGCATAAAGACATCTTAGCAACTCAGCACCAACTCCAACAAACAAACAACTCAACAACAAGAAGCCAGGGCCTGAGGGGTCCTTGTCCAGAGGGACTAAATGATGTTCCAAACTTGCTGGGTTTGAAGAGTTCCTAGGCAACTAGAGAAGTTCCAAGGCTGCTAGCCTTGAAGAGTTCTTAGTGAACCGAAGTCCCAAGGCTGCTGGCCTTAAAGGAATCTTAGTGATTCAGGGTGCTTCCCTTAGTTAGTGGAAATCCTGCTAGTTGAAAGTAGAAGAGTGGATTAAGAGCTTGAGTCTCTAAACCACTTAAAACCCTCTTGTGTCTTTTTCTTTATGTCATTTACTTTATGTACATTAACTGTTATAACTGCTATGTATGTTTTAACTACTTACCACTGAACTAACTCAATGAACAATGTATGTATGATTATGAATATATAAATGAAGGGGATCTTTTACTTATTCTGTTGTGCTTGAAAAGATTATTATGTTTGTCATATGCTAAATTATCATCAATACAAAATAAACCAGAAAAGTATTTGAAATTAAAAGGATCTATTCAACCCCCCCTTCTAGATCTATTGTGCCTACTGGGAACTAACAATTGGTATCAGAGCAGGTTCTCATGTTATATTCAAAAGCTAATCGCTTTGGGTCTGATCCTAGGCAAAAACATTGTTCTAAACTTAGTTTAGTAGTAAGTTACTTGTTATATGAAGATGAGCTCACACGTTGGAAATATTGTGTACAGGTAAATGTACATATACATCTGAAGCTTCTCAGATTGGTCCATACTCTCGATTGACATATCAATAAGACCAATCCTTGCTCGCAGTCAATCTTGTTGTTTGAAGACCAGGCTAGAAAGCTCAAATGACAACAACAGAAAAGAGTCAAACATCCACCAGCCTTAAGAAATGAGAAGGCCATACATGCTAAAAAATGTTTTATTCAGAGAAGGATCTCTCAAATATGTATCCGGCCAACCAGCAGCTGGATGTAAGCCTTGTAAACTCAAGAATGTCAAGGAACTTAAAAATGCTGACACTCTCTTAGCTTGCACCTTCAAGACCATGACTGATTGACTGAAGATCAACTGGAGCAACTGACTATCAGAAGCAAATGAGAAAACATGCACATCAATGTCTAAACTCAGTATATCTAAGATAAATGACTGTTAAGTAACTGACAGCAAAAAGGTACGATTCCTCGCTAACATAGATATGAACATCATATTTGCCCCTTACTTATGAACTATAATAGTTTTCCTTCAAGTATTCATAATCTATCTAAAAAGGTGAAGAGGGAAAGTACACTGATGATGGAAACTCAAATGTCTATGAACTTTCTCTCCAGCAAAATTTTAGGTTGAAGATGATAACTTGAAATAGACCTAAAATGGTTTTAAGAGCCTCACAGGTCGATTGAATGTGAAGTAATCTTTGCGGATGAATTAATGTGCTTTGTACATCCTATGGTCTAAGTGTTTAATAACACACAGAGTATGATCAGATCTACAAGAGAATCTTGAAGATTCATAGAAACTGATCACCTCCATGAATCAACCAAATGCTAATAAATCGTAGAGCTGATTCTCACTATGTGAACATTTAAACTCTGTGATCATAACTTAGCATATGATGAAACCATCAAGGAAAAGAGTGTTGTATTAAAATGACAGATTTCTCTCACACTCACCACCATGTATCTCAAAATATTATCCAAATGAAGTATATGCATGAATACAACTAATGGTGGTCAATATGATGACTATCCAAATATATGAGGAACAGGGGTTTAGTAAATTAACCTAGCAGGACCCATTTAACCATGGGTACCAAAAATTTGAAATGTATAACCTGCAGGTACTTGGTCTATCTGACCACACTAAGGAATGCTAAAGCAAAAGACTTCAGTCAAGAAGAGTCAACCAGCAGAAGGCTTGGGACTGTTCAGAAATAATTTTGACAAAATTCCTATATGTTAAAGCTTGTCCTTGAAGACCTATTGAGCTAATCTAAATGAAGCTCAAATGGCTGCATATCTTTATATGAAAGCAGGCCACTCAACTAGAGATGAAAAAGGGGTCTTAGATGCTCAAGCATACAAAACTTGTTCACAAGGAAGCTCACATCAGAGGACTATCGAGCATCAAACATTAGGAACTTAATACGGGAGCAGAACTCCACGAGCACAAGCTGATAAGGAAGACTACGTTCGTAGTGCTATCAAAGGATCGTAGAATGATCAACCCTGAAGATACTCATTTCTATGATATAAGAAGATTTAATGACTTCAGTCAGAAGGAGATATGCAGGGATGCTTCCTTATGTGCATAAGGAAAAAGGAATCACACCTCACTAAAAATAATAGCATCAACTATGGGGGAGCAGTGATCTGTTAAGGAACAACAGTACTGAAATATTTTATGAAGCAATGTACCAGCTACAAAGTCCCAAAACTTTGTGGCTGATGAACCAAATGAGGATCCATAGTCAGTAGGAACGTCTCAAAACGTACTACTGATAGCCTAATAAGCCATCCAACTCAAAATCTTGGAAGTGCCTGCGATCAAACATCTGATCGTAGTGTAAGAGCATAAGGACACCACGATTACAACAAATGCAATAGTCTAAAGTTGGTAGAGAACTTCCCCAGTAGAAAAGGTCAAATGAGATAACTATACAAACTACTCTAAAAGTATCTCATCTGGAAAGTGCCTCAGGGACAAACCTGACCCTTAGTTCACTCTAAGAGGTTGGCCCTTCCTGAGCTACCTTAACCCAGAAGAATTTCTTAATCAAGTTCATCTCAAGGACCATGTCAGTCAACGATCGTAGAGTAAAGGTTGAAGAGAACTCCATGATCGTAGTGCAACCTCAACGATCGTAGAAGTAGACTCGATGATCGCAGTCCTACCAGAGGATACTTTAGCTCATGAGAAGCTCGGAAGAACTGGACAATTACCCAACCATTAAGATTGTGAGGAGATAAGTTCGAATGCTGGTTGGAAAGATGTCCTGCTGAAGGAAAGTGCCCAAGGCTTCATAAAGCACAATAGTGGATGAGCCGTGAAGGTTTAAAATGAGAAGTAATGTCAAAACCATCCATTGCAACATCTTTCAGAGAGTTAATCGTTATATCAACAAAGGAAAACGTAGAGTCAGTAGCTGTTCTATCATACTACTCTATGAACTCAAGAGGTCAAAGGTCAATCCACGTCAATCAAACGTCCACTCTTCTAAAAGAGACAGCTAACTGACAAGTTAATGGGGAGTTACAGCTTGTTACTAGGAATCGTGCAACCAATGACTGGGTGACACATCACAGCATATGCAGAATCAGAAGGAACTGCCATAAAGAAAGATTTAAATCTGTAAACAATTATCAAAACATCTTGAACCTCTCTCCCTCCCATTTTCAAACCCTAGAATCTTCTTCAAAGCCAAACCAATTAAACTTCCAGAGCCCAAATCACATTCAGCTAAATCTCTATGAATCACATACCATATACCTTGAACTCCTCAAATGGTAGAATGGAAAGTCATAACGTATTTAACTCGGCATTACAAAGTTTGAGGAATAAGAGACAAAGTTCAAGGACATACTCAAACTCGTAAGAGAAGCTGGGTTCTATGAGTGCTTGGAGGCCAACACTCCAGTTTATACAGAGCTAGTGAAGCAGTTCTACTCAAATGCTTCAACAAACTCTGGGCTTCTGACTACTAAGGTGAAAGGATCTAGTCTGAAGATAAGAGCATAAGACATCAATCAATGTCTAGGGTTTCCTAATCAAGGTCTGATAAACCTGGATGAAGTCAACATTGAAGAAGGCAAGAGGCTAATGCAGTACCAAAGAAACCCTAGCCTGAAGGATATGAAGAAGGAGGAATTTCCCGAGGAATTTGAGTTCCTTGCTAAAATAGTGGGAAAATGTATATTGTGCAAAGATACCGCACACGGCACTATACTTGACCAGCAGTTGAAGATTATGTCTGCAATAGTTTTAAAGAAGCAAATCAATTTTGGAGCCATATTGTTCGATCAAATCTCCAAATGGATAGAAAAGACTGAGTTGAAGAAATCTATAGACAAATCACTTACAAAAGTATTTTATGGAAGACTGCTAAGCATAGTGATGAAGAAGAAGCTAGGAAGCAAGATCAAGGATAATGAGGGAGAACCTCTAAATGTGCACAAAGTAATGTCTCCATAACTGTTTGTGAATTGGAAGAAAAACCCAAAGGAAAATAGGAGGCTAACACAAACAGGAAACATCAGAAAAGTCTCTGCAAAGAAGAGAAAAGCAAAGGAGGTGGAAAGCTCTAAGTCTTATGACTCTGCATCAGTTGCTATAACATCAGCAAAGAAGAAGCCTAAGAGTGTGAAGAATGCAAAGGTTTCGTTAAGCCATGTCTCCACTGACAAGAAGAAACAAGGAGCAGAAGAGAAACCAGAATCAACTGCTGAAAACCCAAAAAGAAGGAGTAATAGACTACTCCAAGAACCACCCAAGAAGAAAGCAAAGGTGGTAAACAAACTAGTCACAGTTTCCCAGGAAAGTCCATCCAACCAAGAAGAACATGAAGAGTCTAAAGATGAGAAAGGAACTGAAAGCTCAAAGATTGAATCCTCAAAGAGCCAGTTCAACAATTAGGAAGAAGTTATATCTATGAAAGAAAGAGCCAAGGTTGATAATGAAGGAAAGGAATCTGCAAGCCCTAAGGAGAAATCTCAGAGCATCCACTTTGATGATAAAGAAAGGCTACATGTTGACACAACAATATCCTCTACAGCAAACGCTCTAACAAACTCAAAAGATGTATAGTCTGAGGAAGAAAAACATACCCCTACTATTGTTGAACATCAAGCTAGCCTGTCTGGTGAAATAAATGATAATGATTCTGAAGAAGAAGGACATGTCCCCACCAATGCTAAAAATCAAGAAAGCTTGTCTGATGACTCTAAGACTTTAGAGTTAGAAGAAGAAGAAGTATCTGATTCTCCCATAACTGAACCTCCAAGAAGAAGAATGAGCCATAGATTGATAGCTCAATTTGCCTCCAAAAGTAGAAGTGGTCACTCTAATGCAGTCATTGAATTAAGTGATGATGAATCTGAATCACAAGAAGAGAATGTTGAAGATAGAACCAACACTAAAAAAGATGATTCCAAGGAAGACATTGCTGAAGAGGGTTCTAAAAATGAAATTCTACAAGAAGACTTCACTGATGAATCCGATGAAGGAAATCAGCAAAATTCTGGATCAACAAGGGAAGAAATAGTGAAAGATTCTGATTCTGCACCTCAGGAATCAGAAGAACCAGAACTCTATCATATTCTCTCTCCAGTTAGAATCAGCAGAAGAATAGTAGTAGAAGTCTTTGATTATCCACCAAATGGATAAATCATGGAAATGAACAACTTCAAGTTGTAAGGATGACTACAGATGAAGTGCTTCATAACTGGAAGAATATTGAGTTAGATTGCACAACTATACTGTACAACTTTGAAGATCTTCTGATGAGGTGGTTCTTCCCATGGATGCCATGGTTAAAGGCACATACTAAGAGAGATGAGAGTTACTTCAGCTGGTACTACTCTTAGTTTCCAAATTTGGAACTGGTGTCACAAAACTTTCCTAGGGTAAAGAAGTTTGCAACCATGATAATCAATGGCAAGCCTCACTACAAGATCTACAGAGGAGCTGGAAATATTCCCTACGATCGTAGAGTGGACACTAAAGGCAGAAGAACTATGGCCAAGGGGATAATCGTAGAGTCTATTTACTCTACCATTGATGATGTTCAAATCAAAATTGAAAAGCCTACATCTGCCCAAGCTCAGATATCTAACATCCCTTCATCTTCCAATATCAATTGGTACTCAACGATTTTTCAGATTGTCAACACTTTCAAAAATCTATCCAAGGATGAAAATCGTAGAGTCCAAGCTAGTGTTCAACAAGAAGTTGCCCGACCAAATGACCAAAATCCTATGGAGCAGGAGCTATTGAGGAATTCTGCTGAGTTGGCTGAGAAGATATTTCTAATAAATAAACACTCAAAGTAGTTAACAGCAACAGAAGATAACCTAGTTCAAGACAGAATTCAAACCACTATGGCAGATGTATCTCTTAAAATCAAAGAGAGAGATCACATCTATCTAAAGGTCATACATGATCAAAAGGCTGAAGCTCTACGAGCGCAAAAGAAAAATGAAGAACAATTCCAAGCCCTCTCTGACAAGATTGACAACACGAATCAGTCCTTCTCTATTCAACTTGAGTTAAGCCAACAAGAACTCAAGATTGAAGTCGGTAACTCCTCTTATCTGATGGAGCATACTATGTCCAACATGGAACAGCTCTCTCAAGTGATTAATGACAAAAAGGGGGAGAAAAAGAGGCATAGAAAAAGCCAAAGGAAGAGGCATTCAAGAAAAGGCAAGGAGAGCAGGAGCAAACAAGAAAGGAAGACAAAGAAGAAGAAGAAAGCAGCAAAAGAAGATGGTTCATCATCTGAGGGGGAGCCAAAGGATGATGACCCTAAGGCTGAGGGTGAGCCAGAGCCAGAACCAGAAAAAGAAGAAAGAAATAGCTCAACATCCCAGGGGGAGCAGGAGCAAAGGAATCAAACAGATAAATAGTTGATCAACAGACATCCTGGAAACATATATGGAGCCAAAGAGGTACATCTCTAACTAGTTAGGTATGTTCTGAATCCAGAATGTAAAATGTCATAGTGTATTAAATTTCATATTAATATAAATGACATTCATGATTATCTGTTTTAGAAATACAACATCTCACTATATATAAGATTCATTCATAACATGCATATGCACTTATTATTTTTGTCATAATCAAATAGGGGGAGATTGTATGGAATAAACATGTGAATGATATTCCTATTTATATATGATTTGATTATGGTATATATATGAATGAATATGCAAGTATGCTTGTATTAAGAAAAACTGTAAAGTCCTTTGATAGATAATTGAAACATATGTACAAGGACTTAGAATGAATTAATCAAATATGTTAGGTTGATCCTACATAAGCAAAACAGCCTTGTAAAGTCCTTAAAGAGAAATGATGTACAAGGACTATAAATATAGAAAGATCAAATATTGTTAGATTGATCTTATGATGTAATAGATAGTCTTGTCTAATCGTCGAGCACTACAGCAGAAATTGTAGTCTGCTAGGGGAGTCAAGGAAAACTCGAGAGCTATCGAGGCAGAATTGTAGTTTGCAAGATAGTAGATCTCGGAGTTTGTAGACTTCCAAGAGAGACAAGGAATGATCGTAGTGTGTCGAGGAGAACTTCCTCAGGGTCGTAGTCTGCTGAGGAAGTCATGTTCAGAATCGTAGAGACAACTTGCCTACGAGTCGACTGAGTATCTGCCAAAGACAAGTTAAGAATCGTAGACTACACTTAGAGTCGTAGAGTCTACTAATCATACCAGAGGTAGAGATCGTAGTCGAACAAGATCAGATGAAGATAATAAGCACAATGACAGAAATTGTAGAGTGTCAAGATCTGATCTCGGAGTCGTAGTGTCTGCATAACCAAAGCTGAATCGTAGAGTACAGAACTAAGACCTCAATAGATATGCTCACAATGCCAAGGCAAAATCGTAGAGCAAATACGATTCTCAACAAATGAGCACTCCCAGAATATCCAAAGGAATGAAACCTCTGGTTGGCACTGCATAGATACGTCCCACCTGAAGGAAACTAGAGAGCACTCAACGAATGACATGTAAGATAATAGAAGATTTAAGCACCAACCTAATCAGCATCAAGATTGAGTTATGAAGCCATTTGAGATGAAGTCTTCCACAAGGAGATCAGAAGAAGACCTCTGTAACTGACTAAGGAAAGTCAGCAAGTGCAGTAGCTGTCAAGTAGACAAAAGACAACGATCTTGGAAGTTACCAAGATCGTAGTGTTTGCTAAACGAAGAAGGAACTGGTGTAGTACACACTGAGATACTGGTCAGCCTCTGAAGAACAAGGCTAAAGTGATTAAGCATTGGGTCAGTCCATTGATGATAAGTGAATAGGAGATCACAAGGAGAAAGCGAGCTGGATACGCCATAAATCTGAAGTGTCTTGTTATTCAGAAGGGGCCAGAGCAAGGAATCAAGCCATCGATGATCTCGAGAACAAATCGAGGCAAAATGTAAGTGATGAAGCACTGCACAAAAGGAGGAAGAGGTGTTCTACACCGAAGAACAAGTGAACACTCTTCAAGATTGTAGTGTTGGCTCTACATGTCAATATGACACTACGATCAAGTCCAAGAAGAAGTGCATCAAAATCGTAGAGTTCGAATAGCTGAAGACTGAAGCATTGGCAACGGTTCAATTTGAAGGGTAATATTCAGACAAAAGCTTATTGAGAGCATCGATGCAAAAAAACAACCTCTGATCGACAAATCAGAAGGAGGAAATAAAGTCTTCGACCTGCCCAAGACATTAAAGTTACATCTCTGACGGGGTAGGTGAAATAGTAGACTGCAGTGTCAAAAAAGTATGACATGTCACATCTGTAGTCTACCTAAGTCAACTCGAGATCTGTGAAGATATTTGAATAGCTTTCAACGGCTACTTTCCAATGAAAGGATGGGGAAGGAGTATAAATCAGCAAGAGCTTCAAAGATTGAGGGTTGCTGGAGTTGTTGAGTTTGGAGAAGTGGTGGATTGATCTAACCAACATAAATAGTGAGTGACCAATGAAGGTCTGAAGACTCACTCTACGATCCACCAAAAAACTTAGAGACAGAAAAAGAAAGAAGTAGAAGTGAGAGTTCTACTACAAAAAGAGTGTTCTGAACTGCCAAGAGATAGAAGAGAATCAATGTCATCTTGATGTCCATCATGAGAAGACTCTAATTACCATAGAGGAGAGCTCACAATCATCTTAGCAAGTTCATCATAAGAAGGCATCAAGTATCAAGAAAGAAGATCACCAACGCCATCATGATGGCAAGCATGAGGAAGTTTCTAAGTACCTAGCAGACGAGCTTATAGTCATCTTAGAAACCCATCATGTGCAGTCATCAAGTATCAAAATGAATGATCTTCAAGGCAGTTCATCAAGGGATCATCAGAAGTGGTTAAGTAACTGAAGAAGCTGAGTATCAAACAACACTCAACTGTACTTCAAGGATGATCACGCCAAGCTACTAAGTACAGAAGATGTTCAGAGCATAAAGACATCTTAGCAGCTCAGCACCAACTCCAATAAACAAACAAACAACTCAACAACAAGAAGTCAAGGCCGGAGGGGACCTTGTCCGGAGGGACTAAATGAAGTTCCAAGCCTGCAGGGCTTGAAGAGTTCCTAGGGAAATAGAGAAGTTCCAAGGCTGCTGGCCTTGAAGAGTTCTTAGTGAACTAAAGTCCCAAGGCTTCTGGCCTTGAAGGATTCTTAGTGATTCAGGGTGCTGCCTTTCCTTAGTGAAAATCCTGCTAGTTGAAAGTAGAAGAGTGGATTATGAGCTTGAGTCTCTGAATCACTTAAAACCCCCTTATGTGTTTTACTTTATGTACATTAACTGCTATAACTACTATATATGTTTTAACTACTTACCACTGAACTAACTCAACGAACAATGTATGTATGATTATGAATATATCAATGAAGGAGATCTTTTACTTATTTTGTTGTACTTGAAAAGATTCTTATGTTTGTCATATGCTAAATTATCAACAATACAAAATAAACCAGAAAAGTATTTGAAATTAAAAGGATCTATTCAACCCCCCCCCTTTCTAGATCTATTATGCCTACTGGGAACTAACGGTAATATCTACTCTTACAAACATCAATAAATTCATGCTTATTCTCTAGAGATTTCAGTTGCTCATCGAAACACTAAGTCATATTTACTTTATAGCATCTTGCATTCAGAAATTGATGATTATGATACAAATCTTGCGACAACCCAGAAAATCAGATTGTCCAGAATTTAAGAGTTAAGGCATTAGTTATTAATAAAATGAATTTTTATTAATACTATTCTGTGCTATGTGTTTATTAATCGTTCTATAACCTAGAATGATTATTAATCAGGAGGATTCTGGCTACGAGCTATACTGAACGAGTAAGAATTTTTAAGACGAAAATAAAAAAATTTCAGGAACAAAATATTTCCGGGGAAAAAGTAGAAATAGGCACTATTTAACCTAAGCCTTTCCGAGAGTTCGGTATGTCGAAATGACATTTTGTCGAAAGATTTGACGATAATATATCGTGAAATGTTAAGTAAGCTGATAAAAGTTTTTTTCGAAAAACGTGCAGAAATCGAATAAAATAAAAATGATGAAAAGTACTGTTATGTAATTTTCATTCGTTAAGCTACGATAGGGTAAAACGTGAAGGAAAACGCTTAATGTCAAAAGTATTTTTTAGTTTTTCGGAAATCCGAAGAATACGTAATATTTAATCGGTAAAGGAAAGTTGAAATATCCAAAAATATTTAGATTCCGAGAATCGCAATTTTTAAAACTGTCGGACGAAACCCGAAAGACGGAAGCACAAAGCTTCCAAGGGAAGCTAAGTGAGGAGGTGGGCGGCTACTTAGCCACAAAGTAAACTTGGTGGATAAGTAATAAATAGTAAGGAGGTTAGGGTGTGAAAAGACCAAAATGCCCCTAGCTTTGAAAATCTATAAATAGGAAGATTAAACTCATTTATTTGGATTCTTGAAAATCCTATACTTGAGAGAGAAAGAGAGAGAGTTCGGATGGAAGATGAAAGGGAGAAGAAAGAAGAAAAGTTGGCTCGTGAACAAACTTTGTCCGACGGAAGGAATTTAAGGATGAACGGTAATCCAAATCCTAGTTTCTTCTAATTTTTCTTTAAGTTTAATATGTTCAATACATAACTTAATGAAGATAAGAAGTAGATAATGTTAATAATGAATTCATATGGTTGAATTCATGAGAAAACGAAGAAATAAGAATTAGAAATTTAGTTTATAAATTTCTTAAGGAAGTATAAGATTCGTAAGGATTTTTAGCGATCCGAACGAATCTTATGAATGAGTAGGTCAATTAGTAAGGAATGATGTTCTATAACATCAAAATTCCATGAAAAGAAAAATTGTAATCCAAAATATCGATTAAAAATGAAGAACACGCGAAGAGCGCGAAGAACATTGTTAATGGACAAATTTAAAACCATCGTAGTATAATTGTTGTTGATGGACAAGTTTAAAACCATCGCGTATAAGTTAGATGCTTATTTCTTGGTTATGAACGGTAGAAACATTCATGAAGAACGGATTAAAACTGAGCTATAACGAAGTTATGGTAAAAATTTCGTAAAAGACGAGTGGGAATTAGAAAGTTAGTAAATGAACCCGAACATGTAGGGTTTCATAAGAAAGTAAGAAAAAATAATGAACATGGGGTTCATGGGATGGATAACGATTGAAAGTGATTAAAACCTTGAGTAAAGGTTGAATGAGAGATTAAGAGATGAGCAACGTGAACATTGAATACGTAAATGATCCTCATGAATCGTATTCGCGTTAGACGAACGTTCTAAGTATACCCTGGTTGTATAACTTAGACGTTGATGAAAGTAGTAAGTGAGATATGAATTATCAAGAAAGCCGTAGCAAATGATAGTAAGGTTAATGAAAGCCGAACATAAGTCGGATAAGAATGTTAGAATGAAATGTAAGCGTTGAACACTTTAACCGATGTGAAGGTTGAGTGTACGCGAATATTAAACGGGTAAAACCTACACTCCATGTATGGTTGACCGTAGGATAATGAAGACCAATGATTAAACCTATGAAAGGTAAAGAAGCTTAATTAAAGACAAGTACGTATAAAGTAAAGAAGTCGAGTTAATGTGTATAACTTGGATGACGTTCCGAGTAGAATGAACTGGACGTTGTAAGATAAGAATAAGGTAATGTAAAATGCTTAACGCTATAAATGAGTAAAGTGAATATTGAATGATTGTTCTGAGCATACAAAAGACTGTATGACTTAGACAATGATGAATGAATCCTGAGGTATGGCATTTAATTGTCAGAAAGCCATAAGGAAAAAGAAATTAACTTATCGAATATTATAGTTTAAAAGTTCGTATAAGTTAGAATGAATTTAGGTTATAGTACAATCGTAACCTTTGATGGTTGACATATGGGAGCTGAGCTTATCAATTCCTTCAAAGAGTGAAGGTATATATGAAATTGGCGACCGATCTAACTCACTGTGATGACAGTGTAGATGAGACGGGAAGTTGTTTGTTGGTTGTTTGTGGGAAACCACTCAGAGTACTATATGGACTACTAGTAGAGAAGAAATATGTGCTGAGTCCTAGAGAAGTTATAAGAAGAAGATAAGAATGTGAATCATCAAAGATGAAGAACGTTTTGAGTAAGACATCTCCGTATGTCACGAAGCCGTAAACCGGTAATGAAAGTTAGTCACGTAAAATTATATTGCAAGAACGCAAACCATAAGAAGTAAAGTTAAGTAAACCAATGTGTAAGTCATGTATATGAGTAATTGGTGTATGTGTTTTTCCTTATGTGTTATAGGGATTAGAATGAACAGTTCAGCGTAAGCTGTAGCTGTGCGTAAGGCAAGTTTCCTAACTTCATTCATATTTTAAATGAATGTTAGTTTCTTAAACTTCTCAGATGTTGAACTTGAGAAGTTCTATCTATGTGCAAATGTGTGATATTTGTACAAGGTGATAGAATGTATAAGGCCTTGTGCCACAATGTGAACACTTCGGTGTTTCTATGATATGAACTGTTCTATGATTGAACTGTTCAATAAGAGAATGTTCTGTTTATACATGAACTGTTATTGTTAAGTCTGTGCTATTGATTCTAGCCATACAGAATGTGTATGAAAGAGAGTAGAGAATGAAAGTATTTCAAAGTGAATGTAACTAATATTTTAAAATGATAGGAATCGAGATTATTCCTATTGTTCAAGTTGCTTCATAACCTTTGTTCGGTTATCAATGTTCCAAAGGAATGTTAAACTCTTGAAGTTGTTTGTTCAACTGCTAAGACTTGCTGAGCAATTGAATGCTCACACTTGCTTTAAATGAAAAACATTTTCAGCAAACGATGTTAGAAGAACTTAAGGATTCCGTAAGGATCAAGCTATCGGTATCAAGATGAAGTACCATTCAGAATGTGAATGAGCAAGAAGATCAAGTGAAGACTTGTAATGTAGAAAGATGAAAATTAAACTATAGACTAGTTTAATGAACTGTTATGTATCCTTGGTGGCGGATAAAAGTCACTCTTGTAAGATGAAAGGAATAATGTAATTATCATTATTTGTAATGAGAAAGGTTATAAGGTTTTAGAACCTAGGAATTTAGAATGTATGTTATTATATTTTAGTATATAATGATGTATGTTTGGATGAATGATGTACTCGTGACGTACGGAATTCGGGTGTGAAGATAGATCAGATTTTAGGACATTACAAGTTGGTATCAGAGCTGATAGGTTATAAATCTTAGGTATGAGTACCTAAGACTATAATCGTAGAGAGAAGGATAAGAACATCACCACGTGATCATAGTAAATTGTAGTAACAAGTGAGCTGTTAAATGATGAATGATTTATAGTTAATGCTATGAATGAATGGTACTACGAAGTAGTATGGGAAGAGGAACTCAGATTGAGTTGTAAAGGATAGCATACGAATTAAAAAAATTCATATTAAGTAAAGAGAAAGTTAAAAGTTGTAAGATTTCGATTGAGGACTCATGTGATAGCTGAGTAGTACGACCTTCGAATGGGAGAGGGTTTGTGATTACTTAGTTATTACAGTGATAATCATTGGAATAGTATGTCGTACTACCAATATGTATATGACGAGAAGGTGAATCATTTCTCATGTATATACTTGATAGGTAGAAAATGATAAGATAGGTGCGGGTTCTTGAAACTCATACTTATGAAAAGTTTGTGACTCATAGTTATATGCTATGTTTCTGAGCCCTAAGCGTATGGATAGTCCTTGATTTTTTCTTAGATTACATATTGCGAAGATAAGTTCTTAAACACATATGGTTGTGGAAAGTTCCTAAACACATAAAGTGTGGTAAGTTGATGAACTATACTAAGGTATAGGAATGTTTAGACTAAAAGTAAGTATTTTCAGTAGACTTAGCATTGAAGGTGCTAGAGAAGATTAAGTTTTGTTGCAAGTAAGACAATGAAGGAAGATGGAGAATAGGATATTCCAAGTCATCTAGCTATGCTAGATTTTGAAATTTCTTGAAATCGGGCTTATATGTGTCCGTTTTAAAAATGAAAGAATTGGTTCAATTTTTGGAACCAATGGATTTTAAAAGAACTTTCTTGGTATGTCTATGCTAGTTGATTCGGCTAGACAGAAATTGATTTGAAATATCAAAATGAATTTTATATCATCAGTGCATTTGATGCAAAGATGGTTAAAGGATGGAGTTATTAATGCAACTGAACCTAGTGTTGGAAGTGATCTTAGGATCAACAACCCGCTATGGTATGATGTATAAATGATGAAGTTATAAACTGACGAAGTCCTCAATGTACTATGAAAAGTGCGGTATCATGACGTCATAAAACGTTTTGATGTATTGTAAAAGAATTTAAAGAAGTAGTCGATGTCAAGTGAGTTAACTAGACGAATGATTCAAGTTGATGTCCAATTTATTGGTATGGTCTAAGCTACTTGATTGGGCTAAGACGAATGGTATGTCATGTTTAAAAGAAAATTGAGCTTTCTTTGAAGAACTATGCCAAACCAAATTGTTTTAGTGCGGAATCTAATGATTAAGTCTGAGGTGAACATACCCTGAAATGGGGTTATACAATGGGTTGATCGCCTACGTATGAAAGAGGTAGTTTACCTTCTTTGTGATTGTAAACTGACCGTGGAAAGAAAGGTTACAGCGTCATGCTGTTAAACCTAATAAGAGTTCATGGTCAATTTGACCCCTCAGCAAAAGAATGAAATGTTTTAAAGGAATATTTATATTCCTAGTTATTCCTTTCACTTCATGATTTTTGTTAAGTTATGAAGGGTAGGGAATGTATGAAAGATAAGAGCTTTTTTGAAGAGAAGTTGAGAAGATGAGTAAGCTAAAATTTTGATGACGAAATTCTGTGAAGAAGGGGAGAATATGAGAACCCGGGTAAGGGTTTGGTTTTAAGAAATTTCGAGGACGGAATTTTTGTAAGGGGGGAAGAATGTGACAACCCAAAAAATTGGATTGTCAAGAATTTAAGAGTTAAAGAATTAGTTATTAATAAAATGAATTTTTATTAATACTATTATGTGCTATGTATTTATTAATCGTTCTATAACCTAGAATGATTATTAATCGGGAGGATTCTGGCTACGAGCTAAACTGAACGAGTAAGATTTTTAAAGACAAAAATAAAAATTTTATGGGAACAAAATATTTTTGGGAAAAAAGACGAAATAGACACTATTCACCCAACGAAACCCTAAGGGTTAGGGTTTGAATAACCTAAGCCTTTTCGAGAGTTCAGTATGTCGAAATGATATTCCGTCAAAAGATTTAACGATAATATATCGTGAAATATTATGTTAGCCGATAAAAGTTTTTCTTGAAAAACGTGCAAAAATCGGATAAAATAAAAACGATGAAAAGTACTGTTATGTACTTTTCATTCATTTAGCTACGTCAGGGTAAAACGTGAAGGAAATCGCTTAACGTCAAAAAGTGTTTTTTAGTTTTTCGGAAATTCGAAAAATACGTAATATTTAATCGGTAAAGGAAAGTCGAAATATCCAAAAATAATTGGATTCCGAGAATCACAGTTTTTAAAACTCTCGGACGAAACCCGAAAGACAAAAGAACGAAGCTTCCAAAGGAAGCTAAGTGAGGAGGTGGGGCGGCTACTTAGCCATCAAGTAAACTTGGAGGCTAAGTAATGAATAGTAAGGAGGTTAGGGTGTGAAAAGACTAAAATGCCCCTAGCTTTGAAAATCTATAAATAGGAAGCTTAAACTCATTTATTTGGATTCTTGAAAATCCTATACTTGAGAGAGAAAGAGAGAGAGTTCGGTTGGAAGATGAAAGGGAGAAGAAAGAGGAAAAGTTGGCTCTTGCGCAAACTTTGTCCGACGAAAGGAATTTAAGGATGAACGGTAATCCGAATCCTAGTTTCTTCTAATTTTTCTTTAAGTTTAATATGTTCAATACATAACTTAATGAAGATAAGAAGTAGATAATGTTAATAATGAATTCATATGGTTGAATTCATGAGAAAACGAAGAAATAAGAATTAGAAATTTAGTTTATAAATTTCTTAAGGAAGTATAAGATTCATAAGGATTTTTAGTGATTCGAATGAATCTTATGAATGAGTAGGTCAATTAGTAAGGAATAATGTTCTATAACATCAAAATTCCATGAAAAGAAAAATCGTAATCCAAAATATCGATTAAAAATGAAGAACACACGAAGAGCGCGAAGAACGTTGTTAATGGACAAATTTAAAACCATCGTAGTATAATTGTTGTTGATGGACAAGTTTAAAACCATCGCGTATAAGTTAGATGCTTATTTCTTAGTTATGAATGGTAGAAACGTTCATGAAGAACGGATTAAAACTGAGCTATAACGAAGTTATGGCTAAAATTTTGTAAAAGACGAGCGAGAATTAGAAAGTTAGTAAATGCACCCGAACATGTAGGATTTCATAAGAAAGTAAGATAACGTATAAAACATGAGTCGTAGACTCAAGAACAAATGAGTTTTGATTTCGGATGACCGAATTACGGACGAACGAACAAAGAATGTTAAGAACGTTAAAATGAACGAAGGGTGAAGATTAAGCCAATCAAAAGGCATGTTAATGGATTCAGAATAAAGTTCTGTCTGGGGGTAATCGAAGTACGTTAGATAATGAAGAAAATGGCTTTGGAACAATCTCGTTCCGAGTTATAACGAAGAAGTTATGAGATTTTGAAGTACGCATCTTAGAACGACCTTAGACGTTGATGGACGATAGTGATGTATAACATTTCGATGTTATGTCATGGTAATGTGAGATGAATATAAAATGTATAGACGCAGTGAACGCAACATTATTGAGATGAACGATCGGTCTTAACATACAATGATATGTATGGCTTCGACATTAAGAAAAAATAATGAACATGGGGTTTATGGGATGGATAACGATTGAAAGTGATTAAAACCTTGAGTAAAGGTTGAATGAGAGATTAATAGATGAGCAACGTGAACATTGAATACATAAACGATCCTCATAAATCGTATTCCCGTTAGACGAATGTTCTAAGTATACCCTGGTTGTATGACTTAGACGTTGATGAAAGTAGTAAGTAAGATATGAATTATCAAGAAAACCGTAGTGAACGGTAGTAAGGTTAATGAAAGCCGAACGTAAGTCGGATAAGAATGTTAGAATGAAATGTAAGCGTTGAACACTTTAACCGATGTGAAGGTTGAGTGTACGCGAATATTAGACGGGTAAAACCTACACTCCGTGTATGGTTGACCGTAGGATAATAAAGACCAATGATTAAACCTATGAAAGGTAAAGAAGCTTAATTAAAGACAAGTATGTATAACGTAAAGAAGCCGAGTTAATGTGTATAACTTGTATGACGTTCCGAGTCGAATGAAGCGGACGTTGTAAGATAAGAATAAGGTAATGTAAAATGCTTAACGCTATAAATGCGTAAAGTGAATATTGAATGATTGTTCTGAGCATACAAAAGACTGTATGACTTAGACAACGATGAATGAATCCTGAGGTATGACATTTAATTATCAGAAAGCCATAAGGAAAAAGAAATTAACTTATCGAATATTATAGTTTAATAGTTCGGATAAGTTAGAATGAATTTAGGTTATAGAACAATCGTAACCTTTGATGGTTGACATATGGGAGCTGAGCTAAACAATTCCTTCAGAGAGCGAAGGTATATACGAAACTGGCAACCGATCTAACTCACTATGAGTAAGACATCTCCGTATGTCATAAAGCCGTAAACCGGTAATGAAAGTTAGTCGCGTAAAATTATATTGTAAGAACGCGAACCCTAAGAAGTAAAGTTAAGTAAACCAATGTATAAGTCATGTATATGAAAAATGGTGTATATGTTTTTCCTTATGTGTTATAGGGATTGGAATGAATAGTTTAGCGTAAGCTGTAGCTGTGCGTAAGGCAAGTTTCCTAACTTCATTCATATTTTAAATGAATGCTAGTTTCTTAAACTTCTCAGATGTTGAACTTGAGAAGTTCTGTCTATGTGCAAATGTGTGATATTTGTTCAAGGTGGTAGAATGTATGAGGCCTTGTGCCATAATGTGAACACTTCGGTCTTTCTATGATATGAACTGTTCTGTGATTGAACTGTTCAATAAGAGAATGTTCTATTTATACATGAACCATTATTGTTAAGTCTGTGCTATTGATTCTAGCCAGACAGAATGTGTATGAAAGAGAGTAGAGAATGAAAGTATTTCAAAGTGAATGTAACTAATGTTTTAAAATGATAGGAATCGAGATTATTCCTATTGTTCAAGCTGCTTCATAACCTTTGTTCGGTTATCAAAGTTCCAAAGGAATGTTAAACTTTTGAAGTTGTTTGTTCAACTACTAAGACTTGCTGAGCAATTGAATGCTCACACTTGCTTTAAATGAAAAACATTTTTATCGAAACGATGTTAGAAGAACCTAAGGATTCTGTAAGGATCAAGCTGACGGTATCCAGATGAAGTGCCATTCAGAATGTGAATGAGCAAGTAGATCAAATGAAGACTTGTAATGTAGAAAGATGAAAATTAAACTATTGACTAGTTTAATGAACTGTTATGTATCCTTGGTGGCGGATAAAAGTCACTCTTGTAAGATGAAAAGAATATTGTAATTATCATTATTTGTAATGAGAAAGGTTATAAGGTTTTAGAACCTAGGAATTTAGAATGTATGTTATTATATTTTAGTATATAATGATGTATGTTTAGATAAATGATGTACTCGTGACGTACGGAATCTGGGTGTGACGATAGACCGGATTTCGGTACGTTACAAATCTCCTTGGTTATGTCAACATCAAATAAGGGGAGATTATTGGGAATTGCATATTCAAATTTGATGTTGAAAGTAAATAAACATACTTATATGTAAAGTCCTTCAAGGAACACACGTACAAAGACTTAGTGATAGATCAAAATTTGTTAGGTTTGATCTGTGTTAAATGTTTCTCATTATGTAAATAAATGTATAGAAGAAAAGATCAAAACTGTTAGGTTGATCTATTTTGAGATGTAATAAGATATGCTTCAATAGAAACGTAGTCTGTCAAGCCAGCTAAGAGATTGCAGAAGACAAGGTAGATTCGTAGAGTATCAAGAATCGCATTCTGTTTGCTTTGGACGGCCTCTCCTAGTATCGTAGAGTGGTCCAAACGCCTTCTGAACCAAGTTAAGAATCATAGTCTACTCTCAGAAACATAGAGTTTTCAAATCTAGCAAGTAAAGATTGTAGTCTACTAGTGCTTAAGAAAGATCGTAGTGTCTCATTCACAAGCTGAATAAATCATGAACCAGACACCACGATCATGATCTTAGTGCATCGTCTGTCTACATTAGAAGCATCGAGTTTTGTCCATTTGTTAAAGAATAAAATAAAACAAATGTGGAATAGATTATAGACGTTAAGACTCTCGGGAATCCCAATGACCCAACACTCATCCTTGGTATATAACAAAGAAACCTATTGAAGAAGCTAAGGAAAGTACTACATGTCAGCTAAAAACACCTTTTTCAGGTGTTAGGTGAGATAGCAATCTGCTGTGTCAGTGGGTCAGACGGTTGAATAAAAGATTTCTAGGAAGTCACCATTAGTGCTCAAAAATGTCAAATATAATTAATTTTTCAACGGATGCCTTCAAACGGACATATTTCAAAGACACCTTATATACAAATCAAATGCAGATGCAAGAGCTTAAGGAAGCACATAACAAAAGGATGAAGAACACTCAAACGCCAAACTCTATGATCTAGAAAGAAAGCTTGCTTAGCTACTCAGTTCTTTCGAACATATGCTTAATGGCAACTAAGTAGCACAACTCAAAAACTCAACTCTCAAAAAGTGAAGTAAGAAGTTCCAAGTCTGCTGGACTTGAAGAGTTCTAAGTGAACTAAGAAGTTCCAAGATTGTTTGTCTTGAAGGAATCTGAGTGATTCAAGATTGTAAATACATCCTTAGTGGATTTCCTACTCAAGGAGTAGAAGAGTGGACTAGAAGCCTTGAGTGCTCTAAACCACTTAAAAACACTATATCCTTGATATTCTTGCTATAACTGCTGTATCTGTCTTAACTACTTATCACCTATTAACTTGGTTTATCTTAAAGGGGAACAAAAAAATCTTAAGTTCCGCTATGATTAAATCATTAACAAATCTGATAAGTATTTTGAAAAACAAAATTTTAAAATATTTATTCAACCCCCCCCCCCCCTTCTTGATAACTATTGTGTATCTGGGAACTAACAGTTCGCTACATGGGTAACTCTGAAAAGCCTAAGAAAATGAGACATTGCACATGTCAAGAAAGGGAAAAAATGAGAAAAGCATAAAAATGCATTCATTTGTGCTAAAAGAGAAAGTTCTATGGAAAAAAAGTGACTAAAAGAGAACAATTGTTTTGATTTGTGAGTAAGTGTGCACGATTTTTGTTCCATTATAACTGAGTTGAGTAAGTATGAAGACTGTATAGAAGCTGGTTATGTGGATCTAGATTGATTTAATGAAATTCATTGGTGAAATGGAAAAGTTATTAATTGGGACTTGATTGATGAGGCATTGATTGGATTTCTATTAGTTAGTGTGATATTCATGATTTGTAACTTGAACTTTTTGACATTATGGTTGAATATAATTTTCCTGAAAGGTAATATAACTCGTGTGATGGTCTACAAGAGGACATGTAAAAGACTAAATGTGGGGGAATTTGACAAGTACACAATACTCATGATTTTTTATTCCTTTACGTTTAGTTTTATTCCATGTTTCATGTGTATATGGGCTTATAAGGTTGTTAATTATTTTCAAGTAAATTTGGAGCTGAAGGGATGAAAAGGGTTAATTTGGAGCTGAATTTAAGAGAAAAAGAAAATATGTTGTTAAGCAACAGGGGAACGTGGACGCGCGGTGGACAAGAACAAATGAAGCGCGACAGCGCTGGGATGTAGAGTCAGAATCACCTTTAGATCTTGGGCGTGGCTGTACCGGAACGCAATATAAAAAGCACGCAGCCGCACTGGCCATCTGGAATCAAAACTCAAGTTCTACCAGTTGGGCACAACAACGCTCATTCCCAGGCCAAACCTGGCGCGGTCGCGTCAGGCACAGAAAATGAGGATGCATTTTCCACTCGCTTTTCCAGATTTTCTATAATATTTTAAATTTATATTATATTTAGGATTTCTTTTTGATTGAGATTCTCTTTCTAAATTGGTTTCTATTTCTTTATGGAAATTAGAGTTATGTTTGGTAATTCCTTTTAGGATTTGAATTTCTACTTCTCATAGAATTTATGACTTTGTTTAGCACTATGAATAGATGTAATAGTGAGGGTGTTATTCATTCATTCTATCATCTATCATCTATCATCTACAACGTTAGAGTGTAGACTTGAAGGCATGTCGAGCTGAATTTATATTTCAGTTCTTAGGGATGTTGAACCTTATTCATAATTAAAAGTTTGATCAAGTTTACTTTATTTATTCCTTCTTGCATGAGATTTATTCTTATAAACTGTGTTAACAGATCGCATATTATTCTACCTGATTGATTTGATTTGGCCAGTTAGATTAATCTAATAAATATCATATGCTAGATTAAAATATAATATTAAGCAAATGATATTAAATTTGATTAAAAGTAGCGATTAGTGATGCATGATTATAGACAAGCTTTTGAGTATTACTAAGATAATTAGAAGGAAAGTTAAATAATTCATAATTGTGTGATTGTTGCTTGAAATAACTTAATTCTCATTCTTCATGCTACTGTTATATTAAATCTTGGCTAATAGTCTAGGTTGTATGATAGTTACGGTTTATTAGGACTATTGTCACTTTAAATTTACAACAAAAGGAGAATTGTGAATAATTATCGTTTGCATTTATCTAGGGTTATTAATCTCATTATAGGGTAAATATTGCTTAGACTTAATTAATCCATACTTATGAAAAGCCGATATTAAACTGTAGAACTGAAGTCTTTTACTCTTTACTCATTGATTACTCATATCACTCGATCTTTGTTTTCATTACATTAGTTAATCAATTCAAAACCCCCTTTCTTGGAAACAATTGAATAAATACAAAATAGTATACTCTATGTGGGATCGACCTTTGCTTGTTAGTATATTGATACTTGTGTTAATATATTAAAAGTGAGGTATTAATTTAGGAGTGTCAATGATAGCTCCCAATGGGGACTATTATTCGACATTCATTACTACATGTCAACTGGTTTTTAAGTTCCAAAGTATAGTACATATATGTATATATACATATAGTACTTATTCAGTTTATTTTAATTGTGGAAAACTAAGTAAATACTACTTATTTTATTTTTCTAATGATAAACTAAGTGAATGTTACTCAATTTATGAAAACTATCATTTGAATATATTATTATACTATTTGTACTTTATTGTATGTACCAATGTAACTAAGTAAATACTACTTAGTTTATTATATTATATTTTATTGTATTATGATACTTTATTTTATTTTAATTTTAATTATTTAATTAATTTAAAATAAGTTAATTTATATTCATTTAATTTACTTTATCTAATTACTTTAATTTATTTTAGTAAATTTACTTTACTTTATTTTATTTTAAATTATTTTATCTTAGTAAATTTTTATTTTTAATTTTTCATTTTATTTTGTATTATATTATATTATATTATTATACTATATTATATTTTATTTCAATATGATACTTTATTTTATTTTATTTTAATTATTTAATTTATTTTAATTAATTTAATTTATCTAATTACTTTGATTTATTGTACTAAATTTACTTTTACTTTTTTTTATTTGAAATTATTTGTTTTATTTTTCATTTTATTTTTATTTATTCTTATATTATATTATATTATTTATTTATTTTAATTAATTTATTATTTATTTCATTTTATTTTAAATTTAACTTAATTTAATTTATTTAATATAATTATTTATTTTAATTAAGTTATTTTATTTATTTTCTTTTTATTATATTTTATATTATATTATATTAATTATTTTATTTTTTTTATTTATTCCCTTTAATTTATATGTTATTATATTGGAAACTAATTAAAATACATAAATATTATAAAGTAGGGCCCACAGATTTTGCAATTGGATAATTTTTACAGGAATTACGTTGGAAATAACAAATATATCGAAATTCATATACACAACCAAGATAAAGAAAGAAATTGCAAGACAAATTCATATCACAACATTACTTAATTATAAGGCAGTCCCAACATCATTCAGTGAATCTAAAAATCAATCTTTATCACAAAATATACCAGTCCCAATAATATATATATATATATATATATATAGAGAAATGTATGTACACAGTTGTGTATTACACAGTAGGCTATGGCGACGATTTTTTAGGTTATAGCGACGGTTTCACCCGTCGTCATAACTATTTTGGGCTATGGCGACAGTTTACCGTCGCTATAGTCCAAAAAATTTGTCCCCATAACTCTACTTTGTAATACATGTGTGTATATATATATATATATATATATATATATATATATATATATATATATATATATATATATATCACCCTAAAACACAAAATATATGAGTCCCAAAATGATCGTAAAGCAAAATCATATATGGCAAAATTATATATAACTCCTCAGTAATTAACATAACTCCTAAGACCCAATTTATAATATATAAGTACTCCTCATCAATTAACGAAATCGATCATATATATGGGGGAAAATTACAAATTAAATCAAAACAGGTAACAAATAGAATCTCCACCATACATTACATAGATTAAAGGCTGAGATTTAAAAATTAATTTCGTCATCCGCTACTTGAAGTAGCGCACACAAAGGGAGGAAATTTATATATCCGCTAGTTCAACAAGAGGAAAAAGAATTATCCCAAATCTAATATGCTATGCAAAAGATGGAGTACCTAATACAGATGAGGCTTCAAGTCCGAGAAACACCTCTAAAAAGGGTTTTGAGAATGACTTGACACTTAAAATGGCCTTGACACACCATTTCTCCATAATTTAGGAAAGCACCCCTCAGTTTATACTACAATTGGACGGGTATAACTTGATTCAATACTATTTATTGAAACTTTTTCTGATCAATCATTTTGTTTTTTTGAAGTTAATACTCAATAATTGTTGTGATTTATAGGGAGCTGTTACACAGAATCTCAACTTTCGAGGTGCTTGACCTATTGCATTAGGATTGTTTCGTCAAGTATTAGGATTGGATATCTCTCGTCTAAATGATGTGAAGGGGGACGTCTTTCCACCTCTTAACCTACTACATTAGGAATGTTTCGTCAAGCATTAGGATTGGATATCTCTCGTCTAAATGATGTGAAGGGGGACGTCTTTCCAAGGGTAATTCATTGACTTCTCAGAATTTGGGATAATTCTTCTTTCGCTAGTTCAACTAGCGGATATGAAAAGTTTTTTTGTGTGTCCGCTACTTCAAGTAGCGGATGACGAAATTAATTTTTAAATCTCAGCCCTTAATTTATGTAATGTATGGTGAAGATGCTATTTGCCTATTTTTCATCCATAGCAAATACATGCTATGGATCATTTCCCATATATATATATATATATATATATATATATATAGACACTCAAAATTTTTCTGCATAACTATTACTAACAATACAGGAGGGCAGAATCGTCTTTCGGAGATAACCCTGGAGACAGCTCACATCCATTCCGGATACCACCAGAAGTTCGGTCTCCATTCTGGATACTACCGGAGGATCAGTTCACAACCTGGAACAAACACCGGAAGTCTCAGTCTCAACTCTAGAACACACACCGGAAGGATCGTTTCCAACCTCGAAGATAACCCCGAGTTTCTTCCTTGGTGATAACCCCAAGGAATGCAATGACTGGCTCGAATCCCTCTTTGATGGGAAGGCGATGAATGACAATGTCAGTGGACAAACCGACCATGTCTTCATAAGACTATGCAAACACATCCTGGAATTTGGTCAATAGAGTAACCATGTCATTCCTTTGGTTTGGAGTAAGGTTCGTACCAATCTGGATTTTTTTGGGGTTTTCTATGGTTCTGAGGTTAAAAGAGGTGGTTTAATCAAGATTTGGCTTGGGTTGTATTCGACCCATTCTTTGATCTCCCGAGGTATCTCAAAGTCCTCTTGTACTTCTATTAAGTCAGAGTCCAATTTACATCAAAGTTATAGTCCTTGTGGAGAATACCCACCTCATCAGCAAGTTTAGGCACATCTAACTTTAGAATCCTGAAAAAAAATGGCTTTCAGTTAATATATGAACTGTTCAATCATACAATGTGTTAGCATATAATGACAAAACAACTACTAATATTATATAGAAAAAGTAAACAATTATTGTTATCTATAGGGCAGAAAGAGTTTCTCCCCTTTTTACCCTTGTCGACAAATGCAAGGAGTGCTACTCCAATTGCCAAGGGTGAAGTTCTGGTTGACGACAGTGATGAAGGGGTTGTTATCGTCCTCTTTCTCTCGAATAATGACCATGATGTCTGGATAATCATCGTCTGGGATGTCTCTTTTCATACCCTCAGTATGGACTATGACGCGCATGTTTGATAACTGCCTGGCAATGTTTTGTTTACGTCTCCGTTCCTTTTCCTCTACTTCGGGATCTGAAATCAGGACTTCATTTACTTTGACCGGTATCGGCTTAGGAAATAACATAGCCACCACATGGGCAGGAACCTTTAATAGAGGACGTGCAGGCTTAACCTCTGTAGGTTTAGGCAATCACCGTGTGGCTAAAGATGAAGGAACCTATTTGTGTTTGTGCGGATTCCTATGACTGGAGCTAGTAGAATAGCCTAGTCCGGTTGTCCCTGTTTGACTGCGAACTTAAATTGGGTGCTTAATACCCTGATGATCTTTGCCCAACCCTTGTCCAGGTTGATAGCCCAAGGATATCATCTCTTGACTTGCCGACATTACCTCGACAGAAATTATGGGTATCAGAGGTGGCGCCCCAATGGGTTAATAGTGAGTGTTTCTTACCTCAAGGGCCTAGAAGCTGACAGGCTCAACTTCTGTATTGAAACTGATGAGAAGGATGTCACCTTGTTCGGGATATTTTGACTGATCAAGATTAACAATGACCAGACTACTGTTAATAACGTATTTGAGCTACTGATGAAGGGTTGAAGGGCCGACTCCAGCCATGTGAATCCACGGTCTTCCCAGAAGTAGATTGTATCCTATAGCTATTTTGAGGATATGAAAGGATACACGGAATATGTGTGGACCAATCTTCACAGGCAGTTCAATCTCTCAGACAACATTTCGTAAGGATCCATCAAAAGCTTTGATAATTGTATGGCTGCTTCGGATCCTGTTGAGATTGATATTCATCTTCTTTAAGGTGGTGTAAGGGCAGATGTTTAAGGATGATCCTTCATCTATCAAAACTCCTCCCACCATGTATTTGGAGGACATAACTGTTATGTGCAACGGTTTGCAATAACCAATCCCTTCAGGAGTTATGTCATAATCAATGAAGGATATCAAATTGCTGTTGAAAATGTGATCAACCAGATGATGGAACCTTTTAACATCCACTGTTTTGGCCAGTGGTCTTCTTCTAAAACCCTTAGTAAGTCCTTCATGTGATCTTCTAACGAGAAAACCAAGTCTAGTATGGAAATTTGTTGTAGAGCTTCTTTCAAGCTTAAAACCACATTGGCTTCATTATGTCCCATAGTACGAAGGTATTCTTTAATTCTCTCAATGGGAACTTTCCCCTTTGATATGATGGTAGGCTTCATCACCTATTGGGGAAGATGATGAGTAGGTTTTTAACCTACGATTCATCATTAGTTAGCTTGTTATATTTTTAGTTTTTGAGTATTCCATGTTGCTTTTGATGGGTTTTTGTTCTTGTTGCATGATATTAAGTGAACACATCAAAATGTGGGCATTGGAAGAAAGCTCAAGTGAAGTCTAACATTCTGCATGACAAATATTTGGTATACAGTGATGAAAAAAGCGGTGGGCGCTACTGCAGCGTAGATATATACATTCTGATCATATTGGTCGGACGAGTCTGGGTCTGTTCTGTTTTGTGATGCTACAAGTTGAGATATCTTGGGAAAGTTGATTTCTTTCTGTAATAAGGTTATAGTGTGAGTGTATAAGGAGGTTTATCCATGTTAATTGGGATTCTATGTTGAAAAACTTGTTGGGTTTAATTAGGAGTTTGATTTTGTTAGAATTCCTTTATGATGAGTTTGAGATGGAATAGAATTTGTATCGATGGGGCTGAAGTGAATTAACTTATGTTAAGTGCTGGAGATCCAACAAGGAAGGATATGCTTAGAGATAGAGAATTGAAATCAAGAGCTTGGAGGAACGAAGAAAAGATGTGATTTCACGAAGATTACAGATTTCAAGGGATAGAAGGGTGGTGTATTGATATTCTTCTTTAATTTCAACACTATAAAAAATAGACATTTGGCAACAATTTTTCGGGCAATGAATTATAACGTCGTTGCCAAAAATGCATGTTTAGCAACGAAATTTGTCATTCATTGCAGTTTATGAAAGGCTTTCATTTTTCATAACGAAATTCATAAGTCGTTGCAAAAAGTCGTTATCAAATCGTTGGAGAAATAAGAAAACACACCGCCTATTTTCTTTTTTGTTGCCGATGAGATTTCTTCTCATCGTCAGCAATGAAAACCTTTTTTTGCTATATTTCATTGCCTAATATAGGCCACATTCATTGGCAACAATTTATTTTCGTTGCTTATTTAATACATTTTTTTGCAACGACTAGTAAATTATTGCGCAAAAGTAAGACACACCCAATAATCATGCCTCTTTCCCCCCCCCCCCCAAACGCATCATCTTTCATTTAAAAAATTTTATTTATTCTATTACACAATTTTATACAAGAAAATGTTTCACTCAGCTTAATCTCAAAATAAATGCCCATTTTTTTAAGTTATAATTTTTGAAATTAAAATATTCATCATATAGATATATTTTTTAATTTACAAAAATTAAAGTTTGTAGTTAATTGGATGTATTATATAATGATCATATTCGCAAACTTATAATTTTGAAAAAATATAATTAATTTTAAAAATAATTTATATGAATTTTTCTTGTAACTCGTTATTTTACATATATACTTTTTGATAAGGGATGGATAAGGAATCGAGATTGCTCCCGAAATTGCACCAAAAATCGATCAAACTGCACCGATTAAGTCACGCCAATGGTTCCGGCATAGACCAATTACATTGCACCAATAGTATGTAAGTTGTTTTTTAACTCCCCTTTTTCAAATTCTCCTTTTTCTTGACTTGTAAATTTTTTTATAATCAAATATTAATTTTTCTTTATATCAATTAGAGGGTGTTTGGCAATGACTTATAAGTTTGTTAAACTAAGCTATAAGTCATTTGTTATTATTTAGTGTTTGACAATAACTTAAATTTTAACTTTTTTTTTTACTTATAAGTCATTATTAATTTTTTTTTATGCTTCATATACTATATTTTTTATGCATTAGATAAATTTTACTACGATATATACATACATATTCTTTTAAAAATTTCTTGTCAAACTAAATAAAATACTAAACAAATCTCAACATTAAACTAAATATATATAAAAAGTAACTATGAATTTATATATATATATATATATATATATATATATATATATTGTGTGTGTGTGTGTGTGTGTGTGTGACGCCCCCAAAATAGGTATACATCACCCATTCTGAGTTGCCAAATACATGGTACATAAATAAATACAACTTCATTAATACAATTGTCGTGCAAAATACGACAACACATATACTATGAGTTTAAATATAAATATTTTCTAATAGACAGTATTCAAACTCAAAAGGAGTCCTCATTACAATTATTGATACACTATTTTACAAAAATAGTGAGGACTGCTAAAACAACTTTCAAGAACCATCACTCCAAACCCCAGCTAGATCCTACTATATTCTCACCTCCTGAGAAGAAAATGGAACAAAAAGGAAAAGGGTGAGCTCAACTAGCCCAGTAAAGAATATTATGACTAAGATAAAGTACAACAATTTATCGTTAGCCTTCAACAAATTAGACAAAATATAATGGACAACAAGTTTTAGATCAATATTCGCAGCGGAAAGAACAATTCATTAGAAGAGTTTAGTAGAGAATGAAATCTACTATCATCTACGAATTTAAACGTCCATCAACAATATACATCTTGCATCAAATATTCAACTTTGCACAACGGGCCAAAGATATTCATTTGTATCACCAGTTGTTCATGTTCATCTCAACACCTGTTCATCTTTGCACTACGGGCCAAAGATATTCATCAGGTAATCATTCATCTTTGCACTAGAGGCCAAAGATATTCATCAAGTATCACCATTAAAGACTGAGGATGATGAAAAATATTTTAGAGAACGAATCCAGTGAGATAAAAGGACAAAGATTATAGATTCGTACTTTAGATAATTCAAGTTTAAAAATACTCCGTAATAAACCATAATGGAGTAAAATTCAAGAATGAAGATCAAAACATGGATACAATCAAATTTAGTAAGCATAATAGACATCTGGGACAAAGAATAGAAAATTTTATTTTTCAGTGAATAGTGTCGTATTCGTGAATAATGTTGTATACGTGAATAGTGTCGTATACGTGAATAGTAACCCCGACAAAAAAAGGTAGAAATTCCACAATAAAATTCATACCAATATTTCAACATAATGATATTGAAAGAAATAATATCATTTACGAAGAAAATAACATCCTTTACCTCAAAAGAACAACATTTCTAAATGAAATATCGGATATGATGCTGAAGAAAACTTGCACTGAATAGCAAATCTCAAAGTAACTAAATACTCAAAAAAATACGCTCGATAATATAGAGAGAGGGAAAACATGTTTCTGGTGTGATTTTTAATTTTAACTAAGCACCATATTTATAGGAAAATGCTAGAATGCCAAAGGAGACTAAATTAATAAAATATTAATTTATTAAAAAATTTCTACGCCCACCATCTTTGCCCAAAACTCAGTACAACTCTAGTGGGGCCCATCAAGATCAGATTTTCTACACCAACCAAAAGTGGGGCCCACCATTTTTTAAATAAAAATATTTATTTTCAAAACTTTAATAATTCATAATAAATAGCCCTTTATTATAAAAAAACATGAATTTAATGTCCATTCCATAGGAAATCGAATTCTCTACAACTTTGTAGATCTAAGTATTTCCAAATTACAAATGAAAAATGCCCGAAATCCACATACGGACTATTTTTAATACCTCCATTCCGACAAAATACTGATAAAATACCTCAGCATTAATTCCTTCATTTATATCCACACAAAATAAATATTTCCCTATCCATCCACATAAAATAAATATTTCCTTATCATATAAATCAATAATTAATTATTCACAAATAATATTACGTAATCACAATTATGACAACCAAAGTGTCGCTCCTGTGAAAGAGGGGCTTTCCGATAAGGATTTCCCTTATCGCGCACAATTAGGTGACCAAACCCTTTTCTAGACAAAACTTCCTTAGACATCGCTTGCTATCTAATAATATTATTCAAATAATATGATTTATTAATCCGATAATGGAAAATATCGTATGCAGTGATAATTATCAAAACAACAATAATATAAAATATCAACGCAACAATTATCAAATCAATAAAATAAAATATTAAACAGTAATTACTATAACAATTATTGAGTGGTGCCATATTACGTAAGAATCAATAATTAAAAAATACTTGTGCAATACCGTGTACATCTTGTGGCAACCACGCCAGACATCGTATTTTAACCAGCAGGTAATTCAACAATGTTAATGGTAACAATTACGCCGTTATTTATAAAAACTTCAACTTGTCATTTTCTTCATCCGACCATTTTCCGTTATGGAGCCCACAAATGGTTGCACCGTCGTATGAATATTCCCCGACAACAAGAATATTCCACGACCAAACGAATATTCCCTAACAAAATGAATATTTTATAATCACTTGCTTATTTTGAAAATTTTGCACATTTCACCCATAACCAAAGCATTATATCAAATTAACTCATTATTTCAAGATAATGAATAGAGGAAGTTCAATTTTATTTATAATAAGTTAGGGTCTTACAACCTCCCATCCTTATGAAATTTCGTCCTCGAAATTGACGTACGTACCTGGTGTTTCGAAAAGGTGAGTGTACCTCACTTTCATTTCTGATTCCAACTCCCAGATCATTTCCTCCATAGCATGGTCCTCCATAAAACCTTGACTTGTGGTATAACCTTTGTTCGTAGGACATGCTATTTTCTATCCAAGATCTTGACATGTACCTCCTCATACGTTAAATCTTCGGCTATCTCGTCTGGTTCTAACGCAATAATGTGGTTTGGGTCTTTCACATATTTACGAAGCATAGATATATGAAAAATATTATGAACACGAGACATGTTTGGAGGTAATGCGAGTCTATAGGCCACATTTTCTATTCTATTCAAGAATCTCAAATGGACCAACAAATCGTGGATCGAGCTTTCCTCTCTTCCCAAATCTTGTAACTCCCTTCCATGGAGCAATATATAATAAAGATATGATCTCAAATATTATATTCCACGTCCTTTCGATGAAGATCGGCATAACTCCTTTACCGATCTTGTGAGGTCTTTATACGTTGCCGGATCATTTGAATCTTTTATGTAGTCATGCATACTAATTCTGGTCCTAACAACGTTGCTTCACCCACCTTGTCCCAATATACTAGAGAATGATACTTTCGTCCATACAACGCCTCGAATGGAGCCATGCCTATACTTGTTTGATAACTATTGTTGTAGGAGAATTCCACCAATGGTAAGTACTTATCCAAACTCCATTTGAAATCTAGGACACAGAGTCTTAATAGATCTTGAAGAGTTCGAACAATCCTTTCTGATTGCCCGTCCGTTTGAGGATGGTATGCCAAACTGAAACGTAAATCCGTGCCCATAGCTTTCTGCAAACTAACCCAAAATCGTGAAGTGAATCTTGGGTCATGATCCGAAACTATGGATACTGGCATGCCATGAAATCTCACAATCTCATTTACGTATATACGAGCAAGACGTTTAAGGGAATAAGTCTCACGATAGGCAAGAAATGAGCGCACTTTGTTAATCTATCAATAATAACCCAAATCACATCTATACCTTGAGAAACCTTGGGAAGACCAGTAACGAAATCCATAGTAATGTGTTCCCACTTCCATTTTGGAATCTCAAGTGGTTGAAATGGACCCTTTGGCACTTGATGTTCCGCCTTTACACGTTGACAAGTTAAACTCCACGATCTCTCTCTTCATATTGCTCCACCAAAATGTATGTCAAGATCATGATACATTTTGGTACTCCAGATGGATTAAAATGGTGTGTTGTGTGCCTCCATCATTATTCTATGCTTCAAGTCGTAATCGTTAGGAATGCAAAGTCTGAGTCGACTCAAGTATTCCTTCTTCATCGATTCTTGCTTCGAAATAACACCTTATTGTACTTTCTTCTTTATACGTATCATCTCCGGTCTCATGGCTTGAGCGACTTTTAACTTTATCAATTAAAGTCGGTTCTACTTCAGATGTTTGATATCATCACGGGGTACTTGGAGCCTTTAACTCTATCTCCATCCTTTGTAAGTCGTATAAAATGGGTCTTTGTGTTAACAACATCTCACTCGCATTCTGCATACGATCTTCTACTCAATGCTACGCCTACAACGCTTTGCTTTTCCAGATGATATTGAATGCTACGGTCGTAATCTTTCAACAATGAGCGAGCCAACGTCGTTGCCGCATGTTGATTTCCTTTTGGGTGAAGAAATATTTGAGGCTTTTATGATCCGTATAAATACCCACTTTCTCCCCATATAGGCAGTGTCTCCAGATTTTCAACGCAAAAATGACTGTTTCCAACACTAGATCATAAGTAGGATAATTCCTCTCATATTCTTTGAGTTGTCGCGAGGCATATGCTATGACTTTCTCATGTTGCATGAGAACACATCCTAACCCTTTGCCTGAAGCATCGATATAGATAACAAATCCATCTGAACCAGATGGTATTATTAGAACAGGTGCCGAAATGAGTCTCCTCTTGATCTCTTGGAAACTCTTCTTGCATTCCTCGCTCCATACGAATTTTGTATCTTTTCGAGTCTACTGAGTTAACAGAGTAGCGATTCGAGAAAATCCTTCCATGAATCTCCGATAATAACTAGCTAAGCCCAAAAAGCTACGCATTTCGGTCAGTGACTTTGGTTACTCCCAACTTTGTATTGCTTCAATCTTCGTCGGGTTAATGTATACTCCATGTTTTGACACCACGCCCAAGAAATTCTACTTCCTCAAGCCAAAACTCTCATTTCTTTAGCTTGGCATATAACTTGTTGTCACGAAGCCTTTGAAGTACCATCTTCAAATGGTGTTTATGATCTTCACGACTTTTGGAATAGATGAAGATAACATCAATAAAGACAATAACGAACTGATCAAAATATTCCTTGAATACACGGTTCATCATATCCATGAAAGTAGCAGGAGCATTAGTCAATCTAAAAGATATGACTAAGAATTCATAATGCCCGCATCGAGTTCTCAAGGCGCCTTTTGAATATCCTCGCTTTTAATCTTTAGTTGATGATATCCGTAATCTAAGATCGATCTTTGAAAAGAATTGTGCTCCTTGAATCGGTCAAACAAGTCATCAATGCGAGGTAGGGGATACCTATTCTCGATGGTGACATGGTTCAATTCTCAGTAGTCAATACAAAGTTGCATACTCCTGTCTTTCTTCTTTACAAATTAAACAGGAGCACCCCAAGGAGATGTACTAGGACGAATGAAACCGATGTCTAACAATTCCCGTAGTTGGACTTTTAACTCCTAAAGTTTAATATGAGCCATTCGATATAGGGTCTTAGAAATGGGCTTTGTACCTAGATCAATAAAGAATTCAACTTCATGTTCTGGGGGTAGACCAAGAAGTTCTTTAGGAAATATGTCAGCAAATTCACTAACAACCGAAATATTATTCAAATCTGACGTGTTTTTGTTCAAGTCCAAAACATGGGCTAAGAAAGCTTGACATCCATTTTTTAATAAACGAATGGCTTTATGGCTTGATATGACAGTGATTAACTTTAGTGGTTTGGTTGCTTGAATTAGCATAACAGGTTGGTTAGGAATATGAAAACTAACAACCTTACGAAGATAATCAATTTTAGCATGATGAGTTATTAACCAATCAATCCCAAAAATCACATCAAATGCAAGTATCTTTAAAGAGATAAGATCAACAGGTAATGTGATGGTGCCAACTTAGATCAAGCAAGATTTATAAACAGTGGATGTAATGAAATTTTCTCCTAACAAAGTCTCCACAGATAAGTCAAAGTCTAATTTCTCCGTAGTCAAGTTTAAACGTTGAGCATAAGCAGGGGAGATAAAAGAATGTGTAGAATAGGTATCTAGTAAGGTATAAACTTTGCAAGAGTTCAAGATTATTACCCCGTGATCACCTCGCTCGGGTTTCGCATTTTTTAGCTACCACGACAAACGCCTCCTCGAACCAATCGATTTTATTTTGTTCGTAGAATCGCTTTGGTGTCACTATCCCAAACCGGACTCGACTTCGCTATTTGATAAAAAACTAGGTTATATGACCGTCTTTTCCATAACTGAAACACACCATGGAAGGCTATGAACAGTTTGGACTTATGTGTCCTCCTCTCGTGATTTGTAGAAGATCTAACTAGCTACCGCTTCTCCTCCCTCTAGAATTTGTTGTTGTGCCGGTGCTTCACCGATGTCTTCCCATCATTATTGAATCTCCTCTTTTTGAAATTTCCACTTAACTCACCTCTCCTATTATCATGGCCACGATTACCACCCGAGTGGTTACCGCTTTTGTCCAGATTTTTCCCTCCTCACCGGGTTATCATCGCTCGATGATCATCACACCCAGTATGACTCGTCAGGGTCCCTCGATTGAACATACTCATTATCTCGCCTAATAATTGAGCCATGTTGACAACATCCGAATACGTAGAAAATTTGTGAGAGATAAGGTATCGATGAATCTCGGGTTTTAGACCTCTCGTAAACATCCGCGTATAATGCTCCTCATTCTCTACCAAATGAGGTGCAAACCTGGATAACTCTGCGAACTTCACCTTGTATTGGGATACCGTCATGTTGTTCTGTTTCAATCTAATAAACTCTATCTCCTTTATATGACGAATACTTTTAGGAAAGTACTTGTCAGTGAACAGTTTCTAAAATCTTTCTTAAGACATGCTGAAAAGTACCGGGTCAGTACGCTTCACGATTTCCACCAAGAATCACCTCACCCACTAAACATAAAGGTGGCGAATGGAACCTTCTATTCTTCCTTGTATCCCAAGAGATCGAATATCTTGGTAATTTTCTTTACCCACATTTCTGCATTAATCGGATTCGCTTTCCCGCAATTTCGTGGTCCCAACTCCTCGAACTGCTTAGTCATGATAAACCGCATTGCTATTGCTATCATTTCACCCGTATTTTGTACACGAGTCTCCTCTCGCCCGATTTTTGCATGAACTGCAAAAAGTTTCTAAACATCCCATCATTCATCGCTTGCTCAAGAGTGTTGTTTACAGAGAGAATATTGCCTTCCTTTTGCACGCGCTCTCTCCGGTCAGGTGATTGAAGGTTGTTCCACTGGCCTCATACACTCCATTGTTAACGCTCTCACCGCCATTCTTAAAAACTTGCCATAAAACAAGGGTTAATTAAACAAATTAACATATCACATAATATCCCTATATTATAACCGACCAACAAATAAGCTTAGTAGGACACACACTAGCCAAGGATTTACTCGCCTCCCTCCTAGTTCTATTCTCCGATCTCCGTCAGAGACCATATCTCTAAGCTCTGATACCAACTGTGACGCCCCCAAAATAGGTATACATCACCCATTCTGAGTCGCCAAATACATGGTACAGAAATAAATACAACATCGTTAATAAAATTATCGTGCAAAATACGACAACATATATACTATGAGTTTAAATACAAATATTGTCTAATAGACAGTATTCAAACTCAAAAGGAGTCCTCATTACAATTATTGATACACTATTTTACAAAAATAGTGAGGACTGCTAAATCAACTTTCTAGAACCATCACTCCATACCCCGGCTAGATCCTGCTATATTCTCACCTCCTGAGAAGAAAAATGAAACAAAAAGGAAAAGGGTGAGCTCAACTAGCCCAGTAAAGAATATTATGACTAAGATAAAGAACAATAATTTATCGTTAACCTTCAACAAATCAGATAAAATATAATGGACAACCAGTTTTAGATCAATATTTGCAGCGAAAATAACAATTCATTAGAAGAGTTAAGTAGAGAATGAAATCTACTATCATCTATGAATTTAAAAGTTCATCATCAATATTTTATCCCCATCAACATCAATCAATATACATCTTCAGATCAAATATTCATCTTTGCACTACGGGCCAAAGATATTCATCAGTAATCATTCATCTTTTGCACATTCACCTTCGCACTACGGCCAAAGATATTCATCGCCAAAGATATTCATCATGTATCACCATTAAAGATCAAGGCGAGGATGATGAAAAAAATATTTTAGAGAACGAATCCAAATGAGATAAAAGGACAAAGATTAGAGATTCATACTTTAGATAATTCAAGTTTAAAAATACTCTATAATAAACCATAATGGAGTAAAATTCAAGAATGAAGATCAAAACATGGATACAATAAAATATAGTAACCATAATAGACATATCCGGGACAAAGAATATAAAATTTTATTTTTTATGAATAAGTGTCATTCGTGAATAAGTATCGATATACGTGAATAAAGGTCGATATCGTGAATAGTAACCCCGACACAAAAAGGTGGAAATTCCACAATAAAATTCATACCAATATTTCAACATAATGATATTGAAAGAAATAATATCATTTACGAAGAAAATAACATCCTTACCTCAAAAGAACAATATTTCTGAATGGAATATCTGATATGATGTCAAGAAAACTTGCACCTAAATAGAAACTCTCTCAAAGTATCTAAATACTCACAAAATACCCTCGATAATATATAGAGAGAGAAAACTTATTTCTAGTGTGATTTTCAATTCTAACTAAGCACCATATTTATAGAAAAATGCTAGAACGCCAAAGGAGACTAAATTAATAAAATATTAATTTATTAAAAAATTTCTACGCCCACCATCTTTGCCCAAAACTCAGCACAACTCTAGTGGGGCCCATCAAGATCAGATTTTCTACACCAACCAAAAGTGGGGCCCACCAAGTTTTTAAATAAAAATATTTATTTTAAAACTTCAATAATTCATAATAAATAGCCCTTTATCAGAAAAATATAAATTTTATGTTCATTCCATAGGAAATCGAATTCTCTACAACTTTATAGATTTTAGTTTTTCCAAATTCCAAACGAAAAATGCCTGAAATCCACATACGAACGATTTTTAATACCTTCATTCCGATAAAATACTGATAAAATACCTCAGCATTAATTCCTTCATTTATATCCACACAAAATAAATATTTTCCTATCCATCCACATAAAATAAATATTTCCTTATCATATAAATCAATAATTAATTATTCACAAATAATATTACGTAATCACAATTATAACAACCAGTGTCGCTCCTGTGAAAGAGGGGCTTTCGATATAAGATTTCTCCTCATCGCCGCAATTAGGTGACCAAACCCCTTTCCTGCATGTAACTTCCTTAGACATTGTCAATAATGATATCTAATAATATTATTCAAATAATAGGATTTATTGATCTGATAATGGGAAATAATGTGCAATGACAATTATCAAATAACAATAATATTAAATATCAACACAATAATTATTGAATCAAAAAAATAAAATATTTAACAGTAATTATTATAACAATTATCGAGTAGTGCCTTCACGTAAGAATCAATAATTCAAAAATATTGTGCAATACCGCGTATAATCGCAACTAACCACGCCAGACATCGTATTTTAACCACCGTGTAATCCAATAAGTTAATCAGTAATAATTACGCCATTATTTATTAAAACTTAAACTTGTCGCTTTCTTTCATCCGACCGCTTTTCACATTATAGGGCCCTGGTAATGGCACCACCAGTTATATTTAATATTCCCCTAACAAAAGAATAATATTCCACGACCAAATGAATATTCCTTGACAAAATAAATGTTTTATAATCACTTGCTTAGTTTGCAAAATTTGCACATTTCACCCATAACCAAAGCATTATATTAAATTAACTCCTTATTATTTCAAGATAATGAATAGAGGAAATTCAATTTATTTTTATAAGTTAAGTTGTATATATATATATATATATATATATATATATATATATAAACAAATATTCATATAAATATTTATAAATTTTAGATGAAATATTTATAAATTTATAAATAAATATTTGTTTATAAATTTTAAAGATAAATTTATATGAATATTTGTTTATAAATATTTATATGAATATTTAGAGATAAATTTATATATATATATATATATATTAAAATATTCATTGTTACGTTATATAAATATTCATAGATACTTTATATATTTAGAATTTATCTAATACACAACAAATATAACATAAGAAGCAAAAATATCAGAACTAGGTTTCAATCCTAAGACCTATGGGTTATTGTTCCATTAAGCTACCACTGAGCCATTCTAATTTATTAGTTAACTAACACTACAAGAAATTAGGGATATAGCGAAGGAAATTTTGTGAAGGAATTTATTCCTTAGTTTTTTAGCGAAGGAACAGTGAAGGAAAAAAAATATAGTGACAATATAGTTATTAGAGAAAGAAACATCGTTCACAATTTATATTTTGTTTCTCACAAAATTGAGGTGATAGAAGGCTTTTTGGCTCCAATTTATGATGAAATTTTGCGAGGAAAAAATCTTTTAATGAAGGAGTTATTACTCACTATATATTATTGTTTATAATTTTTTTGTGAGAGATAAATTTGGTCGTTGTTTTGTTCTAAATAACTTTTTAGAATTTATTGTGGTGAATATAAATATATTAATTTTCTTACAGTAGTAAATTTATTTATAATAATTACTAAGAATGAGTAAAAAATAGATAAAACCGAATAACCAAACCGAATAAAAACTTTTATTGATTTTTTCATTAATTTGGTTATTTTCTGAAATTCGATTATATTCAATTTAATATCCGATTTTTGGATTCGAATTTGTTTTTTAAAATTTTGTTAACCGAATAAGAAATAAAAAATAATTAAAGCCTTAAAAGTTAAAACACAAAAACAAGCATAGTAATCTTTAAAAAATAATTAAATCCTTAAAACAGAAAAACAAACATAGTAATCTCTCATCTCTCATCTCACACTATCGATACCCTCATGCCTCATATCTCCCATCTCTCGACTCTTATCTTAGAGATCTTTCACTCTCTGCCCTAGTGCCCTAACCCAAAATCCTAGTCCCCAAATCGTGAGTCGTGACTCTGCTCCGCCTACGGCCTCTTGCATCTAGCGTCTCAAAACACAGAATTCAATTAGTCTTTATCTTCAAAAACCCTAAACCCCGTCGATTCCTTATATTCCTCTGGTAAGCTTCAATCATTTTTTTAATATTATCTATATAATAGTTTTTAGTTCTTTAATATATGAAATATATCACTTGAGTTCAAATTATTTATTTGAAGAAACCTTAAATGTTATAGCGTCTGTTTTTAAAATCACGAATTTAAATTGTTTGGGACAGTATTGGCTTGAAGTTCTTTAATTATAATCAATACACTTGTTGGTTTTTGTCAATTGCACCAAATGACCTCCAATTTCTTTCTAAATTTATGTTTTTTTTAATGCAAGAAATATGTGATAACTTAAGTTAGGTTAGCCTCTGGAATTATATATGGATTTCTCACCAAAAGACCAAAACTATTATCACTTCGGCTATAAAGTCATTAATTTTTATTTTTGGGATAAAAGGCTAATATCTTTTGTAAATAATAATGGATTAGTTGTTTTCTGGGAATTGAATTTGATCAAACAACCTCCACTTAATCTTTGATTGTTTTTAAAAATAAAATACATTCAATTGCTGCAGTTTGGTTGTGACAATTCAGATTTTTGGGAAATATTAGAACAATAATTTAAAATAAATAAAATTCTTATGATATGTGAGAAGTTTCTTGAGGAACAATATTCATATGGTGCCGTACAGGGTGTAATCTCTATAGTGTTCTTCTGCACAAACATTCTTTAAAGTGAGTGTAGGAAAATTGCTTATCCTATTTGTAGATTAGCGATTTTGAAAAGATCTGTTAGAGATTTTGCTATCATCTTAATAATTCATCCCATCAGTGACCTAAAACCTACAAAAGATAAATATATTGTGGTTGTATTCTTTCTTTTGCAATACTGCGAAAACCATATATCTCAATCTTTACAAAATCCAGTAATGTTTATACAAAGTACACAAGTTTAAAAGACATGTAATCTAGCTTTCTATTTGAAATATAGCCTTGTTTACAGTATATATTTCAGCTGTTTCTTCTCCAATTACCAGATTCTAGCCTTTGGCCCATTGTGGAGCAAATTTAAAAAGAATATTTGGTATTTCTAGTTGTTCTATTTGGCAGTTTATGATTTAGACTATTTGTAATCAAGTTGTGACCAGAAAAAGGCACAAGAGGAGAAGAAGGGGGGTTTATTTGAAAAGAAATAGGTCTGGCCTATTTTTAGCTAGCTTCCAAGGTTCTCCAATAATTTTTACTATGAAATTTAAAAGACGAGATCTTTTAGATCACAACTAGATCTCTTGCCAATACAGTATATATTGGCATTGTTGGCCGGTCCTCTTTGGACATCTATAATTATGCATTATGCCATTATATTATAATAGCAAATTAATTAAGCTACAAAGAAATAAGAGCTAAAAGCTACGTTATTGAAAGATTACAGAGTGATAGCAGTCAGATCAGAAGAGCAAGGTGAAGTTCAAGATCATGAGTCTGAAGATGAAAATAGGAGTGGATTATGTACCTGAGTTGGCGAGTGTTTTGGTTTTTTATATTTTCTATAAGACGATGATCATGGCAAAAAGTTAATATAAAATTATTGAATGTCATGTACTTTTGTATACATTCTTTTGGTAGTTATATGTATGATTACAATCACACTTACACTACAAAAAAATAGGTCATTGGCGATGACCTCATTAGTGTCGGCAGATACCCGTCGATAATGACCTCATTGGTGATGGCTAGGCCGTCGCCAATGTAGCCCGTCGAGAATGACCCTTTCCGGGTCTAAATTTGGTGGGAATTATTTTGCGCGCGTTGGAAAGGGTCATAGGCGATGGCTTTTCCGTCGCTATTGAGTCACATCTTAATGCCATCGAGAATGAGGTTATATTTAATCCCTAAATTTCATTTTTCTTCTGTTCTCTTTCTCTCTTTCTCCCGCTCGACGCCTCTGCACCTCATCGTCGCCTCTGCACCTCTGCCATCACCTCTGCACCATCCCTACCGTCGCCAACACCATAAACATTGCTGTGCCTCTACATTTCTTCCTCCCACCGACTGGCCTTCCCCTTTCTTGCTCCCCTTTCCTTGGCCTGTGCGACCTGCTGCCTGTGATCTTTTCGTCCCTCTTGGTTCTGCTGGTTCTCCATTTCTCAGAGAACAATTAGTAAGTTAATTTTTTTTCTTAGGCTTTAATTTATAAGTTCCAATTTATTTATGTTAGGGTTTAATTGGGTCTTCAATTTTCTTATGTTATCAGGCTTCTATTATTGTCGTTGCTGCTAAGTAGTATATATTCTACTTTTTTTTTTAGTATTATCCATCTCTATTATATGTTAGCTTATAGTACTAGTGTAGAATTAATTATGTGTTAGCAATTTATAATTTGTGCTGTGTAAAATGGTTATGCAATTTGTATTGTCTTTGAGGCTTTGGTGACTATGTATTAGTGTATGTGTATAGTGGTAAAGTGAGGCTGTTTCCAAAGCTTACTGTACACTCCATGATTTCTTAGATAGAAAAGACTTCAATTATGGTTAAGTAACAATTTATTAGCTGTTTGTTAATTAGAAAAGTAGAAACTGTATTGGATTTTTGGTGTAAAAAAAGGTAAAGAGGAAAGGTGAAATTGTATTGCCTTTTTCCTGTAGAAAGTAAAGGAAGTATCTTGAAATGTGACCTACAGAATTTTAACTTAAGCTCTAATGAAAACGTTTTATAGTTTTGGCATCCTATTGTTAGTGCATTAGAGCTTCCGAGCATTACCCTGCTATTAAAGATTATAACTTGATCAACTTGTTATATATAGTTACAATTGTTTGCCTCAATTGTCTCAAGTATGATAGTCTGATGGCAAAGTCTAATTGGCGATGACTTATCAAGAATAAAATAAAGACTAATTCGCATTGACCAACAAAAGCTTTCCAACTTTTTCATTGACCTTGAATTAGTTATAGTTATGGCTTGCAATGAGATCCTTTGTTATCTAGTTTTGATATTGCAAATAATTCTTTCTTGAAAAGTTTCACCTCTTTCATTAATTACAGAGTCACCTATTAGACCTTACGATCCTCGTTGGTTAAATCACTTGCAAGCATTAGTAACCCATCATAATAACTATTCCCTATATAATGTGTTTGCTTGTTAATTTGACTAACATGATAGCTGAGAGGTATATACTTGGACTAACATGATAGCTGAAGAAAGGTAATTGATATACTTTATGGTTTTGGCTAAAAATTATATCTTTCTGGTTGAAATTAAAATATGTTTTTGCATCTATATCTTCATGCCCTCTCTTTACATAAAAACGAATATTAGTTTGTTGTGGAGAAATTTGATTTGAGTTTAACTGATTTATATGTAACATGTAATATATAGATGGTCCATTAAACTGCAAGCATATTCAAATTCTTAATTTATTTGTTTTTTTCCTATTTGAGGGTGGGTTAAGAAATTTACCAGCTCATTATACTTTCACACGTGCATATTTTTATATAGTTTAGGAAGCTTAGAAACCCGTTTTAGATTCACTTAGTAGGAGTGAATCTCAAATAGTCCCTATTTTGGGACTGTTCTTGTATGTTTCGATCTCATTTAGGTCGGTGTTAATGACTTGAGCACGTATTTTTATATTTTTTGAATTTTCGGTCATTATAAATCTCTTGATGTTCTTCGGGAGCATATTTAGACTACAATGTGTTAGTCTATTTCGTGTACTTGATGACCATAGGGAGGTGCTGCCAAAATTTCTAAAAATTTAAAGATGTGTTCAAGTGTTAACATCAAAGGAGGCGGCGACACATCCGGAATGGGATAAAGCCCCACCCGTTAGAGCGGGAGATGAAGTTAGGAAACTCATAAGCTTGCATATACATTAACTTGGAGACTTGATTGTGTTTGTCTAACTTTCCATATATATAGCAGCCAGTTGTCCAAGATATCTGTTGATCAAAGTTGGATGGAACGTAGGGTAGCTACTGATAAGAGTGGGCTTAGCTTTGAGTACCGTAGTGGGGTTGAACAGTTTCTCAATTTTGTGTTTGAGCAAATTAGCGACGATGAGATTAGATGTCCTTGTAAGAGGCGTGTAAATGAAGTGTGGAAGGAAAGGAGTGATGTCATGTGTGACTTATTTGCGTATGGGTTTAACCAGGGTTATAAGACATGGATCTATCATGGGGAAACCTGGTTGATGAATAACATGAATCGAACCTAATCTATAGGTGACGAAACCTTTGATCGCATTTAATACGATAGTCAAAGTCGCTGTTCATACTTCCAGTAGAATACGATGGGGATGACAAGAAGGCGTCGAAAGCAAGAGCCGAATGACGGGGCTAAGGGTTTCTATGAGTTATTGCATTAAGCAGTGATGCCACTGTATGATGGGCACAAAAAAAACACCGTCTTATCTATTGTGACTAAGTTTTTACACTTCAAGAACGAGCACGACTGTAGCGAGAGAGGTTTAATGAATTGATAAGTATTGTGAAGGAATGCTTACCTGTAGGCACTTAGTAACCGGAGTCGTACTATGATGTGATGAAAATGGTCAAAAGGCTCAATCTAGGGTATGAGAAGATTGATGCTTGTGAGAATGACTATATGTTGTATTACGGTGATGTCAATAAAGATAAGAGGTTATGTGATATTTGTGGTACAAGTAGATATCGTGAATGGTAAAAAAAAAAGGGAAAGACGTGTCGAGAAAGATCTTACGTTACTTTCCCATTGCCCCGAGGCTTCAGCGGTTGTTCATGTCAACACATACCATCGAGGATATGAGGTGGCACTCTACACGGGATATAGTCGAAGGTCAACTGACGCACCCGGTAGATGGGCTTGAGTGGAAAAATTTTAATAACAAACACCCCTCGTTTACTGAAGAGGTTCGCAATGTTAGGCTTGGACTTGCTACGGATGGGTTTAATCTGTTTAACGAGCCTTACACAAAGCCCTACTCAACTTGGCCAGTGATTATTGTGGTGTATAACCTCCCGCCTTCGATGTGCATGAAATATCCCTACATGTTCATGCCTTTACTGATTCCGGGTGATAAGAGTCCGAGTAAAGACATCAATGTATACTTCAGGCTGTTAGTTCATGAGTTGAAGATGTTATGGGAAAAAGGGGTTCAAACTTATGATGTATCTCTTAAGCAGAACTTTTACATGAGGGCAGCTTTTCTATGGGACAATAAATGACTTTCCGGCCTTAGGAATGATCAGTGGATGGTCGACTCACGGGGGCTAGTCATGTCCCGTGTGCATGGGGTCAGTTAAAGTTGTGCGACTCAAACATGGGGGGAAAATGAGTTTCTTTGCAACATCCACACAGTTTTTACCAATTGAACATCGTTATCGATGGATGAGTAGACAATTCAATCAAAAAACAAAGAAACATCAAGTACCTGGCCGTCTTTCTGGGTCAGCAGTGTTAAGTTTGATTAGTCATTTGAAGTTTCCACCTCCAGGGAAGAATCACATATTAGAGCGAGCTTATGGTTACGACAAGGTTCACAACTGGACACACAGATCCATGTTCTTTGACCTGCCTTATTGGGCTACACTCTACATTCATCATTGTTTAGATTTAATGCATACTGAGAAGAACGTATTTGATAACATTTTTTATACAGTCTTAGATGCCACTGGTAGAACAAAGGACAACAACAAGTCGAGGCTTGATTTGGTAGAAATAAACATTAGGGAAGATATGTGGCTGTATCAAGAAGGTAGTAAGACGGTAACGCCTAAAACTAAATATACTTTGACCAGGGAATAATTGATATTGATATATAATTGAATCAGTGGACTGAAGCTCCCAGATTGATATTATTCGAATATAGCAAGGTGTTGTAAAGTCGAAGAGCTGAAGTTTCGGGGTCTCAAAAGTCATGATTGTTATGTATTAATTCAGAAGTTGATCCCTGTGGCATTTATCGACTTGTTACCAAAACATGTGGTTGAAGCACTGACAGAGCTTTCTAATTTCTTCAGAGATCTATGCTAGATGGTGCTTCAGGTCAAAGACATAGATAAAATGGAGATGCAGATAATGGAAATAATGTGCTAGTTAGAAATGATCTTCCCTCCATCATTTTTTGATTTAATGGAGCATTTGCCTATTCACTTTCCATACGAAGCTAAGATTAGCGGTCCCGTACAATATAGGTGGATGTATCCATTCGAGAGGTAATGACGTTAATGTTTTTAATACGGTAAAATATATGTTCATTCTTTTTTGCTAATCTATATATCACATAGGTATATGCGACGTCTAAAGCAAAAGGTGAAGAATAGAGCACGTGTAGAGGGGTTGATTGAAGAAAGTTATGTTATGGAGGAACTTGTTAATTTTTGCTCGTTGTACTTTGAGCCGAATGTTCAGACGAAGCACAATTGCTTAGGTCAGAATCAGACTGTTGCGCATGAGGAAAATGGAGAATTAACGGCCTTTAGTCACCCTATACGCCCATTCGGCTATAAAAAAAGGCGATTCTTGACCGATAGTGAGTATACAGCTGCCACATTGTATGCACTTGTCAACATGAATGAAGTAGCACCATACATTAAGTAAGTAGTCATAACTATATATATATATATGTCTGGTGTAACTTTGTCAAGTTCCTTTACAAAGACATTAAGTATATAACTGTGTTGCAGTCAATATGATGCTGAAGTATGTGAAGCATATCCGAGTATATCGGACGGGGATTTGCAAAATTTGAGAAATGAATAATTTGTGCAATGGTTTAAAGATCATGTAAGTCTAACCTTTACAAGTTCAATGAATCTACCATCATAGATTTATTCTTATGGCGTAATTAAGTTTAGAATATGTTGTGTTAATGTACATTAGGTCCTCACAGATGAGTTAGCTGAAAATCGGCTAAAGCTTATAGCCGACGGACCTGAAAGATCTATAGATACTTATACATGTTGCATTGTCAATGATTACAGATTTAAGTGTTACGATATTGGGGAAGTCGCTTCTGCTGATTTTGGTGTTGTGGTGAAAGGTAGCTGCTATGATAACATTTGGGATCACTGGTATGGACGATTGCTAGAAGTTGTCGTTCTCAAATATTGGGGTCATAAAGAATTAGTTTGCTTCAATTGTCATTGGTTTAATGTTGAGGATGAAGTTAAACTAGATAAAAAATCAGGACGGGTGACTGTTAACGTTAAGTCAAAACTAAGACTGATGAGTGGTATGGACGAGCCTTTTATTTTAGCAAGTCAAGCGACACAGGTGTAATACGCGCAGAGTGTTAAGACTCCTGCATGCCCATGACATGCTGTTATAACCACCAAAGCCTGTAGTTTTCAAGGCAAAACTCCTCGTCCAGACGATAAACCCTTACAAGTCGAGTCTACTAGTGTCATGCCTACTGATGTGACAATTATTAGTGAGCCTAGTGAAGAAGAGGATGATGTAGTCGCTGTCGAAAGTGACGACGATGTTGTTGAGGAGGTAGATATAATTGAAGAAATTGTTGAGGACGACGAAGATGGTGATGACAACGATAGTGAATATCTATTGCTCGAAGATGACAATTCTGATATTGATGGCTTTAATGATATAAATGATTAGGAGTATGTACTCTTTGTGTCCTTTTAGTTGTATTCAAATGTAATAGTTTGTAGTAGTGCAATTATTATCTTCAACTTATATTAATCTACTAAATAAGGTGTTAGTTGTTTTAGGTTACTATTTATTCTGTATCCTTTTAGGTTACTGTTTATGTTGCATTCTTTTAATTGTATCTATATGTTATCCTCTTTGTTACTGTTCACAAATATAGTATTTACGTATGTATACATACATATAAGGTAAAGCGATATATATTATCCTCTTTTATCCAGATCTCGTATGTTATCCTCTATGTTATCCCTCTTTTCTTGTATGTTGCATTCTTTTAGTTGACAAGATACATATATATATGGCGCATTTACCACACCTATTTATCGTGGTGGGCGTCAGTCGTCGGGGTAAATATGGCGATTCTACGCGTGATAATCAAAGCGGGATCGTCGGTATAATTACATATTTTATTGGGATACATCTTATTATTTTTTATTTTATATTGTATTGACATTATATTCGTTTATATAAATATTGATGTATTTCACTACATAGGTGATCGACGTAGGCTTTCGCGGGGACTAGCAAGTGGCTTGCTAGGGAATCCCCCCCCAGGCGCCGCTTATATGTCGTGTTGGGACACATAGGTAATTTCATAGTCCTATATAGTATTACTATAATATAAGTATTTAGTTCTTATATATATTTTGGTAATTTTCAATGTATTAATTTCAATTGTAGTATCCTTGACGCCACGCCAAGGAACACATTGCTTGGGATCGTCCGCAACCGATTCTCAAACCCATGGATGAGGTGGGCGGATGTGGATGACCGCACACGTCAGTTGATTATTGCGGAGTTTAGGGTAGGATGTCAATCATTCATATGCTAGTTTTATATTCCATTTGAATATACTATTACCTTTTGATTTATGTTACCTCTTTGATTTATGTTGTTTACTAAGCTTCTTAATGTGTAATGTGCAGAGATATTATCATTTTGAGGACGGGCAGGAAGCCCATGGCATGACTATTCTGCACAGATACCTAGAGATGAATTGGCACAAGTGGGTCTATGACTAGAAGAAGAAGGCCCAGACGAAGATAGCTGATGGACAGACACTTAAGGATGTCCATCCAGATTTCATATCTGCTGCGGTGTGGGACCAGATGTGCAGCATTTGGGACGGCGAGGCTTTCATGAAGATATCAGCACAACGTTCAGCTGCCCGAAAGCAGAGTCGTCTCCTACACTGCACTGGGTCTCAATCGTACGACCTGTACCTAGAGAGAGGCTTGAGGTGATTTTAAAGCATGCACCCTCCCCCTTGGAGTTTTGGTGGCACGCCCACCAAAAGAAAGGTGACAGTGGTTATATCTCACCTGAGGCAGAACACATTGCTGTAAGTTATTTAATTCTCTTATTTAGTATGTATTTCAAATTCGGATATTCTTTTGTATTATTTCATTTTATACTTTGCGTATCATCTACTAATGTGTTTTTTTTCAGCGACGGTTCGATGATCTTGCATTGCCCAGGCGAGCGGAGAGAGGTGACACTCCAAAGTGATTTAGTCTACGATGCGACAAGGAGATAGAGGTATGGCGCAGCAGCTGCTGGGGGACCGAAGAAGGGTAGAGTTGTGGGCATTCCCCTTGTCCCAGGTTACACCTTAGTCCCTGCTGCGAGATCTCGACGACGCCCACCCACTGGAGGTAGTGGTGTGAGTGGATCGGGCGCCGGCCCTTCATTATCCGATGACTTCTTCCGGCGGATCATAGAGGGGTGCATGGCGAACGGTGTTGTGCAGTCAGGCGCACCATCACGCGAGTGGATCTATCAGCTGGCTCAGGAGGTTGCCACAGCTCTATCGATCCTACAGCTGTCGTTGACGACCTCATGGGTGTAATACGAGAGGAGGCCATCCACGTGTGTGCAGTTGTCTTGGCCAACATCTTCCTACCACATATTCGACAGGTAAAAACAATTAAATTCTGTATTTCCTTATTTAATTTATGTAATTTGTAATTGTATTGCTTAGATAAACTTAAGATAAAACCTTAACTCCATTATTAACACACACAGCACCACGTAGGTATTAGACATGTGTTAGAACCTACGGGACTCGATTCCGACATATGGAGACCGAGTTATCGCCCAATTTGCAAAACTCGCCAACACTTAGGCAAAAAGACAAAAAAGAGTCCAAAACCCGCATCGTCAGTCCGAACGCCATGCAAATACACACATAGCACTGCGTAGGTATTAGACACGCATTAGAACTTACGGGACTCGATTCCGACATACAGAGACCGAGTTATCGCCCAGTTTGCAAAACTCGCCAACACTTAGGCAAAAAGCCGAAAAAGAGCCCAAAACTCACATCGTCCATCCGAAGACCAAACAAACACACACATGGCACCTCGTAGATATTAGGCATGCGTTAGAACTTACGGGACTCGATTCTGACATACGGAGACCGAGTTATCTCCCAGTTTGCAAAACTCGCCAACACTTAGGGAAAAAGCCGAAAAAGAGCCCAAAACCCACATCGTCCATCCGAACGCCACGCAAATACACACATAGTACCGCGTAGATATTAGACACACGTTAGAACTTACGGGACTCGATTTCAACATACGGAGACTGAGTTATCGCCCAGTTTGCAAAATTCGCCAACACAAAGGTAAAAAGCTGAAAAAAGAGCCCAAATCCCGCATCATCTGTCTGAACGCCATGCAAACACTCTCATAGCCCCGCGTAGGTATTAGACATGAGTTATAACTTACGGGACTCAATTCCGACATACGAAGACCTAGTTATCGCCCAGTTTGCAAAACTCGCCAACACTTAGGCAAAAACCCAAAAAAGAGCCCAAAACTCACATCGTCTGTTCGAAGACCACGTAAACACACACATAGCACCGCATAGGTATTAGGCATGCGTTAGAACATACGGGACTCGATTCCGACATACGAAAACTGAGTTATCGCCCAGTTTGCAAAATTCTCCAACACTTCGGCAAAAAGCCGAAAAAGAGCCCAAAACCCACATCGTCCATCCAAACGCCATGCAAACACACACATAGTACCGCGTAGGTATTAGACACACGTTAGAATTTACGGGACTCAATTTCGACATACGGAGACTGAGTTATCGCCCATTTTACAAAATTCACAAACACTTAGGCAAAAAACTGAGAGCCCAAAACCTGCATCGTCTGTTCGAACGCCATGCAAACACACACATAGAACCGTGTAGGTATTAGGCACGCATTAGAACTTACGGGACTCGATTTTGACATACGGAGACCGAGTTATTACCCAGTTTACAAAACTCACCAATACTTAGGCAAAAAGCTAAAAAAGAGCCCAAAACCCGCATTGTCCGTCCGAACGCCACACAAACACACACATAGCACCGTGTTAGTATTAGGCATGCGTTAGAACTTACGGGACTCGATTCTGACATACGGAGATCGAGTTATCGCCATGTTTGCAAAACTCGCCAACACATAGGCAAAAAGCCGAAAAAGAGCCCAAAACCCGCATCGTCCGTCCAAATGCCATGTAAACACACATATAGCACCGCGTAGGTATTAGGCACGCATTAGAACTTATGGGACTCGATTCCGACATACGGAGCCGAGTTATCGCCCAGTTTGCAAAACTCGCCAACACTTAGGCAAAAAGCCGAAAATGAGCCCAAAACTCACATCGTCCATCCGAAGACCACGCAAACAGACACATAGCACTACATAGGTATTAGTCACGCGTTAGAACTTACGAGACTCGATTCTGACATACGGAGACCGAGTTATCGCCCAGTTTGTAAAACTAGCCAACACTTAGGCAAAAAGCCGAAAAAGAGCCCAAAACCTGGATCGTCCATCCGAAAGCCACGTAAACATACACATAGCACCACGTAGGTATTAGACACATGTTAGAACTTACGGGACATGATTCTCGACATACAGAGACCGAGTTATTGCCCAGTTTTCAAAACTCGCCAATACTTAGGTAAAAAGCCAAAAAAGAGACCTAAACCCGCATCGTCCGTCCGAATGCCACACAGACACACACATAACACCGCATAGGTATTAGGCATGCGTTAGAACTTACGGGAATTGATTGCGACATACGGAGAACGAGTTATCGCCCAGTTTGTAAAACTCGCCAATACTTAGGCACAAAGCCTAAAAAGAGCCCAAAACCTGCATCGTCCGTCCGAACGCCACGCAGACACACACATAGCACCGCGTAGGTATTAGGCATGCGTTAGAACTTACGAGACTCAATTCCGACATACGGAGACCGAGTTATCGCCCAGTTTGCAAAACTCGCCAACACTTAGGGAAAAAGTCGAAAAAGATCCCAAAACCTGCATCGTCCGTCCAAATGCCACGCAAACACACACATATAGCACCGCATATGTATTAGACACGCGTTAGAACTTATGGGACTCAATTCCGACATACGGAGACTGAGTTATCGTCCAATTTGTAAAACTCGCCAACACTTAAGCAAAAAGCTAAAAAAGAGCCCAAAACTCGTATCGTCCATCCGAACGCCATACAAACACACACATAACACCGTATAGGTATTAGGAACATGTTAGAACTTACGGGACTCGATTCTAACATACGGAGACCGAGTTATCACCCAGTTTTCAAAACTCGTCAATACTTAGGCAAAAAGCCAAAAAAGAGACCTAAACCTTCATCGTCCGTTCAAATGCCACGCAGACACACACATAGCACTGCATAGGTATTAGGCATGCGTTAGAACTTACAGGAATTGATTCTGACATACGGAGATTGAGTTATCACCCAGTTTGTAAAACTCGCCAACACTTAGGCAAAAAGCCTAAAAAGAGCCCAAAACCTGCATCGTCCGTCCGAATGCCACGCAGACATACACATAGTACCACGTAGGTATTAGGCATGCATTAGAACTTACGAGACTTAATTCCGACATACGGAGACCGAGTTATCACCCAGTTTGCAAAACTCGCCAACACTTAGGCAAAAAGTCGAAAAAGATACCAAAACCCGCGTCGTTCGTCTGAATGCCACGCAAACACACACATAGTACCGCATATGTATTAGACACGTGTTAGAACTTATGGGACTTAATTCTGATATACGGAGACTGAATTATCGCCCAATTTGCAAAACTCGCCAACACTTAGGTAAAAAGCCAAAAAAGAGCCCAAAACCCGTATCGTCCATCCGAACGCCATGCAAACACACACATAGCACCGCATAGGTATTAGGCACGTGTTAGAACTTATGGGACTCAATTTTGACATACAGAGACCGAGTTATCACCCAGTTTTCAAAACTCGCCAACACTTGTAGAACACAAACTAAAATAATTTAAATATGCTCTATTTTGGACTTCGTTATTAATTTTTTTAATTTTGTAGGGTCTTGTTGATGAGACTCGTGGAGGAGATGGTGGCACAGGTGATGCCCGTGGAGGAGATGGTGATGATCTTCGGGCTGATACTAATGAGACTATGGAAGATGGGACCGATAATGGGACAGGAGATAGGACCGGCGATGGGACCTGAGAGGCGATGGCACAGAGATTCCTGATCTTGAGCAGTAGTTGTTTATATTTATATTTTGACTTTTATGTATGTATTTAGCTTTTGAGTTGTACAGATTTGAGTTTGGTATCTAATTATATTGATTATTGATAGTAAAAGATATGATTGTTATTGATATGCGTACATTGTCATCGATAATGACCTATAGCGACGAATCCAGAACTAAATTAAATAAAGGTCATTGGCGACGGGAAATAAACTAGTGGCGACGGCTATGCCGTTGATAATGACTAAAATATTAAAATTAAAGCATGGTTGTTATGGACTGATCTATTAAATGCATTGGGGTAAATCATTACTAACAACATTTACCGACGCAGAAGTCGCTTTGTAATGACCCCGTCTTTAAGAATGACATAGTTCCCGACGGCGAGCGACTGGAGACAGGGGCGACGACCTGAGGGGCGACGGCAGGGGCGATGGTACATGCCATCGCCAATGACCTCATTTTCGAGGGCAATAGTGCCATTGGCGACGGCAAAGCCCGTCGGCAATGATTGATTTTTTTGTAGTGTTAGTTTCTCTAAGTTTTCTAGTTAGATATCATATGTTGTTGCAATTGGGATTTGCTTTCTAAATCATCTATTAATACCATGTATGAGGTTAGGATAACACGGTTGAAGTTTAACAAGTAGGATGAATGTCGCGTGTTCATTCACTTTATTGAAAGCCCCATGACAAAGAACTTGTGTACTGAAGTAATGAGAAAACCTATGATTTTATTATTTTTTTTAATTTTTTTTCCAGGAAGAAAATGTTGGCAATTCTCAAGAAAGCAGTCCTCTTAGTTTGAAGCTAACTAAAACACCATCCTTAATAAACTTGCTGCAAAAGAAGTTATCTCAAACAAGGAAATCTGCTGATCAAGAAGTTTCTTTGGCAAAAGTGGTTCTGAAAAGTTGAAGGCTTCAAATTTCCCTGCTACATTACTCAAAATTGGCAATTAGGAGGTTAATATTTTTATTTATTTAACTACAATTTATGAAAGTACCTATAGATAAAGGTTCTAATCTAGTTATAAAAAATATGTGCAAAGTTTATCTAGGAATGAAGGTGGTCTGATTGCTAAATGTTACTATGCCAAAAAGAAAATTATGTGGGAAATTCTGGATGGATCATTGAAGAGTATGATTGAGCTACACTAGTCTGCTGTCGTTTGGATTAAGGTTGTTCTTCGTGATAATGAATCCAGAATCTTGGAAATCGAGGTTGATAATTTTTATTTTTGCTTGAGTTTAAATAATTTAATCCTCTGTTAATTTTATTTTTGCTCACCTTAATAAATTATTTGAGCAGTTCAAAGTTTGAAATAAATTCCACTATCTATATAGTGTCGGAGTCACGGAACGTAACTAGTATATATATGTATATATAGAGCTAAAAATCTATAATCTTGACCATACAGATTATCGACGAAGAAAACAAGCCAAATTAAGCAATCATACCAACATCATGATAGAGAACAATTGCCCTAAGGTTTCTTCTTCTAAGTCAATGGCTTTTACAAATTCCTCATCAACGAAGCAAAGGTATCCAAAAATTTCTTAGAATTAAAATCCCTAGTTTTAAATATATGATAATATGAAAGTGTGAGATGTTTGTCGGATTTGAGATATTTGTACTTCATCGTCTTCATCTATCTGGCTCAGCTATTTATTACTAGTATTTAATATAGCATCGGGGTTCATATTTTTTGTTGTTGGGGGATTAATAATATTTGTATTCTTGTATTTTCGTAAACATTCTTTAAATTAATGATATATTGAGTTCAGTTTAGCTATCTTGCTGCATTTTAGATTTCTAGTAGACTTCTGAGTAGTTTGCTATCATGGAAATCTCACAGTGATCTATTCTTGTTGTTTGTTTTTTATTGACCGAGTTCCAAAAAGGGAAACTTTAACTTCCTATTTTATTGTTGCTAAACTTTATGAAGCCATATTTCTAAAAGTAGTTGGCATAGGAGCTCTCATAACTTCTTAGTCATTTTACAAGAGGAAAAGAAAGTGGGATCAACCTGCTGAATCCTTGCTTTCGACAGGAGTAGCAGTAACTGGGGTTTTTCCATTGGGCAATGTGGGATCTCTTGTTTGGATGGCACTTCTAGGTGTTTCCCCGATTTCTGCTACTTATGCTATGAGTTATACCCCTGTTAGATCTGCAACCTTACTGTGACGCCCCCAAATCCGGGTATCTTCCAACCCGACAGATGGTGGTACATGGTACTACCATTCTCATATACATTCAATTGAAAAGTCTCAAAGGAACAAATGTCTTCTATATATTCAAAATAATATAACATTCCCCCAGGTTCTTTATAACCATTATATTTGTTGTTGTAATAATATCAAATATATTACAATCATTGACCCTATACTATTACATAAGTAATCTACGGGTTTGTCTTCGCCTTGCCCTTATCCTTGTCGGAGCCTTCGGTCCGCTTGATCTTAGATGTGTTCATATGGTTCAAGCAAGAGTGAGCACGACTAGCTCAAAAAGTATAATAATTCTAATAAACAACATGCTTGAAACATATGAATCATATATCTTCAATAACTGAACAATAGTTACGAAGTACTATCGATAATTTAAAATAGCAATTCTTTTTTCTTCAAAACAGTTTACAACAACCATATTCAGTAAAACATCAATTCCGGCACTAAGTTCGTAAGTTCAACATTTCTTACGAGCACGTCTAGGTGATCAGCCTATAGTACTTTATGTTAATCAACACTACATTCATTAAACGTATATATGTTTAAGTTGTGGCAACCTCACATGCCTGTCGTTTGACGACAAAACATTTTTAGCATACTCAGTCTTTGTTGAAAACCACACCAATATAACTTGGTAAACATTGAGTATGCTTCGATAGAAATATAATATAAGTCTAGCCGAAAGAGTTGGCTTTGACGTCATTATACAATACTTCATGCGTAAGGATACATGAATTACAAAGCTTGTCCAGATTGAATTGAAACAAGGTTTAGAATACTTGCCTTTAGCGTCTGATACAATTATAACACGTTCACATTAAGTCTTTAAGTCTCTACAGTAAATGATAACATCACATAACACATTTGGTCATGAATGAACATACATAATTCCTAATGAATCTCACCCTTCTTCTCATTCTAAAACATAACTTAGATTTGGTATTATTGATTTCGGCTTTTCCGATATAGTTCACATTGTTCTTACGTTCATGTTTAATTCATTATCATTAACATTTAGTCATCATACCTTAAGGTTTAATAGTACCTGATAATGTTAAAATTAATCTTTACTTATTTGATAAATTGTTACCATTCTTTTTCTATTGTAAACCTTCCTTACTATGCATTCCTTAAGTCTGGCGCTGTGGCGCTAGTTATCCTTGAACAACTTCATACGCGGCTTTGAGTTTCCAGAATGATGGTCGAGTCCGGTATTGCTATTTCACATATAACAAACTCGGCCGCATCGTGGTGTGACTCTGCAAAAAGATGTGACACTGTGCTCGGCGTTGCCGCAGTGCCAACTCTGTGCCTCAGATAGCTTTGATAGATTTTAAACTTTGAGAAATTCCCGGATGCATAACTTCTTCGTTATAAGTCTGAATTGGCTTGTTCAAAAGCCTACGGTTCACAAATTACATACTCTACGCGTTCATGCAAGATTTTATCTATTTGACTTCTTTTCAAAAATTCACCTATTCATTCATTTTTAACGAAAACGCTAAATGTTCGTGAACGTTCAACGCTCGTTTCTTCGTTCTAAGTCGGAATCCGATCATTTTTTAGTCCGAAACTCTGTAATGCCAAATATGACTTTTCTCCATCGAAAACCAACATTTTCGAGTTCAAACACAAAATTCGACTTCCATTCCGAGAATTTCACGAATTCGACGATTATCGTCCAATCGTGTGAATTTCGACGAAACTTCATTACTAATAATATGATCATCATTCTAAATGGATTCTAACCATCATATGAATATTTCCAACTACATAATGCATCGACTTATTTTCAAGCTATGATTTGGCTTATTCTTCATAAGTTCTTGACTTAATAACTTATAAACTACAAGTTTTCATTCCTTATGACTTATTAAAGATTTAAGCCCTTTAATCAACATTCTCACATCTTATCAAACATACTATCTTCATATGGCTATCATATGATAAGTTCATCATAAGTTCATAACTTAATTAGGTTCAAGTTACTTATTCATAACTTATTCGGCTTAAGTCCATTGCTTATTCAATTCTTATATGTTCTTAGCATACAAGCTTTTTAAACTACACTTCTCTTATCACCCTACAATGATAGAGATGAAGATTATTAGACAAGAGTCTTACCCTTAATGAACTAGTACTTCTCTTCTTGAAAATCTAATAAAGAATGCTTTGACTTAAAAGTGCTTATTCTCTCTAACCAATAAGTTACTTTATGTTGGATGAATGTTAACAATCCAACAAATGAAATAGTGAGCTTACTTTTTATAGAAGTCTCTAAGTTAGGATATAATGGACATTAATCATCCACCTCCTTAATTCACCTTCTTACTATTCACTTACTTAACAACTAAGTATACTTGCTAGCAACACTAATTACTTGGACATCACAAAACATATCCAATGTTTGGCCATCACATAAAGTACTTGGTCACCTAGATAACCCACATTAACATTGGTTGCTTCATGGATCAAGCTTAACCCATTGGATCATTACATTGGGCTTAAGTTAATTAACTTAGCTTATTCATTTTGGGCTTGCATTAAGTTATGTTGGGCTTTTGATTAATAAACACTTAGGTTTGTACATCCCATTCTTAATGGACTCTACCAATTTGTTAACAATCCTAAAAGTCTAACTTAATTGGTTAAAAACCTTATTACATATACCATACGTATAATTCTCATATTCTAACTCGTATATTAATTCATAATATACGTTATTCCCTTCTCCATGCATACTCGTATAATAATTCATATTATACTTGTATTCAATACCTCGTACAATACTTATGTATCATACAATTAATACACTCTCTTATTAACGCTTAATATTCCTAACGTTCTCTAATTAAGTCTGAATGCAAAATATTGTGTTTTCCATACTTAGATTATTATTACATAATCCATCTCACCTTGATATTATAACGTTATGTATTTCTAGGAAGTTCAAAAATAATTCTCGAGCGGAAATCGATGAATAGTGTTTTTTAGAAAATTTCTCAAAAAGTTTTTATTTTCGTCTTACAAATTCAAACACTTTAATTCATTCACGTAGCTAAAATACTACGACTTTTTGACATTTCTAGGTTATAGAACGACATTCATCTTACTAACACATAATAATAACAAATAATATTATTTTATTCATTAATTAAAGTATTTATAAAAGGTTCAATTTTCTGGGGCGTTACAATTACAACATGTGTTAATAATGACTTTCCTTACTGAACAACATCTTTCTTTTCTTCTGGTTCAAAAAATAAACCAAGTAAGATAGACGAGTAGAGGTTTACTTCATCACTTTCTTTTATAATTATTTATGTTATTGATTGCAACAGGTAATACATTGTAATTGATGGTGAGCACTACGGAGTGCTTGTTTGAGAAAATTACTTGGATCCTAAATCTAATGGGTTTGGGAGACAATAAGTTGTTTTTTTTCTTTTCTTTTTCTGCTAAATCTTTTTTTGCTAATATGTAAACAACTTGCACGTCCCACTATGGTGATGAAGTATCTGAATTCAAGCTCTTGGGTCTTGGCTCTGTTTATTCTTTTTTGGTGTGAATTATTAATTTTGATGGATACCTTAGGCTATTTAAATCAAGAAAGTACAAATTTTATGTTGTTTGTGTATGTCATTTGAATAAAGTGCAACCCCTTTTTGTTAGTTCTTTATCTATTTTACTTTTAAACAATTTTGTAACCTTTTGTTTTAGACAAAGATCCAAGAGAAAGAGAGAAAGAGGAAGGTAGTTAAAATTTCTGTGGTAAAAATCTTTGTCAAGGGCACTTCAGGCCTGTCTTGCCTGCATTATATTTATTTTAATGTTGTCCTATTAGTTACTCTACGTTATTATCCTTCAACCTCTTATATCATATATGTAGTTGCTTTCGAATTATACTGGTGAAGCCTTAGAAGGCGGAGGAGTTGAAGATGTTATCTTTGAGAGCTACTCAAATGGGACGATAGTTGAGAAGGTAACACTTTGTTTCTTGCTTATTATTTTTAGTTTAAATATATGTATTTGTTTTTCTTGTGCATTCAAGTTAGCTAAGCTTAACAAATGAACATGGTTATTTCTAGGTTTTTGAAGAGAGGCTCGTATCATTGCTGGAACAAATTAATACCCAAACAACTAAACAGACCAAAGTAACAGTAAGTTATTAAAATATATCTTCAAGATATTCCTTTGACATGCTTGCTTATTGTCTGCATGAATTTGGCTGTTTACTCATTCATTTTTATATATTGATGTTTTATCTCAAATCGAGAGGCGACATAGTGTTCTTGAGGATGATGATGATTAATTCAGATTGATTCATATTTCATTTTCCAGTGCGTTGTTTGTAATGTATATTGTATGCTTGATTTTGTGGCGTGCAAATTCTTATGGGTATGCTCTTGCGTTGTTCAATTAATACTTTTGTTGGAACTCCTTACTGGTATGTTTTCCTCTCCAAGTCCTTGATGTTTGCATATTTGAGATCCTAATATCTGTCACTATTTGTAACAAATGGAATTGGTTGTTGACTTGAAGGTGTTGTTCGCTATTTTTTCTCAGTATGGTTCCTAAAGTTATGTAGCAATTGCATGGATATGACTTCAAGTGAGTGGGTGACTGTTCTGATCAATGTTTCTCTGCTTCTCTATTTTTTCTATTATTTCGTGGGTGTATGGATATATATTATATTATTATTATTATTATTATTATATATATAATACTGCATTCTTAGATGATATGTCTTTTGTAAATAGAGCAGACATCTAGACATTTGGAATAACAACACTAGAACTTGCTCATGGCCATACACCATTCTCCAAGTATTCTCCAATGTAGATTAACCATAGATTCACCATTGTGAACCATCTAATTTATTTTAGAGGTAAACATAATATTGCTTTTTGCAAAAGATTATTCAACTATTTTTCATTTTGTATTACTTTTGTAGGTGTTGCTGATGATCTTACAAAATGCACCCCCACGATTTGATTGTGAGAGGGACAAGAGATTTTCAAAGGTCTGTAAATTCTTTAATTATATGTTTAAATTCCTTAATTAACCTCTTTATTGGTGTAGTGACTGATGTTGTTTTAATATTGGCAGAATACATGTAGGATGAACAATGGTTGAAACTCCTGTGTAAGCTTAAGTATTGTTTCCTATTATAAATATTTTTTCATGAATTTTTTACATATATAGCACTAGTCTTAACCTCTTGATGGCAAATAGTGTAAACTAAGACGGACTTTGTAGTTTTCAGTCGTACGAAGTATGATTGTAAAGATGATGAATGATCATGTATCAGATGATTTTATTTAATTAATAATATTTTAGTTTTTTTTGTATTTATGTCATAATTTGTTATGGGGTTATTGAGACATAATATTTTTTTGTTTATAAAATAATCTTGGCATTCGTTACATAACAAAAGAAAAAAAGCAATATTTATATCATTGCAAATCATAACAAATTTTGTTGAACATGAAAAGTAAACAATAACATATAGTGTCATTGCTAATTGACAATAACATTTGTTGCTCTCTAAAAATAATCACCTTCGAATAGTATCATTGCTAATTCATCATAATTATCCATAAAAAATTCAATGGCAACGCAAAATTTCGTTGCAAATTAATATATATCTGGTTTATTTTGAACATTTAGCAACAAACATCGTTACCAAAAAGTACACAATTAGCAATGATAACCAATTAAGGAAACAATTTTTATATTGTTTAGTAACGACAAATTTCATTGGCAAATGTGTATCAAATGCAATGAATTTTATCTTCGTTGGAAAATATAAAGATTATTTTTGTTGCCAATTAGGCGTATTTTGCAACAAAAATTATTTTTCAGTAACAATTTCTTAATAAATTTTCTACAAAATATTTCATTGCTAAATGATTTATAATTTTACATGAAAACAAAATTTTGTTGTGAAATATATTACTTTCTGCAACGAAAAAAAATTCATTGCTACACAATTAGCAACACTCATTGCGCAACAAAATGTCCAACGACCGAAAAATCGTTGCAAATGGCATTTGGCAACGAAATTTCGCACATTTAGCAATCGAAAATTATTTGTTGTAAATTCACCATTTTTTGTAGTGCAATTTGTGTAATCAGGATGATGTTTTCTTTTATTTATTTAGTATTTAATTCATTAGTTATGAACTAAATTACTTTTTAGGCTTGCAATGGATCTTTAATGTTGAATGACAATTATTATGCCTTCATTTAAGTTTAATAAATTATTAATTCAGTTTATCTATTGTGATTTATGATTAATTTATGAATCGCTTGATCACCAATTTTATGTGGAGTTGTATGGACTCGAGAGATGATGTATGATTCTAGACCTAGTCACACTAGCATGTGTTCTTGAATTCTGTTAATGAATAGAATCTTGATTTATGTTAGGGTAGAGATATGCCTAGCATCGCATGTAATCTGGTAAGAACTTGGAATTAAATCTTTCTTAATTGTAATTCACATAGAGATATAGTGAATTAGTTATTTAGGGTGTTTGGCTTAATTCTATCTAATTTGTGGATTTAAGTTGATATGGTTTTAGTGCATTGAGAAATGGATAAATCTACATGAGTGTTCTTGATTAATAAACTGAGATAATGAATTAAATTGGAATAAGGTGTGATCATTGGAATGATACTAAAAGTGAAGTTGTAAAGCCCAATTCTCCATTATTTGCTTGAAATTAAGGTTTTTAAGTTGTGTTGATTGATTGTTATTTTTAGTTTCTAGTTTTTATTAGTTATCATTCCTGATTTGGATTAGTTTAATAAAATTGGGTTAATACAAAATTGATAATTGTTAAGATTAATTTCTTGTTATTCTTTGTGAGAACGATTCTTTTTTATCACTTTATTACTTGTTGACCACGTATACTTTCGTGTTGTGCGTAATTAGATTTTAGCCAACAGAAGATACATTAGATTTTCCTTCGACACTGCAGTAGTTATATTGGACGTGGATCCTTCAGCCTCTCCATAACTCCATGGCACTTTTTGTAGGATGGCAACAGGATACTGTGGCCTGAATGGCAATATGGTTGGCTTTGGAGCACCACTTTCAAAGGATTTTCCCACCTTTGAGCTGAATGGGTTGTACTGTAAGTGGTGTGGTAGCTAAATCACCCTCCGAGGATATAACTGCTACGACTTTCTTCTATTTTGTAGGAAATGTGTCCCCACTCTCAAGTAAAATAGCGTCATTGTCTGCCATCTGCAGGACACTGCTGTCAATTTGGTTGTAAATAAGATGGTGGAGTGCCCATCTTTCTTCCGTGCTATGACTACGAGAGTGGGAGTGATATTGATATATTCTATTGTAATCAAATTGTCTTGAGCGTGGACTGATTGGAGGTAGGAGAGCTGTGACTTTCCCTCATTGATTAGCATATGCAGTATTTCTTCCATCGATTGGCCTAAATAGGTGAATTCCCTTTTATTGGCGAAGTCCCGATGGGCATTATCTTTTGCTCTTTTTGAAGTTTTATCCTCCAAGGTTTCATCTTCTGGAGTAAGTGGTGGAGTACTTGTGAAAAGAGAAAGGAGGTTAGCATGCTCTTGGCTGAATAATTGAAGTGTGACTTAGTGTTGATGGACCACCAATTTTGCCAATTGGTTGACTTGCTCGCAAAGAGTCTTAATTTTCCATACCTTCATAAACTGAAACTATGCATAATCCCATTTGTCAACACCATCCTTACTGGTTTGGGAGGATCCGCCACCGTAATGGGAACTTTGTCCACCACTCCAATTAATCATATTAACTTCCTCTTCCTTGTGTTGAGGCAGGGGGTTGTCTTACACATGGGGTTGGTCGAGTTTAGTTACCACGATCTCACCATTGTCAATTAGATCCTGGATCTTATGCTTTAGGGCCCAGCAATCCTGAGTGTCATGTACTGGAGCTCTAGCATGATAAGCACACTTTCGGTTAGCATTGAAACCCTTCCCATTCGAGTTGGCTGGTGGAAGAAGATGGGTAATTTTCTTCTGAATTGTCAAAATATTGAGAATGTTCTCGAGTCCCCTAAGGGTGTGAACACTCGAGTGCATCTGACTTTGCCATTTTTTGGTAATAGAGGGTTTGAAGACTATGCTTGAAAAGGGGAGTAGTTTTTCCTTTGAATATACATGTTTTAACTGCCTTTTTGTCCTTGTAGTATCAAGGAAACATCCTCCTCTTTCTTTTTATGCACCCTCCGGGGGTGGTTTCCATAACTTCGAGACTAGATGTGCTCAGCTACAACCTTTAAAGTGATAAGGTATCGAATCTTTTCTAATTTTAATCCCATATTGACCATTTCTCCATGTTTGATCATTTCAGAGAATGGCATACCAATGCCAGCTAAGACCCTCTCATATAAAGGAGCTTCTTGAATGTCTATGAAGGTCATCACAATTTCAGACTCAGTCATAGAGGGAATAACTTGAGCAGCTAAACGCCTCCATCTTTGGGCATAGTCTCTGAAAGACTCATTCGCTTGTTTCTTGACTTTGGTAATTTGGTACCGGTCCGGAGCCATCTAAGATTGGAAACTGTACTGACTGAGGAAAGCATGAGCTAGCTCCTCCCAAGTATGAATCTTGGAGTTATCTAATCTGGTGTACCATGATCTAGCTTCTCCAAACAGACTTTTCTGAAACAACTGCATTCTGAGCTTTTCTTCCTCGGCATAAGATCCGAGCTCTCTAATGAATACTTTCAAATGTGTGTAAGGATCCCCCAACCCATCATACTTTTTAAAGTCATGAGTCTTGAATTTCTCTGGATAATGAACACCAGGGAATATACAAAGGTCTATATATGAAACACTCTCGGGTGCTCCAATCCCTTTGATAGACTGAATGGCCTCTTCCATTTGTAGGACTTTCTTCCTAATATCACCGATGTCTGGGTCTTCTTTTTGAGATGGGTGATTTCAGGGGGTTTGTTGGTTTTATCCAACTGAGACTCAGGTACTGGAGCTTCTTTGTCCAGACCTTGGGTTGCTCTATGTGCAGAGGATTCTGTATGTATGGGTATTTGTGGACCGCGAGTGGACTTGTGTAGTTCTTTGAGTAGAACAACCAAATCTATAATTTGGTTGTTTAATCCTTCAAACTCCTCACAAGAGACAGGAGTAGGATTTGACTGGCCAGATGTAGCCATGCTTGGCTGTAGGCTTGTTTCCTTTTTGCACTTTAAACGGGTAACAGGCCCAATTATGTCCCTACAAAAAGACTTATGTAGTTTAGTCTTAGGGAATGAAGAGAAAAGTTACATGTTATGTGATGTGTCCATTTTAGGAGTATTATCCTGCAAAACGAATGTCAGTTTTGACAAGATAGCATGTCAAGTTTTGATATAAAAGGGAATGCATGTACACATATTCCTTCATATTCTCCATCACATTGAGATTGACATGGAATGAAATTACAAGTAATTTTGAGGTTTACAAGTAATTGAAATGGGAAAGTATGAAGAGACTTCCCTCCGCGTTTGGTTTATCAAAGGCTGATCTATCTTAGGTTACTCTCGCGACTTTTTGGAATGAAGGATCCCACATCATCGCAATTTACTTGATGGGAAGTTAATCAAGTCTTTCAACTGGAGTGAATCTGGGTGGTGCCTTTCTTGAGCCTCATTGAAATTAGTCTCCCTACGAGTCCAGTAATCAAACACCGATAGGATAGCCTCCTGGTAGAGGTGCCACACAACATACATTCACATACATCGCATCTCACCGTATAGAAATGATGACATGTGTGAAGCACTAATACCACAAGCAGATATAGTGCGAATCACTAAGTGAAGTAAGTAAATTCATTAGTACACATTCATTTAAATGTAAATGCAACATCCACACACAAGTAAATAAAAGTTTTGAAAAGTTTGTTATAGTGGCTTAATCCCTCTTCCTGGATGTCCCCGACAGAGTCGCCACCTGTCGAAATCGGGATTGTTATTTGTCCCTTTCTGTTCTTGTCTTTTGGTGCTCTCAAGTTAGGTGAGATTTTTTTTGAAAACACAAGTTTTAAAAGATTTGACATGTATATGTCGACGATTGGACTGTAAGAGTCGTCAGTTGGTATTTTTAAATGGTTGTACCAACTCAACCGAGAAAAGGTTTTCACATTGACCTAGTGATGTAACACTGCCTAACTAGTTTGTGAAATCGAGATTCGTTAGGGTCCGAGGGCTTGATTATGTGGAGGGGAGGTTTTAGGCACCCACAGAAATCTGTGTTACCACAGTGATCGCCACTTTTTAATTTTAAACTTCTATCTGAATGTGTGTGTGTGTGTGGGGGGGGGGTCAATGTGCAATTATCTAGAAGTAGTGTTATGCCTCGTTTGAACCTATATACAAAGGGTTTGAATTTTGAATAAACTTACAATTTTAAGAAGATATAGCAATGATGTTTTGTAAAAGAAGTTTTTTCAAACCCTTGTGCTCAATAGTAATTGAGGCCTTTGATACTTCTATTTTATTATGTGTTTGGCTTATTTGCTTTTATTTGAGAAAATAATGTACAAAGCAGTGTCGAACTCCTTGTGGGCATGTAAGCCATCTAAGGAAATTCAAACACCGTGAATAATTTAGAAGCCGGTTATAGCTAAAAATGTCCATCATGGGAACCGAATCTAGATTCAGGAACTGAATCTGTGATCACATGATTCCTAGGCTCACATGATGTTGCATTATGTATAAAAGTTGTAAACAGTTATATATATAAAAGTTGTAAATATATATATATATATATATATATATATATGAACGATCAACCGCTACGAAGTAAACTCCATACGGGATGGAAATGTAAATATATATATAAAGACGATCAACTGCTACAAAGTAAACTCTAGGCGGGATTTGAAATGTAAATATATATATATATATATATATATATATATATATATATGTGTGTGTGTGTGTGTGTGTGCGATAAATAGCCATAAAGTGATCTTCAGCTTGACAAAATGTATATATATATATATATATATATATATATATATATATAAAGTAGAACGCAGGATATGTAGATCCGTGCTCAATCAAATTTGAATTCGAGATATATATACATAAAAAAAGCAATAAACGCACCGGATGTGTCTATCCAGGCTCATTCGAGTATTCGAATTTGATATATATATATATATATATATATATATATATATACATACATATACATATATCCCAAATTTGAATACTCGAATAAGCCTGGAGATATATATATATATATATATATATATATATATATATATATAAAGAAATAAAATCCTGGATCGACTATCCGCATACGCATCACAAAACACGACTCTCAATGTGAATAACTGTGTGTGAATAAAAGAGGAGAAAGGCTTTAAGAAATGTGAGGTGTCTTACAATGGGCTGTCAATAAGACTTCAGATAGCTTTAAATGAATGAATACTCGGTTTCCACCTGTAAAATGTAGCGAAGCACAAGCTCACAAGTGTTTGAAAAGAGAAAGCACTCAATTTATAGAGTGTACAGAGCAAAATGGACAAGGCTTCCTCACCGTTTCTCTCTTGAAAATGGCCTTCCCAGGCCCTCTATTTATAGGGGGGGAGTCACAGGTGTACCTGCAGCAGTCGCAGATGTACCTGCGGCTATCCGGGGTGCCCCGGGCACTGTGGGCCCTGTCGTCTCGAAGTATGTGCACACATGCAACACGTTGTCCTCTCGAACCTTCATAACATTCAATCTGGGTATCCGATTGAGGCGTATAATACCTTTTCAGAATGCTGTTGTCGAGAGCTACACAATGACATGTGATAAGAGGTTGTAAGAAGTTAGGAAGATAGGGTCATGCCTAGATCTTCAGGTCTTCAATATCTATCTAGTGTGCTGTCTAACGTAGTAGTCACTCGGGATTTGAGCTATGGTTCTTGTAGGCACTTTTGTGTAGAATGTATGTTGAAATGTTGTTGATACAGCACGTATGTGGGATCGAGGCGGCAAAATATTGATTTTTCCCATCACCTGGGTTATCTCAGGTTCTGGGCTGATTTAACAGTCGTTGCTCTGGGTTATCTCTAAGATTTGGCAGCTGTAAGTGCTGGATGTCCTCAGGGTTGTCTCTAAGGTGTGCCTGACCTCCTGGAGTTATCTCCGGGATTAGAACTAAATGCATCGGGGTTATCTCCAAGGTTAAAGATGATTGTTGGGGGTTAAAACGAGCTTTTTCGGGGTTGTCTCTGGAACTGCAACTACTTTCCTCGAGTTTGTCTCTGAAGTTGGAACTGAATCTCCCGGGGTTGTCTTCGAGACTGGAACTGAGTATCTTGGGGTTTTCTCGGAGATAAAAAAAATTGAGTATCTCGGGGTTATCTTTGGGATTAAGCTAAGTTGACCTCCAAGGTTATCTCTGGAAGATAATCCTGCCCTCCTGCAAGGTTAGTAACACAAATGCAAAATTTCTAGTGTCTACAATGTTCTGAATAAGATGGCGGAGTGCCCAACATTCTTCTGTGTTGTGACCGTGAGAGTGGGAGTGATATTGACATACTCCATTGGAATCAAACAGCCTTGAGCGTGGGCTAATTAGAGGTAGCAGAGCTGTTACTCTTCCTTCATTGATCACCATCGATTGGCCTAAATAGGTAAATTCCCTTTTATTGACGAAGTCCCGATGGGCTTTAGCTTTTGTTCTTTTTGAAATTTTATCCTCCAAGGTTTCACCTACTGGAGGAAGCGGTGGAGTACTAGTAAATAGAGGAAGGAGGTTAGCATGCTCCTGGCTGAATAATTAACGTGTGACTTGGTGCTGATGAACCACCAGTTCTGTCCAATTGATTGACTTGCTTACAAAGAGCCTTCATTTTCTGTTCCATCATAAACTGGAACTGTGCATAATCCCATTTTCAGCACCATCCTTGCTGGTTTTGGAGGATCCACTACCGTAATTGGAACTCTGTCCACTGCTCCAATTAATCATGTTAACCTCTTCTTCTTTGTATTGAGGAAGAGGGTTGTCTTGCACATGGGGTTGGTCAGGTTTAGTCACCACGATCTCACCATTGTTAATTAGATCATGGATCTTATGATTCAAGGCCCAACAATCCTTAGTATCATGGCCTGGAGCTCCAGCATGTTAGCATTAAAACTCTTCCCATTCGGGTTGGCTGGTGGAAAAAGATGTGTAATTTGCTTCTGAGTTGTCAGATGATTGAGAATGTTCTCGAGTGAGTCCCCTAAAGGTGTAAACACTTGAGTGCGTCTTGAAAGTAGTATGCACACAAGCCAATCATGTTTGATGATAAAGCATATACTTTGTAACAATCTTATTCATTTATTAATAAAAAGTATTAATTTATTAAAGGCTTTTAATTATCTACATGATGCTGTTTTATAATATGTGATAAACCCATAGTTTTAAGCAATGCATTTAGAATAATGATGATGATCATTCTAATGAGATCTAAATTCTTAGAAAACTTAAAACTAAAATAGTTCCCAATCATTGGATTACTAAATTGGGGATTAGTGAATTCGGATAGATTGGTACATACGTTGCTTGCTCATTGGATGAGGATGATTGATCTCATGATCATTTGTGTGGAGACACTAAATCAAGTATGTAGGTGCTTATTAGAGAATAAGTTCATCGAACGTGGGCTCGCTAAGGAATACCTAATGGAGTTTTACTTGCTGTCGATAGGAATTCTGTAGTGATAGTAGTACAAGTGATCCTTGGACTTGAGATCATCATAGTATCTTGTGTATGATGAGTTATACTTTGACTTATTCCTTAAGACCCTTAGGGTATATCAAAGGGTATGCTTGGGTATAATAAGTTGTACATGGAGATAATGTATGATCAATAAAGAATCTACCACTTCTATTAAAAGAAGAGAAATGTCTTATGTGATTCGATAAATGACAACCCAAAGAGTCCTTGGCGCGAGAATGAAATTAGAAAGGAGTTTCTAATTTGCATTATTTGGAGTTGTGCATTTAAGATCGAAATACATATAATTAAATAAAATAAGACTTCACAAAGAATTCCATGTCTTATATTTAATTGGGACATTGTATGGTGGAAGGATTGAATTCAGTTTGGTAACTATTTACTCAAAGGTTCTTTTATGATTAATGTTGAAATCTATATTATCTCGGAAAGTCGTTGATCGCTAGAGAGGCTTATCCCTATTGTAGAATAAATATTATTTATTTAAATAAATTAATTGTTTAATTTATTTATTTAAATAAGATTAGAATTGTTCTAATTGATTTATTCACAACCTATTTAATATGGAGAACCTAAAGGGTCACACCATAAAAGGAAGAATAATTATTTAAGAAGTTAATGGCATAATCATAATAATATAGTTAAGTATATTTAATTTAATCTATGGTGATAGAATAAATTAAATAGCTTAATATTTATTATTTAATATTTTAGAAATATTAAATATAAATTAATAAGAGGAGTCTTATTAATATTATTACAATTATTATTATTTTAATTTCTAAAAGAGTTTAGGAATTAATTTAATATAAGTACTCTCATTTATTCCTAATAGGATTAGGAGGAAAATTAGTTAAAGGAGTTTAATTAATTATCCCTAATAAGATTAGGGAGCCCATTTAATTAAAAAGAGTTTAATTAAATAATATCTTATTTTATTAAATAAGGTTACACGATATCTTTATAAGATGAGTCTTATATCAGATATCAAAATGATACGTATTTCCAAAAGTTGGAGAGTACGCCCCCTTTTTCTATATAGATAGGAAAAACTAGGGTTTGAGTCAATACCCCTTCTTCTTGAAAATTCTTTTTCCTTGGTAGATCATCTCTAGAGGCCAAACATTTGGGTGGCTAACGTTGATCAAAGGAAGGAACCAAACCCGGTGGATTCAAGTTGAACACGCGAAAGGATTTGGAGGTGAACTTGTACCTGAGGAAGCTCGATCTTCAAGGGTATGATTTAATTCGTTATCTTTTTCGTTTAATTAATAATTGTGCATAAAGGGTGATCTGGGTATATGGTTTGTAAAAAATTTTAAACTCTTATTTTACACGTTTCCGCACTTTTTATGCAATTTGATTGTGTTCTTGAATATTACAAACCTAACAGTGGCATCAGAGCCAAACCTTTATGTAAATTATTAATTATTTTAATTTAATATGTATATTGATATGTGTTTAGAACAATTTAATTGGGCATAATTTTATTGTATAAAATTTATTTAAAAAAAAAAAAAAGGAATTCGCGAAACTGAATTTTTTTTTTCATACCCGATTTCGTGATTTTTTTTTTGAAACGTTAATCATGTCATTCACGGATTTCATATAATACATATACATTCAAGGGATTTTTGCATGCTCAAGGTAAACGTGCAGGAGCTTTAAAAAAAAAAAAGGTCCCTCAGGTCTGACTCTTTCTCCAAAATCAAAAATATAAGAAGACTTAGATTTCATGGATTAGATACATAATAAAAGGATACACGTTTTTTTTTATATATATATATATATATATATATATATATATATTGGTTATTATATTATATATATATATATATAATAGTTATATATATATATACTATATATATATATATTATTCTTAATTATTTTATAATTAAAATAAAATGTTTATTTTAATTTTAAAATAAAATTTTATTTTAATATTAAAATAAAAGGTTTATTTTAATTTTAAAATTAAAATTTTATGCTAACTAATTAGAGTTGGAATTGGATTCCATGATAACTAATTGGAGTTGAAATTGGATTTCATTCTTTCCTTAAATAAAGGAGTTTATTTAGATATGAAATAAGATTTCATATTATTCAAAATAAAAGAGTTTATTTGTGAATAGGAAAGAGAATCCATGTTTCCTTAAATAAAGGAGTTTATTTAAATATGAAATAAGATTTCATATTATTCAAAATAAAAGAGTTTATTTGTGAATAGGAAATAGAATCTGTGTTTCCTTTAATAAAGGAGTTTATTTTTTTTTTACATGGAATTGGATTCCATAATTAATTAAAATAAAGGAGTTTATTTTGATTAAAATAAAATAAAATAGTTTATTTTATTCAAAATAGGATAAATTAAAATAAAATAGTTTTATTTTGATTTAAATTTGGATTAAAATAAAGCGATTTATTTTTATTCAAAAATAGATTTTATACTAACTAAAGTTGCCCATTAAATGATATCAATATATATATTAAATGTTTATTATTCATAAGATGAATGTAATTTATTGATGCATATGATGATGTGTATGATAATAAATGGGATTGATTATGGACTATTGACCAATGCGATTGGATTTTATTTTAGTTGGATGCATGAATGTATGGGTTTTATTAAATGGGGTCTCACAGATTTCGCCTTCTCTAATTTTTTCTGAATGTAAATTCTATCTCCCTCCTATGTACTTCCCCTTGACTGCTGATCAAGGTTTCTATTTATTTTAAATAGTTGTGTAATAGGAATAGTTAGAATTAATTTTAGAAAATTAGAGATCAAAGGAGCAAGGAGCGCGTGAAGACCCGTTTGTAATGGAGCCCGGGTTTAAATGTAATTGTTATATTTAAATATTATTTCTTGCACCCCTAGGGTTTGACCTTTTGGTTCACTTGGTGGCTCTAGTGAACCAAACTAGAATAAAAGTCCATAATCAATCCGGGTAGAATATAGTATTCTATATATGCATGCTATACAATATATATATATATATATATATATATATATTATACAAACATGCTTCGCATGTTTATTAATATGACCGCCTATTTTATATATATATATGTGCAATGCTGCTTAAACAAGATGAGACAAATTAATAACAAACCCTCAATTTTTTATTAAGTCCTAAGCGCTCAAAGATATTTGGAATATCGAACGTCAGCCTTCTAGCATGATAAAATTAATAGAGTATTAAATATTTAATATGAGTTTGTTGTGTCACCACAAGGCAAGTATTAAGTATTTAAGATGTTAATTTATCACATTTGATGCTTATAAAGAAAATTGAACAATATTGTTTTGTTGTGTCACCACAAGGATGATATTTTTCTTTTTGAATATATGGAGTGCTAGGTCGACTTAACTTGGATAATTTTGATTCGGATGTGCCACCACTTGATCAAAATAATCTAAGAGGCAAAAGAAAAGGAGTTGCATAGTTGATGTAATTGACAAAAGTTGTCTACCTATTTATTTATATATAATTTGTTGTGTCACCACAAGGCTATATACATTTGAAATGGGATCCTTATTCTCACTAGCAAAATATTTAATTAGATTTTGCCGAACTATATAAGTGAGGTAATATAGTTTGAAGAAAATAGTGGGAGATACCAATTTAAAACAAGACCTAAATTATTTTGGTAATTAATAAAAGAATGTATGTTAAAATGTTGTTAATTACAAATTCATTTACGAAATTTTACAATGTCTAAAATTACTATCATCACGAAGCATATTAGATGCTAAATTAATCGGATCAAATTAAACGGATTGGTTAAGGAAATTGAGAATAGTTCTCATAGTCAAAAGCTATCTTATGTCCTTAATCGCCTATCCTCACGCAATGGTTGCGCATAATGCCTCGAGGAAGAGATTGCTACTTTTAGAAAGTGGCAAGATGATGCATGATTGGCTCAATGCATCATGCTCGCATCCACGAGTAACGAGCTTCACGTTAGCATGAAACTATGGATGCTCCTACTATATTCCTGCACATCAAGTAGTTGATGGTGAGGAAAGTAGGACTGATAGATATCAGATATCTAAGGAGCTCTTCCGATCAAGAATAACCGATGACACTACAGTACAGACAAAAGTTCTTAACATAATCAATTTGATTGATCAATTAGGACAACTGGTTTTGTCATGGATGGGGAGTTGAGCCAAGATTTGATCTTGAATTCACTTCCGGACTCCTCTCACAATTGTTGTGAATTTTTTCATATGAACAAGCTAGATATCAGCTTCGTTGATTTGTTTAACATATTAAAAAATGTTGAGAGTTACTTTCCAACCAAGAAAGATCAAGTCTTATTGGTAGGGGCCAAAGGATCTTCTGAAAAGAAGAACGATTCAAAGAAGATAAATAGAAAGGCATAAACAAAGGTTAATAAGAACAAAACTGATACGGATAGCAAAGGAGTTTGCTTCCACTGTAATAAGCCTGGACACTGGAAAGAAACTGCAAGAAGCATCTTGCAGAGGCTAACCAAAAGAAGCTTAGTGAAGTTTCGGTTACAAATACAAATTTGTTTATGATTTAAATAAATTTTTCATTAAGTCAAGGTTCTACTTGGGTATTGGATACCGACTTTGGTTATCATAAATATAGATTTATGAAGGACCAAATGCAAGTAGAAAGCTAAACAAATATAAGTAATCCTATGTAAAGGAAATGTAGCAAAGGTTGCCATATTAGCCATAGAAACTTATAGTTTAGCAATGCCTACGGGCAAATCTATTAAGTCAATAAGTTGTTATTGTATTCCATTCTTGTTAAAGATATTATTTCCATTTTATTGTTGGACAATGAAATCTTTGGTATTATAATTAAGAACAATTGTTGTTCTATTTATAATAATAATGTTTTGTATAGAACTCGGAATATTACTTAATAAATTTTATATACTTGACTTACATGAAAATAATTTTGCATATTGAACAAATTAGTATAAAAAAGGAGATGATCATTCAAAGAGTTGAATGTGTGTATTTGTTTGAATACAAGTATGAATTATTTGAAAGGTTCAAAGAATTGTAAGTGAAACAAATTGACAATGTATTAAGATTCTTTGATTAGATCAAGGAATAAATACTTGTGAAATAAGTTTCTAGATCATCTTAAATGGTTTTCTCATAATGGACGCCTCCCGACACGCATGATAATTGATTGATGTATTTGAATGGAAAAATCGTACCTTGTTGGACATGGTGCGGTCCATAATGATTTTACCGACATTCCAAAGATCCTTCCGGGATAATGTCCTAGAAATGGTCAGCATATCTCACGAAAAAGGTAACCTCAAAATCCAAATTTCAAGACTCCATAAAAGTTATGGATGGGGAGGATTCCTAATCTTAAGTATGTTAAGATAAGGGGTTGTCAAACTTATGAGAAAAGGTTTCGAAGGATAAGCTTGGGACAAAATTTGACATGTACAGATTTGTGGGACATCCTAAAGTAAGTTTAGGGCATATGTTCTATAATCCTACATAGCAAAAGGTGTTTATTGCGAAACACGCTGCCTTCTAAGATAAAGGTGTTTATCATTGAAGGGGCTAGTGGGAGGATAATAGATCTTGAAGAGTTCAAGAACCACAAAACACTATAAATTAAATAAGAAGAACCCAGTAGATGTACCTATTATACCACAAACCAAATCATAAATCTTGAATAAGATCAAGATACCTAGGAGGTATGGATTCATCATGGATGATGATGATGAGGTACGATCATAGAAGATGATGATCCGATTACATACGATGAGGTAAGTGTTGTAAACACTCGTAGAAATGGATTGAAGCAAGTTTCTCAAATATGGAACATTCGTTTTGATGAGGCAATCAAAAGAGTTTGATTTTATCAAAAATAAGAATGAACCTAGTGTTTACAAAAGGGTCAGTGGGAGCATCGTGACATTCTTAGTATTGTATGTTGATATACTACGGATAAAGAATGACATACTAATGCTACAATCAGTAAAGATAAAGTTGTATAAACATTCCTCTATGAATGGTTTGGGAAGAGTATCTTAATTGGGGATAAAATCTATATAGATAGATACAACAGGATGCTCAACTTAACCCAAGGAACGTATATTCATTTGATGCTAAAGTCGTTTAGAATGGCAAACTCCAAGAGATGTCTCATGTTGATGAGCCATGGAGTGTATCTCTCTTAATAGTCCCCACAAACTATTAAAAGAAGAGAGGTCGCATGAGTGACAATCATGCATGCAATGAAATGTACGAGACCTGATGTTGATCAGTCATATTATGGAGAAGTTCACTATGAGTCAGTGAAAAACATCTTAAAGTGCTTAACCGACACTAAGGATGTGATCATATTCATGGTGGGTCTAAATTAAAACTAGAGGGCTTAATGACTCAAGTTTTTCGAGATGCACCAAGATGATGAGAAAAATCCACTTTAAGGTAAAGTGTTACCTTGAGCAAAGGTGTGTAGTAAATTTGAAAGGTTCCAAATAGCAAAAGGTTCTTTGGTTTAGTGATAAAGACAAAGTATATAGCTATAAATGAAGTCGCAAGTTGATTGTTTGGATTAAAAGGTCATTACGTAACTAGGAATAGTTCCTAATTCTCATCTTGGATCTAAACATGTGTTGTGGCACTTTCATTTGATTATTAGAATCATTGAAAGATGGGAAATCACTATAGAGATAGTGGACTCTCATGAACAACATTACATATCCATTAACTAAAGCTTATCCAACAAAGGGATAATCGTCACTTAGAGAAGAAGAGTATGAGATACCATGACGATTGGCTTTAGTGCAAATGGGAGATTGAAAGTAGTATGCACACAAGCCAATCATGTTTGATGATAAAGCATATACTTTGTAACAATCTTATTCATTTATTAATAAAAGTATTAATTTATTAAAGGCTTTTAATTATCTACATGATGTCGTGTTTTATAATATGTGATAAACCCATAGTTTTAAGCAATGCATTTAGAATAATGATGATGATCATTCTAATGAGATCTAAATTCTTAGAAAACTTAAAACTAAAATAGTTCCCAATCATTGGATTACTAAATTGGGGATTAGTGAATCCGGATAGATTGGTACATACGTTGCTTGCTCATTGAATGAGGATGATTGATCTCATGATCATTTGTGTGGAGACACTAAAGCAAGTATGTAGGTGCTTATTAGAGAATAAGTTCATTTGACGTGGCTCGCTAAGGAATACCTAATGGAGTTTTACTTGCTTGTCAAATAGGAATTCTGTAGTGATAGTAGTACAAGTGATCCTTGGACTTGAGATCATCATAGTATCTTGTGTATGAGGAGTTATACTTTGACTTATTCCTTAAGACCCTTAGGGTATATCAAAGGGTATGCTTGGGTATAATAAGTTGTACATGGAGATAATGTATGATCAATAAAGAATCTACCACTTATTAAAAAGAAGAGAAATGTCCTATGTGATTCGATAAATGACAACCCAAAGAGTCCTTGGCGGCGAATGAAATTAGAAAGGAGTTTCTAATTTGCATTTTTTGAGTTGTGCATTTAAAGATCGAAATACATATAATTAAATAAAATAAGACTCGACAAGAATTCCATGTCTTATATTTAATTGGGACATTGTATGGTGGAAGGATTGAATTGTATCAGAACTATTTACTCAAAGGTTCTTTTATGATTAATGTTGAAATCTATATTATCTGGAAAGTCGTTGATCGCTAGGGAGGCTTATCCGTATTGTAGAATAAATATTATTTATTTAAATAAATTAATTGTTTAATTTATTTATTTAAATAAGATTAGAATTGTTCTAATTGATTTATTCATAACCTAGGTTTAATATGGAGAACCTAAAGGGTCACACCATAAAAGGAAGAATAATTATTTAAGAAGTTAATGGCATAATCGTAATAATATATTAAGTATATTTAATTTAATCTATGGTGATAGAATAAATTAAATAGCTTAATATTTATTATTTAATATTTTAGAAATATTAAATATAAATTAATAAGAGGAGTCTTATTAATATTATTACAATTATTATTATTTTAATTTCTAAAAGAGTTTAGGAATTAATTTAATATAAGTACTCTCATTTATTCCTAATAGGATTAGGAGGGAAAATTAGTTAAAGAAGTTTAATTAATTATCCCTAATAAGATTAGGGAGCCCATTTAATTAAAAAAGTTTAATTAAATAATACCTTATTTTATTAAATAAGGTTACCTGATATCTTTATAAGATGAGTCTTATATCAGATATCAAAATGATACGTAATTCCAAAAGTTGGAGAGTACGCCCCCTTTTTCTATACAGATAGGAAAAACTAGGGTTTGAGTCAATACCCCTTCTTCTTGAAAATTCTTTTTCCTTGGTGGATCACCTCTAGAGGCCAAATATTTGGGTGGCTAACGTTGATCAAAGGAAGGAACCAAACCCGGTGGATTCAAGTTGAACACGCGAAAGGATTTGGAGGTGAACTTGTACCTGAGGAAGCTCGATCTTCAAGGGTATGATTTAATTCGTTATCTTTTTCGTTTAATTAATAATTGTGCATAAAGGGTGATCCGGGTATATGGTTTGTAAAAAATTTTAAACTCTGATTTTACACGTTTCCGTACTTTTTATGCAATTTGATTGCGTTCTTGAATATTACAAACCTAACACGTCTGACTTCTCCACTCTTTTGCAATGGAGGGTTTGAAGACTGTGCTTGAAAAGGGGAGTAGTTTCACCTCTGAATAGGCATGTTCTGACTGCCTTTGTCCTTGTAGTATCAAGAAAATATCATCCTCTTTCTTCTTATGGACCCTTCAGGGGTTGTTTCCATAACTTTCAGACTGGATGTGCTCAGCAACAACTTTTAGATTAGCAAGGTCTTGAATCTTTCTTGACTTCAATCCCATCTCAGTCATTTCTCCATGTTTGATCATTTCAGAGAATGGCTTACCTATGCTAGCTTTGACCCTCTCATAGAAGGGAGCTTCTTGAATGTCTATGAAGGTAATCACCATTTCAGACTTAGTCATAGAGGGAATAACTTGAGTAGCCAGACGCCTCCATCTTTGGGCATACTCTTTGAAAGTCTCATTGGCTTATTTCTTGACATTAGTAATTTGGTACTGGTCCGAAGCCATCTGAGATTGGAAACTGTACTGGCTGAGGAAAACATGAGCTAGCTCCTCCCAGGTATGAATCTCGGAGTTGTCTAATCTGGTGTACTATGATCTAGCTTCTCCAGTCACACTTTTTTGAAACAGCTGCATTCTGAGCTTTTCGTCCTCTACATAAGATCCGAGCTCTCCAATGAATACTTTCAAATGTGTGTAAGGATACCCTAACTAATCATACTTTTCAAAGTCAGGAGTCTTGAACTTCTCTGGATAATGAACACCAGGGAATATGCAAAGGTCTATATATGAAACACTCATGTGTGCTCCAATCCCTTTGATAAATTGAATGGTCTCTTGCATTTGTAGGACTTTCTTCCTGATATCATGGGTGTCTGGGTCTTCTTTGAGATGGGTGATTTCAGGGGTTTTGTTGGTTTTATCCAATTGAGACTCAGGTACTAGAGCTTCTTTGTCCAAACCTTTGGTTGCTCCATGTGCAAAGGATTCTGTATGTTGATAAGTAGATTTTATACCTACTTATCTGGTATCTGTTACTTTAATTAGTTGCTTAAACTCATGTTACTTAGTTACTTTTCATGCATTTTGTGTTCATTTTGTAGGTTATATGTTTGGGAGCGGTGTGAGCGATTATTGGCAAAGAAAAGCAATTCGGACATCGTTTGGGCTTTCATGTTTTATTTTCATGTTCTTGGCTTGGAACTTGAATTATATTGTAGAACTTCTTCTTAGCTTTTTGGAAAATCTTGAATCATACCAATCGGAGTTCTGATGCAAGAGTTATGACCTTTGTACCAACGGATGTTAAACTTCACTGTTTTGGGTGACCATTTACATAACAGCCACTTCAGAGCCAATTTCAACATTTCTCTATTACTTATTACGTAACACTCAAAGAATGAAAGTTGTTGATCTACATCTCCTCTTTTCGGAACATCTTGAGTCATCAAAATCAGAGTTCAGACGAAGAAGTTATGGCCATTTTTCCAAAGGACATCAGAGCAGAAAAAGTGACCTCGTAGAGGCGCACCCCCTTCACAAAATGCCTCACGACGGGGCATACCAGCTACAAAAATAGTAGGGACTCCCACCGGGCAGGCCCTTTTAGTTTATAACACTACCAAGCAAGGGGTACGCATGAAAAAGTTATTTTTTGTCTGAATTTAAGTCCAAGAAGGATTGTTTCTATCCGATTGACTCAAGAACTTCCAAGAGGACTTAAAGACATATAAAGAGACATATAAAAGGAGGAGAATCACAAGGATTAGGAGAGAGAGGATTTTATTAGATTAGATTAGAGTAGAATAGGAGAAAACACTAGTTTTTATGAGATTTAGAGATTGAAGCGACTTGGAGACCATTGAAGATTCAAAGTAGGAGCAAGGAGAGAGCATCAAATCTACAGGCAATAGATTCTATCTTCTCATCTTCTTTTATTCTTATCTTTTAATGTGTATTCAAGTGTGAATTCTTAGTTTGAATTTAATGAGCTAATTCTTTGTTTGAGATTACAATGGATCTTATTGTGTAATTTATTTTAATATGCTTCGCTATAAATTATTATGTTCTATTGTGAGGATTGTCTATTGTGATTTGGACTTAATTGTTTAATTTATTAGTCATCAATTACCGTGATAATCTATATGAACTCGAGAGATGAAGTTTAGATTTAGATTTAATTATGATAGCATGTGTCTGTGATTTTTACATAGATGGAATTCATGATTCATGTTTAGGATAGAGATATACCTTTACGCCATATGTAATCTTATAGAGAACTTGTTCTTTAAATCCTTTTTAATTATAATTCATATAGAGATATAGTGGATTAGTTAATTAGGGTGTCTTGCTTAATTCTATCATATGTGGATTTATGTGAGTATGGGTATTATGCATCGAGAGGTGGTTTTATCTGCTTTAGTGTTCTTGATTAACAATTCAGAAAAGAAAATAATTGATGAGAAGTGTGTTAACTTAAATGAAGCAATAAGTGAAGTTGTGATCTTAAATCTCTGTAATCTTAATTTAACTAGTTGAATTTAATAGTAGTTTAATTATATAATTTGAAATTCATTTGTTTAAATAAGATTGAGTTGGTTATGAGTTAGTACTTGGTGATTTTTATTAAATAATTCCTCGTGGGAACGATACTCTACTTTCACTTTATTACTTATTAACCACGTATACTTGAGTGTTGTGCGTAATTAGATTTTACCCAACAAGTTTTTGGCGTCGTTATCGGGGAATTAGTTTAATATTTTTTGCCAATATTAGCTTCAATCAAATTAGTCTTAATTTAAACATTTTTTTCTTTCTTTATTTTTATTTTATTTTATTATCTTCTTATTTTTCTCTTGTTTCAGGTATCATGGCTGGATTCAATTATCAAAGGCCATATTCGAGTATGACTCAACCAAGGGGAGCGAGGATTGATGGACTCAATGTATTTTCTGCATTATCAGCACAACTTAAGAAACTTTCGAAGAGGTAGGACGTTGTTGCAGCCCAACGTAATCAAAGGATAGTAGTTACTTGCAATTATTGTGTTGGTAATCACCTGAGTAATCAATGCACCATTAGTCTTGGGCCGGTACAGTATGGTGGTAACTACCTCAACAACTATTCTTATCCCAGTTATCATCAAGTTTGGGGGTATCACCCGGATTCTTCATGGAGCTATAATTTTCAAGATTAATACTCTACTCCAAATCCAACATACACGCCAGAATTCTCATATCAACCTCCATTAAAAGAAGAAAAGTCAAAGTTGGAGGAATTACTGTCAAAGGTCATAGCAACCCAAGAGGAGAGGATGATCAGTCAAGAAATATCGAGCCATAATTTTTAGCCTTAGATGGAACAACTCATCACCACTTCAACTCATGATCCTCAATACATGGATTCCAAAACTGAGACAGATAATTCGAGATTGGAGGAATTGTTGTCCAAGTTCGTAGCATCAAATGAGGAGAGGAGGATTAATCAAGAGCGATCAATTCACAATTATGAGATAGCAATTCAAAATCTGCAGAACCAGATGGATCAAATGCTCAAAGCCTTGAACAACTGTCCTCAAAATAATTGGATTTATGACGAGGATTTTGAGATTGATGAAGTGCCCGAGCCAAATCTACAACTAGATGAGCCACGAGATAATTAAAAAGAGGAGACAAGTGGGGATAATGACAACAAAGTCCGTGAAGAACTAACTATGATTACGAACGAGGATGAGTCGATGTTATTAGTGCCTCAAGTTCCTTCTCCGCCAAAGATCAAGGGTCCGGTTAGATTTGCAAAATCGTGTCCGCTTGGTAGTCATGTCATCGGCAAGGATCTTTATGACATAAGAGCTAGTACAAATGTAAAGCCATGGTGGGATGAGAAGGAGAACATAGAAGAAGAGATTGTTGTTTTTGCCAATCCTCAAAGCCCCAATCAAATCATAGGCTCAACGGATGGAAAAGCACCTAGTTATTCAACATTCTCAATTGGGCACATATTTAAACAAATCATGCTAGGTGACTTTAATTCGATAGCCATCATAAATGGGAACCTATAAAATGCTACATTATTTCTGATGAATGGAGGGTTCCTTAATCATCGAAGAGGAATTCGATAGCGTTGAGCAGACAAAGTCAGGCTGAAAGACTGTAATTCAAGCGCTAACTGGGAGGCAACCCAACAATTTTTTTTTTATATTTATATGCTTTCCTAGTTTATTTAGTAGATAGGAATCACATTATATTCCAATGTGCTATTCTAATCCATGTTGTCTCTTTTCATTGCAGGTATTGGAGGTTCAATGGATAGGAAAATGATCATCGCCGCCATCGCCGCCATCGCTACCATTACCTCACGCTTAGTTGATTACAGGGAAGTTCTCTTCTACTTACCGCTATATTCGCACAATGAGAACATTGTAATTGTTAAGTTTTGGGGAGTTTAGTTTAGTTCTTTATTACATGTTTAGTTTCATGTTTATGTTATGTTATTTTGCATATGTTGTTAATTTAGTGTATGTTTATTATGTTTGCATTCATGTAGTACAACTGCATAAGTAGTTGCATAGTAGTATAGTTTGAATATCATTATATTCAGTTTCTTGTTAAAAATATCAAAAATTCAAAAATAATAGTTAGTTACTATGTTCATCTTGCATGATTCCAGCTATTTGATATTTACAGTTTGTTTTGACCAATGATGAGATTGGAATTGGGTAGACAAGTATAGTACTAATTATTAGAGTGTTGATGTGATTTCTTGTTATGAATTGAATCTTTTTCTGTTTGAAACTGGTATAATCAAGGATAGCACAATAATAACAACTTTGTTGACTGATTAAGTTTAAATTGATACATAATTGACTTCTTAAGGATAATATTAGTTTGAATGAATGAAAGACATGAATAGGCGGAGATGGCTAAATTTAGACAAAAACTTAAGTTTGGGGGAAAAATTTGGGATATATAAGCTTCACTAAAAAAAAGAAAAGAAAAGAAAAAAATTGATGAAAAAAATAACGTGGCTAGTCTTGTTTCGGGGTCTTTGTTACTTGAGCAAGTACGCCCGAGAGAGTGTCTCTATACCTAGAACCCTAAGGTCTTAATGGTCTGGGAGTCGTTGATCGAAAGCTCGTTAAGGTACCATTGAAAAGCCTAAGGGAATAAGACATTGCATAGTTACGTGTATATTAAAAAAAAGAATAAAATGGGAAATAAGAGCAAAAAGCCCCCGTAGATGAAAAATAAAGTATAAATATCCCATATTAACCCTTGATATTTATAATTGTTTGATTTTAGGGTGATCTAGCTTATTTTTGGATTTCTTGAGTTTACACTGTATGATGCCTTCGAAGAGACTTGTTATGTGTTAAATTTGATTTTATATCAGTTAATATTGTTGTGAAGCACACACGCACTATATTAGTGATAACAGTCTAAGATTTCATGATTGATTGGGAAATTATTGATTTGTTTTGATATGATGTATTATCATGTTTACTTGATTTCTCTAAGGGCGATTGATTAGACTTGTTTATGTCATTACTGCTGGATTTGTAAGCATGTAGATTAGTTGCATTGCATAGCATTGTTGTTTTGTGTTTTTTGTTGAGGACAAGCATATGTTTAAGTTTGGGGGTATTTTACATCATCAAAAACTTGTTAGGTAAAATCTAATTATGCACGACATGCAAGTATACGTGGACAACAAGTAATATAATAGTAAGTAGAGTATTGTTCCCACAGAGACAATTTAGAAAGAATTTAACCCCACAATTATCAATTTCTTATTAATCCTAATTTTATTAAACTATCCAAAACAATGATTAAAAGTATAAAAACTAAATTATTAATAAATATATGATCACAAAATAATCGCAAATATTAAAAACTGAAATTTCAAACAAATATTTGAGAATTAGGCTTACGACTTCACCTTAAGCTTCACTTTGATTTTTACCCCTTTATTCCAGTTCAACTCACTATCCTAGTTTATTAATCAAGAACACGAATGTAGCACTACCCACCTCTCGATGCACTAATACCGTATTAAATTAAATCCACAAATTAGATAGAAACAAGTTAAACACCTTAATCAACTAACTCACTATATCTCTATAATTTAAGAAGGTTTAAGCTTAAGCCCTTTATCCGATTACATGCGATGTCAAGCATATCTTTACCTTAACACTCATCAAGATTCTGTTCATTCACAAAATTCAAGAACACATGCTATATTAACTAAGTCTAGATTCGTACTTCCTCTCTTGAATTCATACAAATCCACAAAGAACTGTTGATCAGGCAATTCATAAATTCAAGCTTAAATTAATATAGATAAACTGGATAATAACTTATTAAACTGAAAATCAAAGTTACAAAACCATCGTTTCACTTAAAGATCCATTATAAGCCTAAAAAGTAAATTAGTTCAGGGGTTGAATAGATCCTTAGAATTTCAAAATACTTTTCTATTAAGTTGTATTGCTCATTAAGTAGCTCATGACAAACTTAAGAATCTTTTCAAGCACAACGAATAAGTAAAAGATCCCTTCATTGATATATTCATAATCACACATACATTGTTAGTAGAGTTACTTGATGATAGCGGTTAAAACATACATAGCAGATTATAGCGGTTAATGTACATAATGTAAATGACATAAAGTAAAAAGACACAAGGGGTTTAAGTGGTTCGGAGACTCGAAGCTCTAATCCACTCTTCTACTTTCAACTAGCGAGGATTTCCACTAAGGAAGGAAACACCACTAAATCACTTAGATTCCTTGAGGCCGGTGACCTTGGGACTTGATTCACTAAGAACTCTTGAGGCCGCGACCTTGGAACTTCTCTAGTTCCCAGGAACTCTTGAATCCTAGCGAGGCTTGAACTTCATTTAGTCCCTAGAATAAGGACCCTCGAATCCACGGCTTCTTGTGGTTGTAGTTCGTTTGTTGTTGTTGTTGGTCTTTGAAACTAAGATGTCATTAAGCTCTGAACATCTTTTGTACTTAGCAGCTTGATGTGGTCCTCTTTGAATTCTGCTTCGAGTTTGGACCACATCTTTTTTGGTGCAGCTGATCTTTACTCTCTTTAGCTCATCTTCATCTGATGTCAGCTGTGCACCATCACCATCTGGATTTTATAAGTCTCCGTGCTTTTAGTAGTCTTCTTCTGGCACTTAGCAATCCCTGAACCCTTCTTGAATACTTTGCAGGTATGGTTCTGCACTTGTTCAGCTTCAGCTTTTGGTTCATGGTGATCTGTAGAGTGGCTCTCTTGATATTCTTTATGCTCAGCCACTTTTCTGAATGCTATCTTCTTGGCCTTCTCGGCTCTCAGCTTGGCTGCCATCTTTAATGACATTCTCATTTTGTTGAGTAAAGCTTCTGGTTTGCTTAAGTCCTTCTTCAAGGATGCTTCACTTCCACCTATGTAGTCTCACTGTCACTGAGACTTGTTCTCTTAATCTCTAGTAGAACTTGTAGAGTCAACAATGGCATTTCAATAACTCAATGATTCTGCAACTCCACACTTATTAGCAGCTCTTGATCTTTGAGGCTCTGTTGATTTGTACTACTTCCCATTCTTCCCGTTGGAAAGTAGCCGTTGAAAGTTATTCAAATAGTTTCGCAGATCTCGAGTTATTTGGTGCGAATCTGCGGATGTGACATGACATCTTTTTTCGACTTCTGACACTGCGCGTCTCTTTATTTCACCAACCCTATCGAGATATGTCACTTTGATATCTTGGGTAGGTCGACGACTTTATTTCACCCTTCGATTTCTCGATCGGAGGTTGTCCTTACATCGATGCTCTCAATAAGCTCTTGTTGAATATTACCCCCAGATTGAACCATTGCCAATGCTTGATCTTGACTATTCAAACTCTACGATTACGATGCATGTATTCATGGACTTGATCGTAGTGTCTTGTTGGTAGTAGAGAGACAACACTACGATTTTGAAGAGTGTTGATTGGATCTCCATGTGAAACACCTCTTCCTTCTCTTGTGCGATTGCTTTGATACTTACATTTTGCCTCATTTGTTCTCGAGATCTTGATGACTTGACTCTTTGTTATGGTCCCTTACGAATAGCAAGACATCTCATATTTGTAGTATGCTCGGTTTGCTTTCTCCTTGTGATCTCCGTTCACCTATCATCAATGGGTGACCCATGCTTAATCACTTTAGCCTTGTTCTTGAGATCCGACCGGTATCTCGTGTACACTCCATCGGTTCTTTCTTTGTTTGGCAAACACTACGATCTGGTTGCTTCCAAGATCGTTGTCTTCTTGTTTGCTTGACACCTCTTCGCACTTGCTAACTTTCCTTAGTTGAATTCTGAAGTCTTCTTCTGATTTCCTTGTGGAAGACTTCGTCTTGAATGGCTTCACAACTCAATCTTGATACTGATTGGGTTGGTGCTTAGATCTTCTATTAGCTTGCATGCCATTCGTTGAGTGCTCTTTGGTTTCCTTTAGATGGGGCGTATCTGTCGATTACCGACCGGAGGCTTCATTCCTTTAGATAGTCTGGGAGTGCTCAATTGTTGAAAATCGTGTTTGCTATACAATTCTGACTTGGCATTGTGAGCACATCTGTTTACATCTTAGTTCTGCACTCTACGATTCTACTTCAGTTGTGCAAACACTTATGACACCGAGATCAGATCTTGACACTCTACGATTTCTATTGTTGTGCTTGTTTTCATCTGATCTTGCTCGACTACGATTTCTGCCTTTGATACGATCAGTAGACTCTACGATTCTGAGTGCAGTCTACGATCCTTGATTTGGCCGTTAGTAGACTCTACGACTCCAAGTGTAGTCTACGATTCTTCACTTGACTTTGGCAGACGCTCGGTCGGCTCGTAGGCAGGCTGTCTCTACGATTCTGAACATGACTTCCTCAGCAGACTACGGCTCTGAGGAAGTTCTCCTCGACACACTACGATCCTTCCTCGTCTCTCTTGGAAGTCTATGAACTCCGAGATCTACTATCTTGCAGACTACGATTCTGCCTCGATAGCTCTCTAGTTTTCCTTGACTCTCCTGGCAGACTACGATTTCTGGTGCAGTGCTCGACGATCAGACAAGCCTATCTGTTACATCATAAGATCAACCTAACATGCTTGATCTTTCTATATTTATAGTCTTTGTACATCATTTCTTTTAAAGGACTTTACAAAGCTGTTTTGCTTATGTAGGATCAACTTAACACATTTGATCAATTCATTATAAGTCCTTGTACATATGTTTCTATTATCTATCAAAAGACTTTACAGCTTTTCTTAATGCAAACATACTTGCATATTCATTCATATATATATATATATATATATATATGTCATAATCAAATCATATATAAATAGAAATATCATTCACATGTTTATTTCTGACAATCCCCCCCTATTTGATTATGACAAAAACAATAAGTGCATATGCATGTTATGAATGAATCTTATATACAGTGAGCTGCTGTATTTCTAAAATAGATAATCATGAATGTCATTTATAATAATATGAAATTTAATATACTATGACATCTTACATCCTGGATCCAGAACATACCTAACTAGTTAGAGATATACCTCTTTAGCTCCATGTATGCTTCCAGGATGTCTGTTGATGTGTTATTCATCTGTTTGATTCATCTGTTTGATCTTTTTGCATCTTCTCATTCTGGGACATTGGCTTCATCATCCTTTTGTATGCTCCCCCTCAGATGTATGCTGCTCTGACTCCCCCTCAGCCTTTGCAAATACAGGTTCATCATCTTTTAGCTCCCCCTTTGATGATGACCCAACTTTTTCTGCTATCTTCTTCTTTTGTTTCCTTCTGCTCTTCTTTCCCTTTCTTGAATGCCTCTTTCTATGCCTCTCTTTCTCCCCCTTTTTGTCATTAATCAGTTGAGAGAGCTGTTCCATATTGAACATAAGCTGCTCCATCATGTAGGAGGAGTTTCCAACTTCATTCTTGATTTCTTGTTGATTTAGCTCAAGTTGCATAGAGAAAGATTGATTCATGTTGTCAATCTTGTCAAAGAGGATTTTGAGTTTCTCTTCATTTGCCTCTTGTGCTCGTAGAGCTTCAGCTTTCTGATCATGTATGGCCTTCAGATAGATGTGATCTCTCTCTTTGATTTTGAGAGATATATCAGCCATAGTAGCTTGAAGTCTGTTTTGAATTGAATTATCTGCTGTTGCTGTCAGTCTTTTAGATTCTTCTTTGATTTGAGACATCTTCTCAATCAGATCATCAGAATTTCTCATCAGCTCCTTCTCCATAGGAGTCTGGTTTATCTGTTAGGCGATCTCTTGTTGATCCTCGAGTTGGACTCTCTGAATTTCATCTTTGGACATATTGTTGAAGGTGTTGAGAATCTAGAATCGTTGAGTTCCAATCACTGGTTGAGGATGAAGGAATGTTAGATAGTTGTGCTTGGGCAGATGGAGACATCTGATTCTAGACTTGATCATTATCAGTGGTAGAGTGAACAGACTCTACAATCACTGTCTTGGCCAAATTCCTTTTGCCATCAAAGTCCACCCTACGATCATAAAGAATATAATGGGTTTCAGCGTGTCGATAGATCTTGTAGTGGGGCTTGTCGTTGATCATCATGATTGCAAACTTCTTAACCACAGGGAAAGTTTTGTGATACCGATTCAAGTTTGGAAACTGAGTAGCACCAATTTGAAGTAACTCTCATCTTTCTCATTTGTGTGCTTTCGGCCAAGGCATCCATGGATAGAACCACCTCATCGAAGATCTTGAGTTATACGATATAGTTGTGCAATCTAACTCCATATTTTTCGATTATGGAGCACTTCATACGTAGTCATCCTTACTGACTCGAAGTTTTTCATTTCCATGATTTATCCATCTTGTTGGTGGTTCTTCTGGTGGCTCATCAAGGACTTCCACTACAATTCTTCTGGTAATTCTGGCTGGAGAGAGAATAGGGTAATATTTTGATTCCTCTGATTCTTGAAGTGCAGAATCAGACTCTTTCCCTATTTCTTCCCTTTTTGATCCAGAATCTTGCTGACTTCCTTCATCAGATTCTTCAGAGAAGTCTTCTTGTTGAATTTTATTATCGAGAATCCTCTTGATGATGTCTTCCTTGGAATCATCTCCTTCAATGCTGGTCCTATCTTTAGCATTTCCTTCCCTTGATGCAGATTCACCTTCTTTACTGCTAGACCAATCTTCAGTATCTTCTTTGTGTGAGTCAGATCCATCATCACTTAGTTCAATGATTTCAGTAGATTGATCATTTGTCTCCTTTGAGGCAAATTGAACTATCAATCTATGACTCCTTCTTCTTGGTTGTTTAGCAATTGGAGAGTCAGACTCTTCTCCCTCTTCAGACTCTAAGGCCTTTGAATCATCAGATGAACTTTCTTCACTCTTATCATTTACAGAGGCATGTCCTTCATTAGAATCACCATCATTTGACCTATCATCTAAGCTTGTTGGAGCATTTGCATTTGGAGATGTAGTTGGGTCATCTTACAGCTTTTCTTCATCATCAGAGTGAATGCTCTGAGAGATAGCCACAGGTCTTCTGCATTTTTCTTTATCAAGAGATTCTACATATTCTTCCATGAATCCAGCTTCAACATCATTGCTGAACTTGGTCTATGGGGTCTCAACCTTTTCTTCTTTTGGTCTACGTTCTTTTCTTCATTAGACAAACTTTCATGGTGAGTTGAAGTTGAACTGTCTATCATCTTAGCTTTCTTGCTGGATGGCCTTTGAAGTAATCTGTTACTTCTTCTCTTAGTGGTCTCTGCAGTTGATTCCTTTTCATCCTCAACCTTGTCTTCTCTGGATAGACTTCTTAGAGGGGCCTCAGTTTTCCTCATGCTCTTTGGTTTCTTCTTGGCTGGTGCGGTTGCTGTTGGTACAAAATTATCAGATTCAGAGCTCTCTACCTCCTTTGCCTTCCTCTTCTTTGTAGAGGCTTTGCTGCTGCTCCCAGTTGTCAACCTCCTATTCTCCTTTGGGTTTTTCTTCCAGTTTATGAATAGTTGTGGAGACATTACCTTGTGAACATTAAGGATTTCACCATCATCATCCTTAATTTTATTCTTCAATTTCTTCTTCAGGATGATACTTAAGAATCTCCCATGAAAAACCTTTGTGAGTGGTTTTTCAGTTAATCTTTTCTTTTCTTCCTTATCCAGCCACTTAGACATATGATCGAACAGGACAGCTCCAAAGTTGATGTGTTCCTTCAGGACTATGGCAGACATTATCTTCAGTTGTTGGTCAATCACAATATCATGAGCAGTATCTTTGCATAAGATACATTTCCCCACGATTTCAGCCAGGAACTCGAATTCTTCAAGAAACTCCTTTTTCTTCATGTCCTTCAGACTAGGGTTTCTTCTGTACTGCATAATCTTCTTAGCTTTTTCTGTGTCGATCTCTTCCAGGCTTTTCAGATTTTGGTCAGGAAGGCCTAAGCATTGATTGATGTCAGAAGAGTTTAGTTTCAGAATCTGACCTTTAACCTTGGTGGAGAGGATTCCAGAATTTATGGTTGCGTTTGAATGGAATTCCTTGACCAGGTCACCATATATTCGTGTGTTTTCCTCAAGACATTCTGAGAACCCGGCCTTCCTCACATGTTCAAGAATATCCCTGAACTTCTTCTCGGATCTTTTGAACGTCTTGGTTCCTAGCTGAATGCCAATGATTATTCGATAATCTGCCATTTGAGGGGTTCGAGGAATATGGCTGTTGGTTTTAGGAAGTCTTGTGAGAGATAGTAGACTGTGATTTTAGGTAAGGATTTGGAGGGTTAATGAATTCAGAAAGTGAACAGGCTTTTAGGGATTGAAAAAGAGAGGGAAGAAGTTTTGATAGTTTCTAACAACTGTTTGTAGATTTTGAATTTGTCTTTAAGCGGTTTCTTATCCTATAAATGCTGTGATGTGTCACCCGATCATTGGTTGCCACGATACCCGATATCAATCAGAACTCCCCGATAACTTGTCGATTAGTTGTCTCTTTTCGAAAGAGTGGGCGTTTGATTGACGTGGATTGACCTTTGACCTTTTTAGTTTGTAGAGTAGTAGCATGATAGGACACTATTGACTCTACGTTTTCCTTTGTTGGCTCAACAATTAATTTTTGAAGGATGTTCACGATGGATGATTTAGACATTTCTCCTCATGTTGAAATTGCATAGCTCGACCAATCGATGTACCCCAAGCTAGTTTGGGTACTTAAGTTCGATGTGCATTTTGCAAGATGTCTTTCAAAATCTGTATTTGAACTAATCTCCTCAAACTTTAAATGGTAGAGCAATTGTCTCGTTCTTCCAAGCTCCTCATGAGCTAGAGTGTCTTCTGGTAAGTCTCTGCGATCGTCGAGTCTATTCTGCGATTGTTGAGTTTTGACTACGATCGTTGAGATTGCATCACGATCGTTGAGTTCTCTTAAAGCTCTATTCTCTGATCGTTGGTGACTTGGTCCTTGAGATGAGCTTTACTAAGCATTCCTTCTAGGTCGAGGTAGCTCGGGAAGGGCTAACCTCTTAGAGTGAGCTAAGGGTTAGGGTTTGTCCACAGAGGCGCTTTCGGATGAAATACTTTAGAAGTGATTTTCACATTGATATCTCATTTGACCTTTTACTTTTGGGGAGTCTCTTTTGACTTTAGGCATCTGCACTGGCTACAATTGTGGTGTCCTCCTGCTTTTACACTTCAATTACATGTTTGATCGTAGGCTTTCCACGATTTTGAGTTGGGTGGCTGAAGGGTTATCAGTAATACGTTTTGAGACGTTCCTACTGAATATGGATCTTCATTTGGTTCATCAGCCACAAAGTTTTGGGACTCTGTAGTTGGTATCTTCTTTGCTTCATAGTATATTTACGATGGTCTAGAACTTACATCTTTGTTAGCGATTCTTTGCTCCCCATAGTTGATCTTTGTTTTCTCAGAGAGACATAAGTTTAGTGTAACAGAAGGCAGCCATGCATATCTCATTCTGGCTGAAGTCATTTAAATCTTCTTGTATCATGGAAATGGGCATTTTCAGGGTTGATCATTCTACGATCCTTTGACAGCACTATGAACGTAGTATTCCTTGTCAGTTTGTGCTTGTTGAGTTCTGCTCCCATAGTGAGTTCCTCATGATTGATGCTCGATGATCCTCTGTAGTCAGCTTCCTTGAGGATTCTTCTCTTATGACATGCTTTGCATGATTGAGCATATAAGACCCTTTTCTTCTTTTGTTGAGTGGCCTGCTTCCATATAAGGATATCACGACCTTTTGAGCTTCATTTAGATTAGCTCAGCGGTCTTTAAGGATGAGCTTTGACATATAGGAATTTTGTCAGAATTGTTTCTGAACAGTCCTAAGCCTTCTGCTGGTTGACTCTTCTTGACTGAAGTCTTTTGCTTTAGCATTCCTTAGTGTGGTCAGATAGACCAAGTACCTACAGGTTATTCATCTCTAATATTTGGTACCCATGGTTAGATGGGTCCTACTAGGTTAGTTACTAAAACCCATTCTCATATATTTGGATGAACATCACATTGACCACCATCGATCGTATCCATGTATATACTTTTTATTTAGATAATACATTTTGAGATGCGTATTGGTGAGTGTGAGAGAAATCGACATTTTAATAGAACTCTCTTTTCTTTGATGGTTTCATCATATGCTAAGTTATGATCACGAGTTTAAATGTTCTCGGTGAGTGAGAATCACTTTCTACGATTTATTAGCATCTGGTTGATTCATGGAGGTGATCAGTTTCTATGAATCTTCGAGAATCTTTTGTAGATCTGATCATACTCTCTGTGTCATTAAACACTTAGACCATAGGATGTACAAAGCATATTAACCCATCGCAAAGATTTCTTCACATTCAATCGACACATGAGAGGCTCTTGAAACTATTTGATTTCTTTCAAGTTATCATCTTCAACCTAAAACTTGGATGGAGAAAGTTTATAGACATTTGAGTTTCTATCATTAATGTACTTTCTCTCTTCACCTTTTTAGATAGATTATGAATATTTGAAGGAAAAGCTGTTATAGTTCATGAGTAAGATGCACATAAGATGTTAATATCTATGTTAGCGAGGAACCGTACCTTTTCTTTGTTAGTTTCTTAACGATCATTTATCTTAGATATCTTGAGTTTAGGCATTGATGTGCATGTTTTCTCATTTGCTTCGATACCCGGTTGCTCTGTTGATCTTGATCGATCGATTAAGTGGTCTTGAAGATACTGAGCTAAGAGAGTGTCAATATCTCTAATTCTTTGACATCCTTGAGTTCATAAGATTTACATTCAGCTGCGGTTTGACCAAGCATGTGGTTGAGAAGTTCTTCTTTCTTCTCTTGATAAGCATTACTTAGCATGTATGGCCTTTTTATCTTTTTAGGCTGGTGGATGTTTGAATTTTTCTTGTTGACATCTCTTGAGCTTTCTAGTCTGGTCTTCAGACAATAAGATTGACATCGATCAAGGATTGGTCTTGTTGATATGATGATCAAAGACATGGAACAATCTGAGCAGCTTCAGGTGTATATGAACATTTACCTGTACACAATATTTCCAACGTGTGAGCTCATCTGCATATAACAAGTGACTTACTACTAAACTAAGTCTAGAACAATGTTTGTGCCTAGGATCATACTCAAAGCGATTAGCTTTTGAATGTAGCATGAGAACCCGCTCTGATACCAATTGTTAGTTCCCAGTAGGCACAATATAGAAGTAGAAGGGAGGGGTTGAATAAATCCTTAGAATTTCAAAATACTTTTCTCTATTAAGTTGTATTGCTCATTAAGTAGCTCATGACAAACTTAAGAATCTTTTCAAGCACAGTGGAATAAGTAAAAGATCCTCTTCATTGATATATTCATAATCACACATACATTATTAAGTAGAGTTACTTGATGATAGCGGTTAAAACATACATAGCAGATTATAGCGGTTAATGTACATAATGTAAATGACATAAAGTAAAAAGACACAAGGGGTTTTAAGTGGTTCGAGACTCAAGCTCTAATCCACTCTTACGCTTTTCAACTAGCAGGATTTCCTCTAAGGAAGGCGCGCACCACAATCACTTAGATTCCTTGAGGCCCATGACCTTGGGACTTTCAGTTCACTAAGAACTCTTGAGGGCCAAAGACCTTGGAACTTCTCTAGTTCCCTAGGAACTCTTCAATCCCAGCAGGCTTGGAACTTCATTTAGTCCCTACGGATAAGGACCCCTCAAGCCCTAGCTTCTTGTGGTTGTAGTCGTTGTTGTTGTTGTTGGTGCTGAGCTGCTAAGATGTCACTAAGTTCTGAACATCTTTTGTACTTAGTAGCTTGATGTGGTCCTCTTTGAATTCTGCTTCGAGTTTGGACCACATCTTCTTTGGTGCAGCTGATCTTTACTCTCTTCAGCTCATCTTCATCTGATGTCAGTTGTGCACCATCACCATCTAGATTTGCCAAGTCTCTGTGTGTTTAGTATTTTTTCTGGCACTTAGCAATCGCTGAACCCTTCTTGAATACTTTGCAGATATGGTTCTGCACTTGTTCAGCTTCAGCTTTTGGTTCATGGTGATCTGTAGAGTGGCTCTCTTGATCTTCTTTGTGCTCAACCACTTTTCTGAATGTTATCTTCTTGGCCTTCTCGGCTCTCAGCTTGGCTGCCATCTTCAATGGCATTCTCATCTTTTTTGAGTGATGCTTCTGGTTTGCTTGAGTCCTTCTTCAAGGGTGCTTCACTTCCACCTATGTAGTCTCACTGTCACTGAGACTTGTTCTCTTAATCTCTAGTGCAACTCGTAGAGTCAACAATGGCATTTCAACAACTCAACGATTCTGCAACTCCACACTCATTAGCAGCTCTTGATCTTTGAGGATCTGTTGATTTGTACTACTTCCCATTCTTCCCGTTGGAAAGTAGCCGTTGAAAGTTATTCAAATTGTTTCGCAGATCTCGAGTTATTTGGTGCAGACTACAGATGTGACATGACATCTTTTTCTGACTTCCTGACACTGTAGTCTACTATTTCACCAACCTTGTCAGATATATCACTTTGATATCTTGGGCAAGTCGATGACTTTATTTCACCCTTACGATTTCTCGATCGGAGGTTGTCCTTTGCATCGATGCTCTCGATAAGCTCTTGTTGAATATTACCCTTGATTGAACCATTGCCGATGCTTGATCTTTAGCTATTCATCTCTGATTACGATGCATGTATTCATGGACTTGATCGTAGTGTCTTGTTGGTTGTAGAGAACAACACTACGATTTTGAAGAGTGTTGATTGGATCTCCATGTGAAACACCTCTTCTTCCTCTCTTGTGCGATGCTTTGATACTTACATTTTCCTCATTGTTCTCGAATCTTGATGACTTGACTCTTTGTTATGGTCCCTTACGAATAGCAAGACATCTCAGATTTGTAGCATGCTCAGTTCGCTTTCTCCTTGTGATCTCTTGTTCACCTATCATCAATGGACTGACCCATGCTTAATCACTTTAGCCTTGTTCTTGAGAGACTGGCTAGTATCTCCATGTACACTCCATCAGTTCTTTCTTTGTTTGGCAAACACTAGGATCCTCGTTGCTTCCAAGATCGTTGTCTTCTGTTTGCTTGACAGCTACTGCACTTGCTGACTTTCCTTAGTCAGTTACAGAAGTCTTCTTTTGATTTCCTTATGGAAGACTTCGTCTTGAATGGCTTCACAACTCAATCTCGATGCTGATTGGGTTGGTGCTTAGATCTTCTATTAGCTTGCATGCCATTCGTTGAGTGCTCTTTGGTTTCCTTTAGATGGGACGTATCTATGCAGTGCTAACCAGAGGCTTCATTCCTTTGGATATTCTGGGAGTGCTCAATTATTGAGAATCGTGTTTGTTCTACGATTCTGACTTGGCATTGTGAGCACATCTGTTTATATCTTAGTTCTGCACTCTACGATTATGTTTCGGTTGTGCAGACACTTATGACTACGAGATCAGATCTTGACACTCTACGATTTCTATTGTTGTGCTTGTTTTCATCTGATCATACTTGACTACAATTTCTGCCTCTGATATGATCAGTAGACTCTACGATTCTGAGTGCAGTCTACGATCCTTGATTTGGCCGTTAATAAACTCTACGACTCCAAGTGTAGTTTATGATTCTTCACTTAACTTTGGCAGACGCTCGGTCGGCTCGTAGGCAGGCTGTCTCTACCATTCTGAACATGACTTCCTCAGTAGACTACGACTCTGAGGAAGTTTTCCTCGACACACTACGATCCTTCCTCGTCTCTCCTGGAAGTCTATGAACTCCGAGATCTACTATCTTGCAGACTATGATTCTGCATCGATAGCTCTCTAGTTTTCCTTGACTCTCCTGGCAGACTACGATTTCTGGTGCAGTGCTCAACGATCAAACAAGCCTATCTATTACATCCTAAGATCAACCTAACATGCTTGATCTTTCTATATTTATAGTCCTTGTACATCATTTCATTTAAAGGACTTTACAAAGCTGTTTTACTTATATAGGATCAACCTAACACATTTGATCAATTCATTCTAAGTCCTTGTACATATGTTTCTATTATCTATCAAAGGACTTTACAGCTTTTCCTAATGCAAACATACTTGCATATTCATTCATATATATATATATATATATATCATAATCAAATCATATGTAAACAGGAATATCATTCACATGTTTATTCATCTCGATTATTGCTCTCTGTATATTATTCAATTCATTGTTAGTTGCTCCATATACATCCAACACACACGTTTTTGGTCGAATTCCATGTCCATTAGAGTCCAAATGCAATCCAAATGCTTAGAATCCATGTCCAGCAGAGCTTCAAACAAACTAGGAGAGTTAGACTTGGACCCCCATTTTGCCGGGTATATGTTGAAAAGGCCCACTCTGACCTGCTAGCTTTTGTCTCTGATCGTTGGACCCCTACCTTGCTAGGGTGTATATCTTAATAATGCCAGCCCCGGTGGGGGTGGGTTCTGCTAGTTGTCTTGACTGAACTTCATGCTTGATTCATTGCTACCACTTAAGCACTCCTTTTATACTCAAACACAGCACCACAATACCTACACATTAAATAACAATAAAAAAGTAAAAATGAACCAGAAAGCAAGAAGTTAACAACGATTAAGCAAGAAATGGACATCGAGTCGTGGATATAAAATCCACTTATCAAAATCCCCCAAACTCAAACCGTGCTAGTCCTCGAGCACAAAAAAAGTACATGCAATGCAATGAGATGTAATGTATCTAACTATATAATTACGAATCCAACAGTATCATTGCGCGCAATAAGCTCATAGCAAACCATGAGGAGAGGATGATGAGCTAAGAAATATCGAGCCACAATTTTCAGCACCAGATGGAACAACTCATCACCACTTCAACCCATGGTCCTCAATATATGGATTCCAAAATTGGTACAGATAATTCAAGGTTGGAGGAGTTGTTATCTAAGTTCGTAGCATCAAATGAGGAGAGGAGGATTAATCAAGAGCGGTCAATTCCGAATCAAGAGATAGCAATTCAAAATCTGCAGAACCAGATGGATCAAATGCTCAAAGCCTTGAACAACTGTCCTAAAAACTTGTTGGGTAAAATCTAGTTACGCACAACACGCAAGTATACGTGGTCAACAAGTAATAAAGTGAAAGTAGAGTATCGTTCCCACGAGGAATTATTTAATAAAAATCACCAAGTACTAACCCGTAACCAACTCAATCTTATTTAAACAAATGAATTTCAAATTATATAATTAAACTACTATTAAATTCAACTATGTAAATTAAGATTATGGAGATTTAAGATCACAACTTCACTTATTTCTTCATTTAAGTTAACACACTTCTCATCAATTATTCCCTATTCTGAATTGTTAATCAAGAACACTAAAGCAGATAAAACTACCTCTCGATGCATAATATCCATACTCACTTAAATCCACAAATGATAGAATTAAGCAAGACACCCTTATTAACTAATCCACTATATCTCTATGTGAATTACATTTAAAAAGGATTTAAAGCATAAGTTCTCTATAAGATTACATATGGCGTAAAGGCATATCTCTATCCTAAACATGAATCATGAATTCCATCTATGCCGAAATCACAAACACATGTTATTATGATCAGATCTAAATCTAAACTTCATCTCTCGAGTTCATATAGATTATCATGGTAATTGATGGCCAATCAATTCAACAATTAATTCCAAATCACAATAGACAATCCTCACAATAGAACATAATAATTGATAGCGAAACATATTAAAGTAAACTACGCAATAAGATCCATTGTAATCTCAAACAAAGAATTAGGTCATTGAATTAAAACTAAGAATCCACACTTGAATACACATTAAAAGATAAGAATACAAGAAGATGAGAAGATATAATCTATTGTCTATAGATTTGATGCTCTCTCCTGGCTCCTACTTTGAATCATCAATGCTCTCCAAGTCGTTTCAATCTCCAAATCTCATAAAAACTAGTGTTTTCTCCTATTCTACTCTAATCTAATCTAATGGAATCCTCTACCTCTCTTCTAATATATGTATTCTCTCATCCTTTATATGCCTTTTTATATGTCTTTAAGTTCTCTTGGAAGTCCTTGAGTCAATCAGATCGAAACAATCCTTCTTGGACTCAAATTCAGACAAAAAATGACTTTTCTACGCGTACGCCAACCCCGACGGGGGTTATAAGGCTAAAAGGGCCCGCCCAAGTGGGGGTCCCTATTATTTTGCAGCTGGTATGCCCGCCCCGAAGGGGGTTTTGTGAAGGAAAAGCCCGTCCCGGCAGGGGTCACTTTTCTACTCTAACGTCTTTTGGAAAAATGGCCATAACTTCTCCGTCTGAACTCCGATTTCGATGATTTAAGATGTTCGGGAAAAAGCAGACGTAGATCTAAAACTTTCATTCTTTGAGTTTTTCTAAATAAGGAATGGAGAAATGTTGAAATTGGATCTGAAGTGGCTGCTATGTAAATGGTCACCCAAAACAGTGAAGTTCAACGTCCGTTGGTACAAATGTCATAACTCATGCATCCGAACTCCGAATGGAATGATTCAAAATGTTCCGAAAAGATAAAAATAAGCTTTACAATATAATTCAAGTTCTAAGCCAAGAACATGAAAGCCCAAAAGATGTCCGAAATGTTTTTCTTTGCGATTTCATTCTAATTCTTTGCAATCACAGCTCTGAATCATATAATCTACAAAACGAACACAAAATGCATGAAAGGTAACTAAGAAACATGAGATTAAGCAACTAATTCAAGTAAAAGATACCGGATACGTAGGTATAAAATCTACTTATCAAATACCCCCAAACTTAAACCTTTGCTTGTCCTCAAGCAAAAATACAAAACAACAATGTTATGCAATGCAACTAATGTACATGCTTACGAATCCAGCAGTAATGACAGAAACAAGTCTAATCAACCGGCCTTATAGAAATCAAGTAAACATGATAATACATTATATCAAAACAAATCAATAATTTCCCAATCAATCATCAAATCTTAGACTATTATCACTAATATAGTGCGTGTGTGCTCCACAACAATGTTAACTGATACAAAATCAAATTTAACACATACCAAGTCTATTTGAAGGCATTATATAGTGTAAACTCAAGAAATCCAAAAACAAGCTAGATCCAACCAAAATCAAATAATTACCAATATCGAGGGTCAACAAGGGATACTTATGCTTTATTTTTCATCTACGGGGGCTTTTTGCTCTTATTTTTTGTTTTATTCATTTTTTTTGTTTATATACACAAAGCTATGTAATGTCTTATTCTCTTAGGCTTTTCAATGCTACCTTAACGAGCTTTCGACCAACGATTCCCAGACCATTAAGACCTTAGGGCGCTAGGTGTAAAGACAATCCCCTCGGGCTTACTTACTCAAGTAACAAAAGCCACAAAACTAGACAAGCATGCCACAGTGTTTATTCATACTTTTTTTTCTCTTTTTTTCTTTTTTTTATATAGCTTATATACCCCAAATATTCTCCAAAACTTAGGTTCTTGTCTAACTTTATCCATCACTACTTATTCTTGCCATTCTTTCATTCAAACTAGCATTATCCTTTAGAGTCCCATTATGTATCAATTTAAACTCAATCAATCAACAAGCTGTTTTTAATGTGCTATCCTTATTATACGAGTTTCAAACAGAAAAAGATTCAATTCATAACAAGAAATCACATCAAAGCTCTAATATTCAGTACTATACTTGTCTACCCAATTCCAATCTCATCATTAACCAAAACAAACTGTAAATATCAAACAGTTGGACTCATGCAAGATGTACTAAATGCTATATAAACATAGTATACTAACTACTATTTTTGAAAATTTTCATTTTTTTTTTCAAATTTTTTTATTTTTAAAAAAAAAGCTGAATGCAAAAACTAAATGTAACTATACAAACTACAATGTAAATAATTAGCAATATACAATACGACACTAAAATGCCCCCAAACTAAAACTAGACATTGCCCTCAATGGCTGAAATAGAAAAAAGTAAAGTAGAGGACTTCCCTAAAAATATAGCAAACCTCCTATGTGTTCGCTAAGTTTGGAGAATAGGTTAGGCACATGAAACAAATTGGGCACCACTTTTGAATTAGACTTGAATAACCTTTTCATAATCTTTTGCCTATCCATTGAACTTCTAATACCTGAAATTAAGAGAGACAACATGGATTAGAATAGCACTTTGGATTGGTAAGAGAACTTAATAAGCAAATTAATTCCTATCTACTAAATGAACTAGTAAAGCATATAAATATAAAAATTCCTGGGTTGCCTCCCAGTTAACGCTTGAATTACAGTCTTTTAGCCTGACTTTGTTTGGTTAACTCTATCCAATTCATCTTCGATAATTGAGGAACCCTCCATCCATCAAAAATAATATAGCTTTTGGTAGGTTCCCATTTGTGATGGCTATCAAATTAAAGTCACCTAGCATACTTTGTTTAAATAAGTGCCCAATTAAGAATGTTGAATAACTAAGTGCTTTTTCATCTGTTGAGTCTATGATTAGATTGAGGGTTTGAGGCTTGGCAAGCACAACAGGCTCTTTTTCTATCTTCTCCTCCTCATCCCACCATGACTTCACATGTGTACTAGCTCTCATGTTATAAAGAGCCTTGCCGACGGACATGACTACCAAGCGGGCAAGGTTTTGCAAATCTAACTGGACCCTTGATCTTTGGCAGAGAAGGAACTTGGGGTACTAATAACTTCGGCTCATCCTCGTTAGTACTCATAGTTAGCTCTTCACGGACTTTGCTGTCATTATACCCACTTATCTCCTCTTTTTCAGCATCTCGTGGTTCATCCAGTTGTAGATTTGGCTCGAGCACGTTATCAATCTCAAAATCCTCATCATAACACCAATTATTTTGAGGATAGTTGTTCATGGCTTTGAGCATTTGATCCATCTGGTTTTGCAGATTTTGAATCGCTATCTCTTGATTCTGAATTGATCGCTCTTCATTAATCAACCTCTCCTCATTTGATGCTATGAACTTGGACAACAATTCCTCCAATCTCGAATTATCTGTCTCAGTTTTGAAATCCATGTATTGAGGACCATGAGTTGAAGTGGTGGTGAGTTGTTCCATCTAGTGCTAAAAATTATTGCTCGATATTTCTTGACTCATCATCCTCTCCTGTTGGTTTGCTATGACCTGTGACAGTAATTCCTCCAACTTTGACTTTTCTTCTTTTAATGGAGGTTGATATAAGAATTCTGGCGTGTATGTTGGATTTGGAGTAAAGTATTGATCTTTAAAATTATAGCTCCATGAAGAATTAGGGTGATACCCCCAAACTTGATTATAACTAGGATAAGAATAGTTGTTAAGGTAGTTACCACCATACTGTACCGGCCCAAGACTGATGGTGCATTGATTACTCGAGTGATTGCCAACACAATAATTGCAAGTAACTGCTATCCTTCGATTATGTTGGGCTGCAACAACGTCCAACCTCCTCGAAAGTGTCTCAAGTTGTGCTGATAATGCAGAAAATACATTAAGTCCATCAATCCCCGCTCCCCTTGGTTGAGTCATACTCGAATATGGCCTTTGATAATTGAATCCAGCCATGATACCTGAAACGAGAGAAAAATAAGAAGATAATAAAATAAAATAAAAATAAAGAAAGAAAAAAATGTTTAAATTAAGACTAATTTGATTGAAGCTAATATTGGAAAAAAATATTAAACTAATTCCCCGGCAACAACGCCAATAACTTGTTGGGTAAAATCTAGTATACGTTGTGAACAAGTAATAAAGTGAAAGTAGAGTATCGTTCCCACGAGGAATTATTTAATAAGAATCACCAAGTACTATCTCGTAACCAACTCAATCTTATTTTAACAAATGAATTTCAAATTATATAATTAAACTACTATTAAATTCAACAATTTAAATTAAGATTTTTGAGATTTAAGATCACAACTTCACTTATTACTTCATTTAAGTTAACACACTTCTCATCAATTATTCTCTATTCTGAATTGTTAATCAAGAACTAAAGCAGATAAAACCACCTCTCGATGCATAATACCCATACTCACTTAAATCCGCAGATGATAGAATTAAGCAAGACACCCTAATTAACTAATCCACTATATCTCTATTTCAATTACAATTAAAAAGGATTTAAAGCACAAGTTCTCTATAACATTACATATGATGTAAAGGCATATGTCTATCATAAAAACGAATCATGAATTCCATCTATGCAGAAATCACAAACGCATGCTATTATGATCAGATCTAAATCTAAACTTCATCTCTCGAGTTCATATAGATTATCGCGGTAATAGATGGCCAATCAGTTAAACAATTAAGTCCAAATCATAATAGACAATCCTCACAATAAAACATAATAATTGATAGCGAAGCATATTAAAATAAACTACACAATAAGATCCATTGTAATCTCAAAAAAAGAATTAGGTTATTGAATTAAAGCTAAGAATCCACACTTGAATACACATTAAAAGATAAGAATAAAAGAAGATGAGAAGATAGAATCTATTGTCTATAGATTTGATGCTCTCTCCTTGCTCCTACTTTGAATCTTTAATGGTATCCAAGTCGCTTCAATATCCAAATCTCATAAAAACTAGTGTTTTCTCCTATTCTACTCTACTCTAATCTAATGGAATCCTCTCTGTGACGCCCCCAAATCAGGGTCTCTTTTAACCCGACAGATGGTGCTACACGGTACTACCATTCAAATATATATTCAATTGAAAAGCCTCAAAAGAACACATATGTCTTCTATATATTCAAAATAATATTTACATTTCCCATGTTCTTTATGACCCTTACAACTATTCTTGTCATAATATCAAATATATTACAATCGTTCATCCTATACTATTACAAAAATCTTCTATGGATTCGTCTTTGCCTTGCCCTTATCCTTGTCGGAGCCTTCGGTCTGTTCGATCTTAGTTGTGTTCATATGGTTCAAGCAAGAGTGAGCATAACTAGCTCAGCAAGTACAATATTCTAATAAACAACATGCTTGAAACATAGGAATCATATATCTTCAATAACTGAATAATAGTTATGAAGTACTATCGATAATTCAAAATAGCACTTCTTTTCATACAAAACGTTTTACAACAACAATATTCAGTAAAACATCAATTCCGGTCCAAGACCTTGAACATATCATAAGTTCTTTGAAAAGGACATCCTTGCACTAAGTCCGTAAGTCCGACATTATTTACGAGCACTTCTAGGTGATCAGCCTATAGTACTCTATGTTGATCAACACTACATTCATTAAACGTGTGTACATTTAAATTATGGCAACCTCATGTGCCTGTCGTTTGACGACAAAACATTTTTAGCATACTCAGTCTTCGATTGAAAAGCACACCACTAAAACTTGGTAAACATTGTACATAATTTAAGTCTAGCCGAAAGAATTGGTGTTGACTTCATCATACATCAATTCATGCGTAAGAATACATGGATCACAAAGCTTGTTCAGAATGAACTGAAACAAGGGTTAGAGTACTTGCCTTTAGCGTATGCTATAATTAATATCATGTTCTCGATTAAGTCCTTAAGGTCTCTACAATACATGATCACAAAACATACTACATTAGGTAATATATAATCAAGTATGAGTACATCTATATCTTACCCTTTTTCTCAAACTAAACATTACTTAGATTTATTGCTATTGGTTTCGGCTTTCCATTACGTTGTTATTATCTTCACATTACATTTACGTTCGATTGTTATTTCTATCCTTTAGGCAACATTATTAAGGTTTAACAATACCTTATAATGATTTATTAAGTTCTTTAGTTCATTATCTAAGACTTATAATTCATTTCATACTTGTTCAACTCTTGGTAGTCGATACAAAGTCTTAACGATCCGTACTTCTTCTTGACAAACAGTAACGGTGCTCCCCACGCTAAACACTCATTGAATGTACTTCATCGTCCAATAGCTTCTTGTAATCGCACCATCAACTCCTTCATCTCCACCGGCGCCATAAGATACGGTGCCACAGAAACTGAGTGCCGCTTCCGCACAATGTCTATTACAAATCAGGTCTCCTATCCGGTGGAAGACCATGCAATTCACTCGAAAATACATCGGCGAATTCTCTCACTACAGGTATTTGTTCCATGGTTGCTACCAGTCTCTGGGTATCAACAACATGGCATAGGTAACCTACACATCCTTTCCTCAGAAATTTCCTAGTTTGTGTCATGGTTAGACAACACGATCGTCCCGATGATATATTCCCGTAAAATACTACCTGAGGTTATCTTAACGATTTAATGTTCACACATTTCTTTTGACAATCTATAATTGCCCCATGGTTCACTAACCAATCCATTCCGAGAATTACGTCGAATTCTCCTAACTCTATCGGTATCAAATCTACCGATAATTTACAACCCCGTATATCTACGAAATAACTCCTATGAACATCTTTAACAAGAATTATTTCATTGTTTGCTACCTTAATATTTAAAGGTATAGGCAACTTTTCGGGAATTAATTCTAATCGTTTAGCAAAATCACAAGCTATGAATGAACAAGTAGCACCCGAATCAAACAGCACGTAAGCATTTATGTCGTTGATCGGAATAATACTTGCAACTGCATCTTGGACTATAATATTAAAGGTATGACCAATCGGCCTACCCGGCTGCGCTAGACCTCCAATAGCTAACTTCCCGCTATTAGTGCCCCAATTCTCGTCCGTTCCCTTCTTTGGTCAACTCTTTGCCATGTGGTCAGTTGACCAACACACAAAGCACCCGTGATTCTTCTTGGGGGGACAGTTAGGCGCAATGTGCCCCTCCTGTCCGCAATTATAACACAGGGCCTTCCCCTTGAGACAGACTCCTAAATGAGTCTTCCCGCAAGTCTTGCAAGCCTCCATCCTCCTCTTCGGATCTCCTTGCTTCACTCCGGTATTCCCAGAGCTAATTACCTTCCTCTTCTCATCACTGCCACTAGCTCCTTCTATCTTGACTCCCCCGTCAATCTTCCCATTATTCTTCTTTTCTTTATGGTATTGGCTCAATGCCTCGCTACCACCCTCGATGATTATCGCCTTCTCTAACAGGTTCCCAAAATTAGTGCTCTGGAACACAGACACATGGTTATAGAGCCAGGATTTCAAGCCCTGCTCGAATCGTCACACTTTCCTTACCTCGGTATCCACTTAGTGCGGAGCGAACCTTGTCAGTTCATTAAACATGACAGTGTATTGGGGAACTGTCATGTCCCCTTGTTTCAAATCAAGAAATCTCATCTCCATCCTCCCCTACATGCTTGTGGGAAAGTAGTTCTCGAAAAATATCTCCTTGAACATCATCCACGTTACGTTCCCTATATCCGCTCTGGCCTGATTGGCCTCCCACCAAAAGTTGGCCTCTCCCTTTATCATATAGGTTGCAAAGGCAACCTTCCGGGCCTCGTCGACATTTGCTATTACAAATGCCTTCTCGATTTCCTTCACCCACGTTTGGGACTCAATATGGTCCGTAGTTCCTTTGAACTCCAGCGGACTAACACTCTTGAAATCCTTAAAGGTAGTAGCTCGTGCTACTCCCGGATTTACAAGGATATTAGCCCTAGTTCTATTAAATGCAGCTGTTATTAAGTTAACAAAATCTTGCATTGGATTAACCGAACCTCCCTCTGGTTGGTTTGCATTAGCGCCTTGGTTTCGTTGCACTCTTCTTGGTGGCATTTTGCTGATACAATAAACAACATATTGCGTTATTATTTCATTCTTATTATTTAGTTATTATTCAATATTAAACAATAACCTCAACATCCATTACTCATTGTTTTCCCATAAAAAGTCTTATATTCATTCATTCCTTATAGTATAATACTAAATTGTTTCATTACACAACCTAAGCTGATTACAATACTATCCCGCTATTGCTTTCCAAAAATTGGGATTTACAAATAACTACCATTTTCTATACAAAAGAGGGTTTTACGTCACTACTAAGTACAAAATGTTTACATATCAAAACTACTATAGCTACTACTAGATTACATCTGCCTTAAGGCATTGTCAAAATCTGCTTTGGCAAGACCGGTAATAATATCACGGCTGATAGTATGCCGCGTCTGCCCCACCTCTACAGGATAACCAGCTACCTGCTGTTGGAAATTTGTGTGAGAACTCCTATAGATATAGGACATTCTCCCTATCTTCTGTCGTTTGGTCTTTAGCTCCTCCTTGAGCTCAAAGACCTCTTGCTTCAACTCGTGGACTTTGTCCTTAGACAAAATCCTCTCGCCATGTTCCTGCTCCCACATGGAATCCACGTCGGTCTTGTCCTCTATAACCATCTAGAGCTCTGCTTTCAGCTCCTTAACCTCCTGACAGTAATGGATATTTCTATCTAACACTGACATAAACAATGACATCATTAACTCCCCAAGAGCCATCTCTGCTGCTATAGCTACCGGGTTAAAGGACACTACCTCTACCTCTTCCTCCATCATACCATCGAATACTGACATGAGGTCAGGATCCTCTGAGTCTCTAGACTCAATCACAACAACTTCGGGCTCTGCCGCTGTGGGGTTAGGTATAACCTCTACTTGGTTAACCGACTCTTCACTAACTACTTGGACATCTAATTGCATTCCATTTACTCCCGACATCTACACAAAACAATTAAGTTGATTAGCACACGTCAGTAGAATAAAAAAACACATAATATAATCATAATGCATTTTTATAAGGTTATTTTCTTCTTTTACTTCTTTGACTTCTCTTAAGGTTATGACTTAAGGTTTTATTTCCCCCCTGAAGATTTATAACCTATTGCCTTGATACCAACCTATGACGCCCCTAAATCCGAGTCTCTTTTACCCCGACAGATGGTGCAACACGATATTACCTTTCACACATATATTCAATTGAAAAGCCTCAAAAGAACGAATATGTCTTCTATATATTCAAAATAGTATTTACATTTCCTAAGTTCTTTATAACCCTTTCAACTGTTCTTGTCATAATATCAAATATATTACAATCGTTCATCCTATACTATTACAAAAACATTCTATGGATTCGTCTTCGCCTTGCCCTTATCCTTGCTAGAGCCTTCGGTCCGTTCGATATTAGCTGTGTTCATATGGTTCAAGCAAAAGTGAGAATAACTAGCTCAGAAAGTACAACATTTTTAATAAACAACATGCATGAAACATAAGAATCATATTATTTCAATAACTGAACAATAGTTATGAAGTACTATCAATAATTGAAAATAGCACTTCTTTTCATACAAAACGTTTTACAATAACAATATTCAGTAAAACATCAATTCCGGTCCAAGACCTTGAGCGTATCATAAGTTCTTTGAAAAGGACATCCCGACACTAAGTTCATAAGTCTGACATTTCTTACGAGCACTTCTAGGTGATCAGCCTATACTACTCTTTGTTGATCAACACTACATTCATTAAACATGTGTACGTTTAAATTGTGGCAACCTCACATGCCTGTCGTTTGACGAAAAAACATTTTTAGCATACTCAGTCTTCGATTGAAAACCACACCAATATAACTTGGTAAACATTGTACATAATTTAAGTCTAGCCGAAAGAATTGGCATTGACTTCATCATACATCAATTCATGTGTAAGAATACATGGATCACAAAGCTTGTTCAGAATGAACTGAAACAAGGGTTAGAGTACTTGCCTTTAGCGTCTGCTACAGTTAATATCATGTTCTCGATTAAGTCTTTAAGGTCTCTATAATACATGATCACATAACGTACTACATTAGGTAATATATAATCAAGTATGAGTACATCTAAATCTTACCCTTCTTCTCAATCTAAACATGACTTAGATTTATTGTTATTGGTTTCGGCTTTCCGTTACGTTGTTCTTATCTTCACATTACATTTACGTTCGATTGTTATTTCTAACCTTCAGGCAACATTATTAAGGTTTAAGAATACCTTATAATGATTCATTAAGTACTTTAGTTCATTATCTAGGACTTATAATTTATTTCATACTTGTAAACTTTCTTCTCTATGTCTCTCTTAAGTCAGTTGTATTTCAGTCTCCTTTGTATAACTCGCCTTCGCAAATATGAAGTTTCCGATAGCTAAGGGTCGAGTCCTGGCACAGGCCCCATATACAATACATTGGGTCGTCGTCTGCATGTGACTCACAAAAAAGGTAGTGACATCAGGTTTGGCTTGCCGCAGCTTGTTTCAATTAATCGGGTTTTGGGTTGGCCAGCGGCATGCCAACTCGCAGGCTCAAAATTTTTTACAGACTTTCAATTTTGTGAACTTCCCGGACGCATAACTTCTTCGTTATAAGTCTGAATTGGCTCGTTCAAAAGCCTACGGTTCATAAATTCTATACTCTATACGTTCATGCAAGAATTTTATCTATTTGACTTTGTTTGATAAAATTTCACCTATTAGTTCATTTTTAACGAAAAACGATAAACGTTCATGAACGTTCAATGCTCGTTTCTTCGTTCTAAGTCGGAATCTGATCATTTTTGAGTTCGCAACTCTATAATTCTAAATATGACTTTTCTCCATCGAAAACCAATGTTTCCAAGTTAAAACACAAAATACGACTTCCATTTCGAGAATTTCACGAATTCGACGATTATCGTCCAATCGTGTGAATTCTGGCATAACTTCGTTACTAACCATTTGATTATTATTCTAAATTGATTCTAACCATCAAATGAACATTTCAAACTACTTATTACATTAACTTATTTTCAAAGTAAGTTTTGACTTATTCTCATGAGTTAATGACTTAATCAACTTATAAACTACGAATTCCATTTCTTATGAATTAATATGGATTTAAGTCCTTTACTCAATGTTCTCATACCATATTGAACATACTAACATCTTAAGACAATCATATGATAAATTTATCATGAGTCCATAACTTATTTAGGTTCAAGTTACTTATTTGGCTTAAGTTCATTCATTCATCAATTCTTACATGTTCTTAGCATACATGCTTATTTCATTACACTTCTCTTATCAACCTACAATGATAGAGATGAAGGTATATTAGACACAAGATCATTACATTTGATGAACTAGTTCTTCTTCTTCTTCTTGAAGATTTAATAATGGAAGTCTAACTTATCAGTGCTTATTCTTGCTTAACCTCTCTAACCAATAAGTTACTTTGTAAGAGAAAGTAGTTGAACGAAATAAAATAAGCAAATAATGAATTGTGAGCTTGCTATTTATAGACTAACCAAAGTGAGGGAACTATGGTCAATAAGTACTCCACCTCCTTAATAACCTCCTTACTATTCATCTACTTAACCAGTAAGTAAACTTGCTAGCCACATAAAGTACTTGATCATCACAACACTTGGGCATTACATAAAGTTCTTGCCCATCAAGTCTATCCATGGGTTGCACCATAGATCCTAATTATCCAATGGATCATAATTTGGGCTTTAATCCACTTAGCTTAACTCAAACCTTTAGGATTGCATTAAGTTACTTTGGACTTTAGCTTACTAATTACTTGGGCTTGTACCTTAAGTCTTGTTGGACTATTCAATTATTACACAATCCTACAAGTTCAAGTCTTTTAATTTAAAACCTTATTACATAAGTTATACGTATAATTCTTGTATTCTCATTCGTATATTAATTCGTAACATACTTTATCTCCTTATTCATACTTATTCGTACAATACTTCGTATTCAATACCTCATACAATACCTGCGTATCGTATGATCATTACACTTTCTTCTGAACGTTTAATATTTCTAACAATCTTAAATTAAGTCCGCATGCGAAATATTACGTTTTCCATACCTAGATTATTATTACATAATCCACGTCACATTGATATTATAACGTTACGTATTTCTCAGAAGTTCAAAAATAATTCCCGAGCGAAAATTGATGAATAATGTTTTTTGGAAAATTTCTCGGAAAACTTTTATTTTTTGTTTTAGAAATTCAAACACTTTACTTCTCGCACGTAGTTAAAATACTACAACCTTTCGATGTTTTTAGGTTATAGAATGCCATTCATCTTACTAACATATAATAATAATAAATAATACTATTTTATAAATTATTATAAATAATTACAATTGGTTCAATTTTTTGGGGCGTTACTCTCTCTCTCTCTCTCTCTCTCTCTTCTAATCTATGTATTCTGTCCATCTTTAGATGCATTTTTATATGTCTTTAAGTTCTCTTGGAAGTCCTTGAGTCAATCAGATCGAAACAATCCTTCTTGGACTCAAATTCGGACAAAAAATGACTTTTCTCGCGTACCCTCTCCCCGTCGGGGGTTATAAGGCTAAAAGGGCCTGCCCCGGCAGAGGTCCCTACTATTTTGCAGCTGGTATGCCCGCCCCGGCAGGGGTTTTGTGAAGGAAAAGCCCACCCCGTCGGGGGTCACTTTTCAGCTCTAGCATCCTTTGGGAAAATAACTATAACTTCTTCGTCTTAACTCTGATTTCGATGATTCAAGATGTTCCGAAAAGAGGAGACGTAGATCTACATGTTTCATTCTTTGAAATAAGGAATGGAGAAATGTTGAAATTGGCTCTGAAGTGGCTGATATGTAAATGGTCACCCAAAACAGTGAAGTTCAACGTCCGTTGGTACAAAGTTCATAACTCATGCATCCGAACTCCAATTGGGATAATTCAAAATATTCCGGAAAGCTAAGATGAAGCTCTACAATATAATTCAAGTTCCAAGCCAAGAAAATGAAAAAAAAACATGAAAGCCCAAATGATGTCCGGATTGCTTTTCTTTGCGATTTCATACCAATTCTTTGCAATCACAGCTCCCAAGCATATAATCTACAAAACGAACACAAAATGCATGAAAAGTAACTAAGAAACATGAGATTAAGCAACTAATTCAAGTAACAGATACCAAATACGTAGGTATAAAATCTACTTATCAAAAACTTGTTGGGTAAAAACTTGTTAGTTATTTAGAATCTTCAATAGTCTCTAAGTCGCTTCAATCTCCAAATCTCATAAAAATTATTGTTTTCTCCTATTCTACTCTAATCTAATCTAATGAAATCCTCTCTCTCTCATAATCCTTGTGATTCTCCCCCTTTTATATGTATCTTTATATGTCTTTAAGTCCTCTTCCAAGTCCTTGAATCAATCGCATTGAAACAATCCTTCTTGGACTCAAATTCAGACAAAAAAACGAGTTTTCTGGGCGTACCCCCGCCCCGGCGGGGGAATATAAGGCTAAAAGTACTCCCTCCAACAGGGGTCCCTACTGTTTTGCAGCTGGTATGCCCGCCCTAGCGGGCATTTTTTGAAGGGAAAACCCGCCCTGACGGGGAGTCACTTTTCTGCTCTGATGTCCTTTGGTAAAATGGCCATAACTTCTTCGTCTGAACTACGATTTTGATTATTCAAGATATTCCGAAAAGAGGAGACGTAGATCTACAACTTTCATTCTTTGCATTTTTCGAAATAAGGAACGGAGAAATGTTGTAATTGTCTCTGAAGTGGCTGATATGTAAATGGTCACCCAAAATAGTGAAGTTCAACGTCTGTTGGTACAAAGGTCATAACTCATGCATCCAAACTCCGATTGGGATGATTCAAAATGTTCCGGAAAGCTAAGATGAAGCTCTACAATATAATTCAAGTTCAAAGCAAAGAAAAAAAACATGAAAGCACAAATGATGTCCGGATTAATTTTCTTTACCATTTCATACCAATTCTTTGCAATCACAGTTCCCAAGCATATAATCTACAAAACGAACACAAAATGCATGAAAAGTAACTAAGAAACATGAGATTAAGCAACTAATTCAAGTAACAAATACCAGATACGTAGGTATAAAATCTACTTATCAAAAACTTATTGGGTAAAAACTTGTTAGTTATTTAGAATCTTCAATGGTCTCCAAGTCCCTTCAATCTCCAAATCTCATAAAAATTAGTGTTTTCTCCTATTCTACTCTAATATAATCTAATGGAATCCTCTCACTCTCATAATCCTTGTGATTCTCCCCCTTTTATATGTATCTTTATATGTCTTTAAGTCCTCTTCCAAGTCCTTGAATCAATCGGATTGAAACAATCCTTCTTGGACTCAAATTCAGACAAAAAATGAGTTTTTATGCGTACCCCGCCCGTGGGGAATATAAAACTAAAGTACCCTTGGGCTTTGGTCCCTCTTGTTTTGTAGCTATCGCCTCATAGTGCATTTTTTTGAGGAAAACCCATACTCGACGGGGTCACTTTTCTGCTCTGACGTCCTTTGGCAAAATGGCCATAACTTCTTTGTCTTAACTACGATTTTGATGATTCAAGATGTTTCCGGAAAGAGGAGACGTAGATCTACAACTTTCATTCTTTGAGTCTTTCAAAATAAGGAAAGGAGAAATGTTGTAATTGGCTCTGAAGTGGTTGATATGTAAATGGTCACCCAAAATAGTGAAGTTCAATGTCTGTTGGTACAAAGGTCATAACTCATGCATTCGAACTCCGATTGAGATGATTCAAAATGTTCCAAAAGCTAAGATGAAGCTCTACAATATAATTCATGTTCCAAGCAAAGAAAAAGAAAAAAAAAACATGAAAGCCCAAATGATGTCCGGATTGCTTTTCTTTACGATTTCATACCAATTCTTTGCAATCACAGCTCCCAAGCATATAATCTACAAAACGAACACAAAATGCATGAAAAGTAACTAAGAAAAATGAGATTAAGCAACTAATTCAAGTAACAGATACCAGATACGTAGGTATAAAATCTACTTATCAAAAACTTATTGGGTAAAAACTTGTTAGTTATTTAGAATCTTCAATGGTCTTCTAGTCGCTTCAATCTCCAAATCTCATAAAAAGTAGTTTTTCTCATATTCTACTCTAATCTAATCTAATGGAATCCTCTCTCCCTCCTAATCCTTGTGATTCTCCCCCTTTTATATGTATCTTTATATGTCTTTAATTCCTCTTCGAAGTCCTTGAGTCAATCGGATCGAACCAATCCTTCTTGGACTCAAATTCGGACAAAAAACATGTTTTCTGCGAGTACTCCCGCCCGGTGGGGGTTATAAGGCTAAAAGGACCCACCCCGATGGGGGTCCCTACTGTTTTGCAGCTGGTATGCCCGCCCCGACGGGCATTTTTTGAAGGGAAAGCCCGCCTTGGCGAGGGTCACTTTTTTGCTCTAACATCCTTTGGGAATATGGCCATAACTTCTTCGTCTGAACTCTGACTTTGATGATTCAAGATGTTCCGGAAAGAAAAGACATAGATCTACAACCTTCATTCTTTGACGTTTTCAAAATAAGGAATAGAGAAATGTTGAAATTGGCTCTGAAGTGGTTGCTATGTAAATGGTCACCCAAAACAGTGAAGTTCAACGTCCGTTGGTACAAAGGTCATAACTCTTGCATCCAAACCCCGATTCGAATGATTCAAGATGTTACGGAAAGTTAAGAAGAAGCTCTATAATATAATCCAAGTTCCAAGCAAAGAACATGAAAAAAATATGAAAGCCCAAACGATGTCCGTATTGCTTTTCTTTACGTTTTCCTTGTTTTTCCTTACCAATAGTCGCTCACACCGCTCCCAACCATATAACCTACAAAATGAACACAAAATGCATGAAAAGTAACTATGTAACATGAGTTTAAGCAACTAATTCAAGTAACAGATACCGAATAAGTAGGTATAAAATCTACTTATCATATGTATAGGTATTTGTGGACCCCGAGTGGACTTGTGTAGTTCTTTGAGCAGAACAACCAATTCTAATTTGGTTGTTAAATCCTTCTAACTCCTCACGAGAGACAGGAGTAAGATTAGACTGGCCAAATGTAGCCATGCTTGACTGGCCAGATGTGGGGGAGGGGGGGTCAATGTATAATTATTTGGAAGTAGTGATATGCCTCGTTTGCACCTATATACAAAGGGTTTGAATTTTTGTATAAAAGTTCAATTTTAACAAGATATGGCAATGATGTTTTGTAAAGTAGTTTTTTCAAACCCTTGTGCTCAATAGTAATTGAGACCTTTGATACTTTTAGTTTGGGATAATTGACTTTTTGGTCACTGTACTAGGGCCCGATTTTCATTGTGGTTACTGAAACTTTTTTTGTTACAATCGAATAACTATACTTTCAAAAATTACAAAATGGTCATTCCTTACAATTTTCGTCCAAAAAACGGACGGAAGTGTTGAGTTGGCGATTTGACTGTTTTTTTGCTGATGTGTATATTGTTTTGCCATGTGTATCATTATGTTTCAAGCACATGCTCATAGATATTAAGAATAATTGTATCTTAATAATAATTTTAAAATAATAATAAAACAAATATTATTAAGAATAAAAAAATTAATAATAATAATATTAAGAATAATAATAATAATTTTTAATTAATAATAATTTCACAATAATAATAATAATAACAACAATAATAATTTTTAATTAATAAAAATAATAATAATTATAAAATAATAACAATAATTTTACAATAATAATTTCCTATCTGTCTATTTCACAATAAATTGATTCGCTGACAAATTTATGACAAATTATGTTCCAAGAAATACTTTCCCAAAATAAATCATCCCCAAATTTTATCAAGTTACCACACTACGACTCAATTTCAATTCATGAAGGTTCAAGTTATCAAGTCTTTCTCTCTTTGTAATTTCACTCTTAACTTATTCTTTCTCATACGTCCCTTTCTCTCTGATATTTATCTCTCCTTAAACTCAAATGGAAAGCTTTCATTTTTTTTGGGCTAAATACATTCCATGAACTGCCTAGTCTACGTCTGAGCCGTGGTCTCCGTCCTCTTACTCGGACTGCTAGGAAACCTTGAGCTAGCCGGCGGCGCCCTCTCCATTGGCTTCACAAACATCACCGGCTACTCCGTCTTAGTCCAGATCTGGCGTCATTCAAGGAGGGAGAGAGATCTCAGATGTTTTGATGGTGGGTTCGTCTTTACGTGACATATATGGAGGACTCTGGCCCTTGGGTAGCCCTAATCTTAGCCACCATTCTTCGTTCCCAAATGGCCACCAAGGTGGGGGAACGCCCTTCTCTAGTGGATATTTCCTCTGAGGTGGATCACAGTGCTGCATCAAAGAAGACAAAAGAGATCCCAAAGTTGCATCTTGCAAATCTTGTAGAACGTTTTGGGGGTTTCCGTTTTGACAGCCAACTCCCTCACCCTTAGTGAAAATAATAATATTATGAAAATAATATTAATAATAATTTTTGCAATTGTATTTGTATAAAATTATTGTGAAATAGACAGATAGGAAATTATAATAAAATTATTGTTATTATTTTGTAATTATTATTATTTTTATTAATTAAAAATTATTATTACTGTTATTATTATTATTATTATTTTGAAATTATTATTATTATTATTCTTAATATTAATATTATTATTTTAATTCTTAATAATATTATTTTTATTATTATTATTTTAAAATTATTATTAAGATACAATTATTCTTAATATCTCAGTGAGCATGTGCTTGACACATAATGATACATATGGTAATCAAAGAAATGGCAACCTCTTATCGCCACAAGACGCGACCCGATCTCGAGAGATAACCTGAGCAATGTACATTATACCACCCAAATCGGAGATAACCCCGGTGAAGGACAAAATTGTCAATTTTCCACCTCAACCCCACATGGCGCCGTCTCAACAAATAAACAGTCAACATACATTCTACACAACAATGTCCCAGAAGAACCAAGGAGTTGCAGTCCCGAGTGACTGCTACGCAAGGCAGAACACCGAATATAATTTGAAGCTTGAAGACATAGGACATGGTTCCATCTTATTGGCTTCGTACAACCTCTAATCTTATGTCATTGCGTAGCTCTCGTTAACGGCAGTCCAAAATAGGTCATATACACCTCAATCAGATGCTCGAATTGAAGTTCTTACAAGTTCGGGCAGACATCACGTTGCACACGTGCACATACTTCAAGACGGTAGGACCTGCGGAACCCGGAGCACCTCGGGCAGCCGCAGGTGCATCTGTGGCTGCCACAGGTACACCTGCGGCCCCCCCTATAAATAAAGGGATTGGGGAGGCCATATTCAAGAGAAGAAAGACGAGGAAGCCCTGTCCAATTTGCTCTGTACACACCCAATATTGAGTTCTTTCTCATTTTAAACACTTGTGAGCTCACATATAGCTATATTTTGACCGGCGGGAGCTGAGTGTTCATCCACTTAAAGTTATAGAAGTCTTCTTTGGAAGTCCACTGTAAACCTTCTTACACAATATGACGCCACCAAATCCGGGTATCTTACAACCCGATAGATGGTGCTACATGATACTACCATTCATACACACATTCAATTGAAAAGCCTCAATAGAAGGAATACGTCTTCTATATATTCAAAATAATATTAACATTCCCCCATGTTCTTTATAACCATTACATTTGTTCTTGTCATAATATAAAATATATTACAATCATTCACCCTATATTATTACATAAGTATTCTACGGGTTCGTCTTTGCTTTTTGCTTCTTATCCTCACGAGCCTTGATCAGTCTCGCTCGATCTTAGTTTGTATTCATATGGTTCAAGCAAGAGTGAGCATGACTAGCTCAGCAAGTACAACAATTCTAATAAATAACATATTTGAAACATAGGAATCGTATATCTTCAATAACTGAATAATAGTTATGAAGTACTATCTGTTAGGTTTGTAATATTCATGAACGCAATCAAATTGCAAAAATAAGTGGAAACGTGAAAAATCAGAGTTTTAAAATTTTACAAACCATAAACCCGGATCACCTTTTATGCACAATTATTAATTAAACGAAAAAGATGAATAAGAAACATACCCTTGAAGATCCGAGCTTCCTCAGGTACAAGTTCACCTCCAATCCTTTTCGCGTTCAACTTGAATCCACCGGGTTTGGTTCCTTCCTTTGATCAACGTTAGCCACCCTAGTGTTTGGCCTCTAAAGGTGATCCACCAAGGAAAAAGAATTTTCAAGAAGAAGGGGTATTGGCTCAAACCCTAGTTTTTCCTATTTGTATAGAAAAAGGGCGTACTCTCCAACAAATTGGAATTATTACGTATATCTTGATATCTGATATAAGACTCATTTATAAAGATATCAGGTAACCTTATTTAATAAAATAAGGTATTATTTAATTAAACTCTTTTAATTAAATGGGCTCCCTAATCTTATTAGGGATAATTAATTAAACTCCTTTAACTAATTTTCCCTCCTAATCCTATTAGGAATAAATGAGAGTACTTATATTAAATTAATTTCTAAACTCTTTTAGAAATTAAAATAATAATAATAATATAATAATATTAATAAAACTCTTCTTATTAATTTATATTTAATATTTCTAAAATATTAAATAATAAATATTAAGATATTTAATTTATTCTATCACCATAGATTAAATTAAATATACATAACATATTATTACGATTATGCCATTAACTTCTTAAATAATTATTCTTCCTTTTATGGTGTGACCCTTTAGGTTCTCCATATTAAAACCTATTGTGAATAAATCAATTAGAACAATTCTAATCTTATTTAAATAAATAAATTAAACAATTAATTTATTTAAATAAATAATATTTATTCTACAATAGGATAAGCCTCCTAGCGATCAACGACTTTTCGGATAATATAGATTTCAACATTAATCATAAAAGAACCTTTGAGTAAATAGTTACCGTACAATTCAATCCTTCCACCATACAATGTCCCAATTAAATATAAGACATGGAATTCTTGTCACAAGTCTTATTTTATTTAATTATATGTATTTCGATCCTTAAATGCACAACTCAAAATAATGCAAATTAGAAACTCCTTTCTAATTTCATTCTACCTCGCCAAGGACTCTTTGGTTTGTCATTTATCGAATCACATAGGACATTTCTCTTCTTTTATTAGAAGTGGTAGATTCTTTATTGATCATATATTATCTCCATGTACAACTTATTATACCCAAGCATACCCTTTGTTATACCCTAAGGGTCTTAAGGAATAAGTCAAAGTATAACTCATCATACACAAGATACTATGATGATCTCAAGTCCAAGGATCACTTGTACTACTATCACTGTAGGAATTCCTATTGACAGACAAGTAAAACTCCATTAGGTATTCCTTAGCGAGCCACAATCAGTGAACTTATTCTCTAATAAGTACCTACATACTTGCTTTAGTGTCTCCACACAGATGATCATGAGATCAATCATCCTCATCCAATGAGCAAGCAACGTATGTACCAATCTATCCAGATTCACTAATCCCCAATTTAGTAATCCAATGATTGAGAACTATTTTAGTTTTAAGTTTTCTAAGAATTTAGATCTCATTAGAATGATCATCATCATTATTCTAAAAGCATTGCTTAAAACTATGGGTTTATCACATATTATAAAACAGCATCATGTAGATAATTAAAAACCTTTAATAAATTAATAATTTTTATTAATAAATGAATAAGATTGTTACAAAGTATATGCTTTATCATCAAACATGATTGGCTTGTGTGCATACTACTTTCAATCTCCCACTTTCACTAAAGCCAATCGCCATGGTATCTCATACTCTTCTTCTCTAAGTGACGATTATCCTGCTGTTGGATAAGCTTTAGTTAATGGATATGTAATGTTAATGTTGATTTTCCGTCTTTCAATGATTCTAATAATCAAATGAAAGTGCCACAACACATGTTTAGATCCAAGATGATGTTAGGTTTGTAATATTCATAACGCAATCAAATTGCATAAAATGTGCGGAAGCGTGATAAAATCAGAGTTTAAAAAAAAAATTACAAACCATATACCCGGATCATCCTTTATGCATAATTATTAATTAAACGAAAAGATAAAGAATAAAATCATACCCTTGAAGATCGAGCTTCCTAAGGTACAAGTTCACCTCCAAATCCTTTCGCGTTCAATCTTGAATCCACCGGGTTTGGTTCCTTCCTTTGATCAACGTTAGCCACCCAAATGTTTGGCCTCTAGAGGTGATCCACCAAGGAAGAAGAAAATTCAAGAAGATGGGTATTTGGCTCAAACCCTAGTTTTCTATCTCTATAGAAAGGGTGTACTCTCCCAACAATTGGAATTATTACGTATGTTGAAAAATCAACAACCCATACCCACCCATAATAAGACTCTTCTTATTTATAGATGTGGGCAACCCATCTTAACAATTAAGGAATTGGGTTTTATTTAATTAATTAAATTCTTTTAATTAATTAAGCTCCCTAATCTTATTAGGGATAATTAATTAAACTCTTTTAATTAATTTAACTTCCTAATCCAATTAGGAATAAATGAGAGTACTTATATTAAATTAATTCCTAAACTCTTTTAGAAATTAAAATAATAATAATTGTAATAATATTAATAAGACTCCTCTTATTAATTTATATTTAATATTTCTAAAATATTAAATAATAAATATTAAGCTATTTAATTTATTCTATCACCATAGATTAAATTAAATATACATAACATATATATTACGATTATGCCATTAACTTCTTAAATAATTATTCTTCCTTTTATGGTGTGACCCTTTAGGTTCTCCATATTAAACCTAGGTTGTGAATAAATCAATTAGAACAATTCTAATCTTATTTAAATAAATAAATTAAATAATTAATTTATTTAAATAAATAATATTTATTCTACAATAGGATAAGCCTCCCTAGCGATCAACGACTTTCCAGATAATATAGATTTCAACATTAATCATAAAAGAACCTTTGAGTAAATAATTACCAGTCTGATTCAATCCTTCCACCATACAATGTCCCAATTAAATATAAGACATGGAATTACTCATCAGTCTTATTTTATTTAATTATATGTATTTCGACTCTTAAATGCATTAACTCCAAATAATGCAAATTAGAAACTCCTTTCTAATTTCATTCTTCGCTTAACCAAGGACTCTTGGGTTGTCATTTATCGAATCACATAGGACATTTCTCTTCTTTTATTAGAAGTGGTAGATTCTTTATTGATCATACATTATCTCCATGTACAACTTATTATACCCAAGCATACCCTTTGATATACCCTAAGGGTCTTAAGGAATAAGTCAAAGTATAACTCATCATACACAAGATACTATGATGATCTCAAGTCCAAGGATTACTTGTACTACTATCACTACTGAGAATTCCTATTGGACAGCAAATAAAACTCCATTAAGTATTCCTTAGCGAGCCACGTTAAATGAACTTATTCTCTAATAAGCACCTACATACTTGCTTTAGTGTCTCCACACAAATGATCATGAGATCAATCATCCTCATCCAATGAAAGCAAGCAACGTATGTACCAATCTATCCGGATTCACTAATCCCCAATTTAGTAATCCAACGATTGGGAACTATTTTAGTTTTAAGCTTTCTAAGAATTTAGATCTCATTAGAATGATCATCATCATTATTCTAAAAGCATTGCTTAAAACTATGGGTTTATCACATATTATAAAACAAAGATCATGTAGATAATTAAAAGCCTTTAATAAATTAATACTTTTTATTAATAAATGAATAAGATTGTTACAAAGTATATGCTTTATCATCAAACATGATTGGCTTGTGTGCATACTACTTTCAATCTCCCACTTGCACTAAAGCCAATCGCCATGGTATCTTATACTCTTCTTCTCTAAGTGACGATTATCCTGCTGTTGGATAAGCTTTAGTTAATGGATATGTAATGTTGTTCTTGAGAGTCCACTATCTCTATAGTGATTTGCCATCTTTCAATGATTCTAATAATCAAATGAAAGTGCCACAACACATGTTTAGATCCAAGATGAGACTTAGAACTATTCCTAGTTCAGAATGAACTTTAATCCAAACAATCAACTTGCGACCTTCATTTATAGCTATATACTTTGTCTTTATCACTAAACCAAAGAACTCTTTTCTTTGTTTGGAACCTTTCCAATTCAACGCACCACCGCTCAAGGTAACACTTTACCTTAAAGTGGATTTTCTATTGTCTTGAGTGCATCTCGAAAAACTTGAGTCTCAGAAAGCCCTCTAGTTTTAATTCGGACCTACCATGTATGCTCACATCCTTAGTGCTTGCTTAAGAACTTTAAGATGTTTTTCACCGTCTTACGTTGATCTTCTCCGAATATGACCGATCAACATCGTGTCTCAGATATTTCATTGCATACATGATTGTCACTCATGCGATCTCTCTCTTTTTGAGTCTATGGGGACTATTAAGAGATACACTCCATATCTCATCGACATGAGACATCTCTTGAGTTTGCCATGCTAAACGACTTTAGCATCAAATGAATATACATTCCTTGGGTTAAGTCGAGGCATCCTCTTGAATCTATCTATATAGATTTTATCCCAATTAAGATACTCTTCCCAAACCATTCACGGAGGAATGTTTAGACAACTTTATCTTTACCGATTGTAGCATTAGTATGTCATTCCTTATCCGTAGTATATCAACATATAATATTAGGAATGTCACGAGCCTCCCACTCAACCCTTTTGTACACACTAGAACTCTTACCTCATCGTATGTAACTCTAGATCATCATCTTCTATGATGCGTGCCTCATCATCATCATCCATGATGAATCCATACCTCCTAGGTATCTTCATTACTATTCCAGATTTACGATTTCGTTTGTGGTATAATAGGTCTATCTATAGTTCCTCTTATTTGACTTATAGTGTTTTGTGGTTCTTGAACTCTTCAAGATCAATTATCCTCCCACTAGCCCCCTTCAATGATAAACACCTTTATCTTATAAGGCAGTGTTTCGCAACAAACACCTTTTCTTTAAGTAGGATTATAGAACATATACCCTAAACTTACTTTAGGATGTCCCACAAATCGACACTTATCAAATCTTGTCCCAAGCTTATCCTTTGAAACCTTTTCACATAAGTTGGACAACCCTTTATCTTAACATACTTAAGATTAGGAATCCTCCTACATCTATAACTTTTATAGAGTCTTGGGCTGGATTTTGAGGTTACCTTTTCGTAGGTATGCAGTACCATTTCTAGGACATGACCCTGTATGGATACCGGGAATGTCGGTAAAATTATTATGGACCGCACTATGTCCAACAAGGTACGATTTTTCCATTCAGATACATCAATCAATTATTGCGTATCGGGATGTGTCCATTATGAGAAACCATTTGAGATGATCTAGAAACTTATTGCACAAGTATTTATTCCTCGATCTAATCAAAGAATCCTAATACTTTGTCAATTTGTTTCATTTTCAATTCTTTTGAACCTTTCAAATAATTCATACTTGTATTTCAAAAATACACACATTCAACTCTTTGAATGATCATCTCCTTTTCTTATACTAGTTTATTCAATTTAAAAATAATTTTTCACGTAAGTCAAATATACAAAATCCATTAAGTAATCTTTCATTCTATACTGAAACATTATTATTATAAATAGAACAATGCTTGTTCTTAATTATAATACCAAAGATTTCATTGTCCAACAATAAAATGGAAATAATATTTCTAACAAGAACTGAAATACAATAACAACTTATCGACTTAATAGATTTTCCCATAGGCATTGCTAAACTATAAGTTTCTATGGCTAATGTAGCAACCTTTGTTTCATTTTTCACACATGGATTGCTTATCTTTGTTTAGCTTTCTACTTACCTTGGTCCTTCATAAATCTATATTTATGATAACCAAAGTCAGTATCCAATACCCAAGTAGAACCTTGACTTAAAGAAAAATTTATTTCAATCATGAACAAAAATCGTATTATAACCGAAACTTCACTAAGCTTCTTTGTTAGCCTCTGCAAGATGCTTCTCAGCTTTCTTTCCGGTGTCCAAAGCTTATTGCGTGGAAGCAAACTTCTTTGCTATCCGTGACGCTTTTGTTCTTATTATCCTTTGTTTATGCCTTTCTATTTACCTTCTTTGAATCATTCTTCTTTTAGAAAGATCCTTTGGCCCCTACCAAAGAAGACTTGATCTTTCTTGGTTGGAAAGTGACTCTCAACATTTTTCAACATGTTAAGCAAATCGCCAAGGCAAAGTGATATAAAGCTTGTTCATATGAAAAATTCACAACAATTGTGAAAGGAGTCCTGGAGTGAGTGCAAGATCAAATCTTGGCTCAACTCTCCATCCATAAAAAAACCAATTGTTCTAATTGATCAATCAAATTGATTATGTTAAGAACCTTTTGTCTGCATACTATAGTGCCATTGGCTATTCTAGATCGGAAGAGCTCTTTAGATATCCGATATCTATCGATGAGACTTAGAAACTATTCCTAGTTACAGTAATGAACTTTTAATCCAAACAATCAACTTGCGACTTCATTTATAGTTATATACTTTTCTTTATCATCTTGAACCAAAGAACTCTTTCTTTGTTTGGAACCTTTCAATTCAACTTTGCACCACTGTTCAAGGTAACACTTTACCTTAAAGTGGATTTTCTCATAAATCTAGGTCTCTAGAAAAACATGAGTCATTAAGCCCTCTAGTTTTAATTTAGACCCACCATGAATATGATTACATCCTTAGTGCTTGGGTTAAGCATTTTAAGATGTTTTCAGCGACTCATAGTGAACTTCTCCATAATATGTACCGATCAACATCGGTCTCGTACATTTCATTGCATACATGATTGTCACTCATGTGACCTCTCTTTTCGTGAGTCTGTGGGGACTATTAAGAGATACACTCCATAGCTCATCGACACGAGACATCTCTTGGAGTTTGCCATGCTAAACGACTTTAGCATCAAATGAATATACGTTCCTTGGGTTAAGTCGAGCATCCTGTTGTATCTATCTATATAGATTTTATCCCCAATTAAGATACTCTTCCCAAACCATTCATGGAGGAATGTTTAGACAACTTTATCATTACTGATTGTAGCATTGGTATGTCATTCCTTATCCGTAGTATATCAATATATAGTACTAGGAATGTCACGATGCTCCCACTGACCCTTTTGTACACACTAGGTTCATTCTTATTTTTGGTAAAATCAAACTCTTTTGATTGCCTCATCAAAACGAATGTTCCATATTTGAGAAACTTGCTTCAATCCATTTCTCTGAGTGTCTACAACACTTACCTCATCATATGTAACTGGATCATCATCTTCTATGATGTGTACCTCATCATCATCATCTATGATGAATCTATACCTCCCAGGTATCTTCGGTACTATTCCAGATTTACGATTCGGTTGTGTTACAATAGGTCTATCTACAGGTTCCTCTTATTTGACTTATAGTGTTTTGTGGTTCTTGAACTCTTCAAGATCTATTATCCTCCCACTAGCCCCTTCAATGATAAACACCTTTATCTTAGAAGGCAGCGTGTTTTACAATAAACACCTTTTGTTATGCAGAATTATAGAACATATACCCTAAACTTACTTTAGGATGTCCCACAAATCGACACTTGTCAAATCTTGTCCCAAGTTTATCCTTTTGAAACCTTTTCACATAAGTTGGAACCCCTTATTTTAACATACTTAAGATTAGGAATCCTCCCTGTCCATAACTTTTATGGAGTCTTGGGGCTAGATTTTGAGGTTACCTTTTCGTAGATATGCAGCCATTTCTAGGACATGATCCTAGAAGGATACTAGAATGTCGGTAAAATCATTATGGACCGCACCATGTTCAACAACGTACAATTTTTCCATTCAGATACATTAATCAATTATTGCGTATCAGGAGGTGTCCATTATGAGAAAAACCATTTGAGATGATCTAGAAACTTATTGCACAAGTATTTATTCCTTGATCTAATCAAAGAGTCTTAATACTTTGCAAATTTGTTTCACTTCTGAATTCTTTGAACCTTTCAAATAATTCACACTTGTATTTCAACAAATACATACATTCAACTCTTTGAATGATCATCTCCTTTTCTTATACTAGTTTGTTCAATTTACAAAATTATTTTCATGTAAGTCAAGTATACAAAATTTATTAAGTAATATTCCAGTTTTATACAAAATATTATTATTATAAATAGAACAACAATTGTTCTTAATTATAATCCAAAGATTTCATTGTCCAACAATAAAATGGAAATAATATTTTTAACAAGAATCGGAATACAATAACAACTTATTGACTTAATAGATTTTCCTTGTAGGCATTTCTAAACTATAAGTTTCAATGGCTAATATGGCAACCTTCGCTACATTTCCACTTACATAGGATTACTTATATTTGTTTAGCTTTACTGCTTACCTTGGTCCTTCATAAATCTATATTTATGATAACCAAAGTCGGTATACAATACCAAAGTAGAACCTTGACTTAAAGAAAAATTTATTTCAATCATGAACAAAAACTGTATTGTAACCGAAACTTCACTAAGCTTCTTTGGTTAGCCTCTACAAGATGCTTCTCGCAGTTTCTTTCCAATGTCCAGGCTTATTGCAGTGGAAGCAAACTCCTTTGCTATCCGTATTAGTTTTGTTCTTATTATCCTTTGTTTATGCCTTTCTATTTACCTTCTTTGAATCGTTCTTCTTTTCAGAAGATCCTTTGGCCCCTACCAGTAAGACTTTATCTTTCTTGGTTGGAAAGTGACTCAACATTTTTCAATATGTTAAGCAAATCAGCGAAGCAGATATCTAGCTTGTTTATATGAAAAATTCACAACAATTGTGAAAGGAGTCTAGGGAGTGAGGGAAAGATCAAATCTTGTCTCAACTCTCTATCCATGACAAAACCTGTTGTCCTAATTGATCAATCAAATTGATAATGTTAAGGACTTTTATCTGTACTGTAGTGTCATCGGTCATTCTAGGTCGGAAGAGCTCCTTAGATATCTCGATATCTATCGGTCCCCACTTTCCTCACCATCAACTACTTGATGTGCGGGAATATAGTAGGAGCATCCATAGTTTCATCTTGTGTTTGAAGCTTGTTACTCATGGATGCGAGCATGATGCATTGAGATAACTGTGCATCATCTTGCCACTTTCTAAAAGTAGCAATCTCTTCCTCTGAGGCATTGTCTGCAACCATTGCAGGGATAGGCGTATTAAGGACATAAGATAGCTTTTCAGCTATGAGATCTATTCTCAAATTCCTTAACCAATCCGTTTAATTGATTACGGTTAATTTAGCATCTAATATGCTTCGCAGTTGATAGTAATTTTAGACATTGTAAAATTACAGTAAATGAATTTGTAATTAACAACATTTTAACATACATTCTTTTATTAATTACCAAAATAAATTAGGTTTTTGTTTTAAATTGGTATCTCTCACTATTTTCTTCAAACTATATTACCTCACTTATATAGTTCGGCAAAAATCTAATTAAAGATTTGCTAGTGAGAATAAGGATCCCATTTCAAATGTATATAGCCTTGTGGTGACACAACAAACTATATATAAATAAATAGGTAGACAACTTTTGTCAATTACATCAACTATGCAACTCCTTTTCTTTTGCCTCTTAGATTATTTTGATCAAGTGGTGGCACATCCGAATCAAAATTATCCAAGTTAAGTCCAACCTAGCACTCCATATATTCAAAAAGAAAATATCATCCTTGTGGTGACACAACAAAACAATATTGTTCAATTTTCTTTATAAGCATCAAATGTGATAAATTAACATCTTAAATACTTAATACTTGCCTTGTGGTGACACAACAAACTCATATTAAATATTTAATACTCTATTAATTTTATCATGCTAGAAAGGCGACGTTCGATATTCCAAATATCTTTGAACGCTTAGGACTTAATATAAAAATTTTGAGGGTTTGTTATTAATTTGTCTCATCTTGTTTAGCGCATGCATTATATATATATATATATATATATATATATAAAATACGCGTATATTAATGAACATGCGAAGCATGTTTGCATAATATATAATATATATAGTATAAGCATGCACATATAGAATACAATATTCTACACGGATTGATTATGGACTTTTATTCTAGTTTGGTTCACTAGAGCCACCAAGTGAACCAAAAGGTCAAACCCTAGGGGTGCAAGAAATAATATTTAAATATAACTATTACATTTAAACCCGGGCTCCATTACAAACGGGTCTTGAAGCGCTCTTTGCCCCTTGATCTCTAATTCTTCAAAATTAATTCTAAATATTCCTATTACAAAACTATTTAAAATAAATAGAAACCTTGATCAGCAGTCAAGGGGAAGTACATAGGAGAGAGATAGAATTTAATTAAGAAAAATTAGAGAAGACGAGGTATGCAGACCCCATTTAATAAAACCCATACATTCATGCATCCAACTAAAATAAAATCCAATCGCATTGGTCAATAGTCCATAATCAATCCCATTTATTATCATACACATCATCATATGCATCAATAAATAACATTCATCTTATGAATAATAAACATTTAATATATATATCGATATCATTTAATGGGCAAATTAAGTTAGTATAAAATCTATTTTTGAATCAAAATAAACTCCTTTATTTTAATCCAAATTTAAATCAAAATAAAACTATTTTATTTTAATTTATCGAATTTTGAATAAAATAAACTATTTTATTTTAATCAAAATCTTTAATCAAAATAAACTCCTTTATTTCAATTAATTATGGAATCCAATTCCATGTAAAAAAAAATAACTCATTTATTAAAGGAAACACGGATTCTCTTTCCTATTCACAAATAAACTCCTTTATTTTGAATAATATGAAATCTTATTCCATATCTAAATAAACTCCTTTATTTAAGGAAAATAGGATTCTCTTTCCAATTCACAAATAAACTCTTTTATTTTGAATAATATGAAATCTAATTTCATATCTAAATAAACTCCTTTATTTAAGGAAAGATGGAATACAATTTCAACTCCAATTAGTTATCATGGAATCCAATTCCAACTCTAATTAGTTAGCATGAAATTTAATTTTAAAATTAAAATAAACCTATTATTTTAAAATTAAAATAAACTTTTTATTTTAAAATTAAAATAAACCTTTTATTTTAATTATAAAATTATTGAGAATAATATATTATATATATATATATATATATATTATAAAATAACCGAATATATATATAGTATATATAGTCATTAACGTGACTATTATTTTAATCCAATTCAACGAAATGATCCTGGCCACGCTGAGTACTTCTTTAGTTAGTGAATTCGGTAATCCCATGTTGCCATAAAAAAAAAATTATTAAATTCATTTGGGTGGTCTAATCACCAACGACCCAACAATTGGCTGATGGGCACAGGTCTGTCTTGGATGCCTTTCGCGAATTGATTTTTGGTTTTTAATTTTTTTTATTTTTAAATTTTATACAATAAAATTATGCCCAATTAAATTATTCTAAACACATATCAATATACATATCAAATTTGAACAATTAATAATTTGCATAAAGGTTTGGCTCTGATGCCACTGTTAGGTTTGTAATATTCATGAACGCAATCAAATTGCAAAAATAAGCGGAAACGTGAAAAATCAGAGTTTTAAAATTTTACAAACCATAAACCCGGATCACCCTTTATGCACAATTATTAATTAAACTAAAAAGATGAATAAGAAACATACCCTTGAAGATCCGAGCTTCCTCAGGTACAAGTTCACCTCCAATCCTTTTCGCGTTCAACTTGAATCCACCGGGTTTGGTTCCTTCCATTGATCAACGTTAGCCACCCTAGTGTTTGGCCACTAAAGGTGATCCACCAAGGAAAAAGAATTTTCAAGAAGAAGGGGTATTGGCTCAAACCCTAGTTTTTCCTATCTGTATAGAAAAAGGGCGTACTCTCCAACAAATTAGAATTATTATGTATATCTTGATATCTGATATAAGACTCATTTATAAAGATATCAGGTAACCTTATTTAATAAAATAAGGTATTATTTAATTAAACTCTTTTAATTAAATGGGCTTCCTAATCTTATTAGGGATAATTAATTAAACTCCTTTAACTAATTTTCCCTCCTAATCCTATTAGGAATAAATGAGAGTACTTATATTAAATTAATTTCTAAACTCTTTTAGAAATTAAAATAATAATAATAATTGTAATAATATTAATAAGACTCCTCTAATTAATTTATATTTAATATTTCTAAAATATTAAATAATAAATATTAAGCTATTTAATTTATTCTATCACCATAGATTAAATTAAATATACATAACATATTATTACGATTATGCCATTAACTTCATAAATAATTATTCTTCCTTTTATGGTGTGACCCTTTAGGTTCTCCATATTAAACCTATTGTGAATAAATCAATTAGAACAATTCTAATCTTATTTAAATAAATAAATTAAACAATTAATTTATTTAAATAAATAATATTTATTCTACAATAGGGATAATCCTCCCTAGTGATCAACGACTTTCCGGATAATATAGATTTCAACATTAATCATAAAAAACCTTTGAGTAAATAGTTCTGCGTACAATTTAATCCTTCCACCATACAATGTCCCAATTAAATATAAGACATGGAATTCTTTGTCACAAGTCTTATTTTATTTAATTATATGTATTTCGATCCTTAAATGCACAACTCAAATAATGCAAATTAGAAACTCCTTTCTAATTTCATTTTTCCTTGGCCAAGGACTACTGGTTTGTCATTTATCGAATCACATAGGACATTTCTCTTCTTTTATTAGAAGTGGTAGATTCTTTATTTATCATATATTATCTCCATGTATAACTTATTATACCCAAGCATACCCTTTGATATACCCTAAGAGTCTTAAGGAATAAGTCAAAGTATAACTCATCATACACAAGATACTATGATGATCTCAAGTCCAAGGATCACTTATACTACTATCACTGCAGGAATTCCTATTGACAGGAAAGTAAAACTCCATTAGGTATTCCTTAGCGAGCCACGTTCAGTGAACTTATTCTCTAATAAGCACCTACATACTTACTTTAGTGTCTCCACACAGATGATCATGAGATCAATCATCCTCATCCAATGAGCAAGCAACGTATGTACCAATCTATCCGGATTCACTAATCCCCAATTTAGTAATCCAATGATTGGGAACTATTTTAGTTTTAAGCTTTCTAAGAATTTAGATCTCATTAGAATGATCATCATCATTATTCTAAAAGCATTGCTTAAAACTATGGGTTTATCACATATTATAAAACAACATCATGTAGATAATTAAAACCCTTTAATAAATTAATACTTTTTATTAATAAATGGATAAGATTGTTACAAAGTATATGCTTTATCATCAAACATGATTGGCTTGTGTGCATACTACTTTCACTATCGATAATTGAAAATAGCACTTCTTTTCCTTCAAAATGTTTTACAACAACAATATTCAGTAAAACATCAATTCCGATCCAAGACCTTGAGCATTTCATAAGTTCTTTTGAAAAGGACATCCCAGCACTAAGTCCATAAGTCTGACATTTCTTACGAGCACGTCTAGGTGATTAGCCTATAGTACTCTATATTGATCAACCCTACATTCATTAAACATATGTACGTTTAAGTTGTGGCAACCTCACGTGCCTGTCGTTTGATGACAAAACATTTTTAGCATACTCTATCATTGTTTGAAAAGCACACCAATATAACTTGGTAAACATTAACCATGCTTTGATAGAAACATAATATAAGTCTAGCCGAAAGAGTTGGCTTGGACTTCATTATACAATACTTCATGTATGAGAATACATGAATTACAAAGCTTGTCCAGATTCAACTGGAACAAGGGTTAGAATAATTGCCTTTAGCGTGTGCTATAGTTATAACACGTTCTCGTTTAAATCTTTAAGTCTCTACAGTAAATGATAACATCACAAAACATATTAGGTCATGAATGAACATACATGGTTCCTAATGAATCTTACCCTTCTTCTCAATCTAATTATGACTTATATTTGTTATTATTGGTTCCAGCTTTTCGTTACATCGTTCTTACCTTCACATTACATTCATGTTTGATTACTTATCTTCAACCTTTAGGTATCATAATTAAGGTTTAACAATACCTTACAATGCTTCATTAAATTCCTTAGTTCATTGTAAATTAATTACCATTCATGATATACTTGTAAACTTCTTTCTCTGTCAAAACCCTAGGGCTGGCGCTGCGATTCCACTCTGCGTTGGGTGAGGGACGAACTTCGTGACTGCGTTACATGTCGCCTGCGTGTGAAAGTTCGATGAGTATGTGCCTTTGTATGTAAATGACTGCGGTATCCATCAATATACATTAGGTTGGCATGCATGGCGGTGCTGACTCACATGCCTGAATAACTTTGATGAAATTTCAACTTTGTGAGATTTCCAGGCTCGTAACTTCTTTGTTATAAGTCCGAATTGGCTCGTTCAAGAGCCTGCGATTCACAAATTACATACTCTACATGTTCATGCAAGAATATTATCTATTTGAGTTCGTTTACTTAAAATTCACTTATTGGTTCATTTCTAACGAAAACGATAAACATTCGTGAATGTTTAATGCTCGTTTCTTCATTCTAAGTCGGAATCCAGTCATTTTTGAGTCCGCAACTCTATAATGCCAAATATGACTTGTCTCCATCGAAAACCAACATTTCCGAGTTCAAACACAAAATTCGACTTCCATTCCGAGAATTTCACGAATTTGACCATTATCGTCCAATTGTGTGAATTCCGACGAAACTTTGTTACTAACGATTTGATCATCATTCTAAATGGATTCTAACCATCATATGAACATTCCAAACTACATATTACATCAATTTATTTTCAAGCTATGTTTTAGCTTATTCTTTATAAATTCATGACTTAATAACATATAAACTACAAGTTTTCATTCCTTATGACTTATTATAGATTTAGGTCCTTTAAGCAACATTCTCACATCTTATCAAACATACTAACTTCATATGGAAAACTTATGACAAGTTCTTCATAAGATTATAACTTATTTAGGTTCAAGTCACTTATTCAATTCTTAAGTCCATTGCTTATTCAATTCTTATATGTTATTAGCATACTTGATCATCACTTCTCTATAAAGTTATCATGGTAGAGATAGAAGAATATAGTACAAGAGTCTTACCCTTGATGAACTAGTCTTCTTCTTGTTGAAAATCTAACAAAGAATGTTTTGACTTAAAAGTGCTTATTCTCTCTAACCAATAAGTTACTTTATGTTGGACGAAAGTTAACAATCCAACAAATAAAATTGTGAGATTGCTATTTATAGAAGTCTCTAATTTAGGGCATAATGGACATTAAGACATCCACTTCTTTAAGTCACCTCCTTACTATTCATTACTTTCTAAGCACACCACTTATCCTTTACTTGGTCATAACTTAAAGTTCTTGGCTATCACACAAAGATCTTGCCCACCAAGATAACCCATATCAACATTGGTTGCTCCATGGATCAAGCTTAACCCATTGGATCATGACATTGGGCTTAAGTTAACTTAGCTTATTCATATTGGGCTTGCATTAATATACTTTGGGCTTTTGATTAAACCAACACTTAACTTAATCATTATTACATCTTGGGCTTGTCCCTTAATGCATATTGGGCTTACACTTCATACAAGATCTACCATTCCATTCCTTTTATCTTTTAATCCTTAACGTTCTTAATTTAAGTCCACATGCAAAATATTACATTTTCCATACTTAGATTATTATTACATAATCCATCTCACCCCGATATTATAACGGTATGTATTTCTCGGAAGTTAAAAAATAATTCCCGAGCATAAATCGATGAATAGTGTTTTTCAGAAAATTTCTCGAAAAACTTTTATTTTCGTCTTGGAAATTCAAAAACTTTAATTCCTTCATGTAGTTAAAATACTACGATGTTCCAACGTTTCTAGGTTATACAATGACATTCATCTTTCTAACACATACTAATAATAATTAATATTATTTTATTTATTATTTTATTAAATAAAATTATTTTAGAAAGGATCCAAATTTCTCGGTCGTTATATTTTTCCCCCTTATAAAGATTTTGTCCCCAGAATCTCGTCTCTCATTTTTCAAATAACTGAGGGTAATCCTTCTTTATCTTTTCTTCCAATTCCCATGTTGTTTCTTCTGCATCGTGGTTCTTCCATATCACCTTCACGGAAGGTATAACTTTATTCCGCAGAACTTGTTCTTTCCTATCGACAATTTGAATTGGCGTCTCTTCGTATGTTAAGTCTTTCTCGATATAAATAGGTTCATATTCTATCACGTGCTTATAATCCGGCTTATAAGGACACAATACCAATACATGAAACACGTTATGTATTCGTTCTAAGGCTGGAGGTAATGCTATCATATAAGCTACCTCACCTACCCATTTTAACACTTCAAAAGGTCCTATAAACCTCAGACTTAACTTTCCCTTCTTTCCAAAGCATATCTTTCCTTTCCAGGGAGATACCTTTAGAAATACATAAGAGCCTACTTCAAACTCCCAATTTTCTCGATGCAAGTTTGCATACTTCTTTTGTCTATCTTGAGCTGCAATGAGATGCATTTGTATCAGCTTCACCATATTCGATGTTTGCTGCACTAATTCTGGCCCTAGCATTCAGCGTTCTCCCACTTCATCCCAATACAATGGTGTTCTGCACTTCTTCCCACACAAAGCTTCGTTAGGCGGCGTACCTATGCTTGCATGATAACTATTGTTATACGTAAACTCTACTAATGCTAGATGATCATCCCAACTACCCTTAAAATCCATGATGTAAGATCTTAACATATCTTCTAACGTCTGAATTGTTCTCTCGCTCTGTCCATCAGTTTGTGGATGATACACCGTACTCAACCTCAACTGCGTTCCCAACTGCTCTTGTAGACTCCTCCAAAAGTTCGATGTGAATCGTGGGTCACGATCTGATACAATCGATACGGGTGCTCTATGTCTAGAAATTATTTCCTTAACATAAAGTCTACCTAATTGGTCTAAGTTATACTTGACCCTAATTGGCAAAAAGTGAGCCGACTTCATCAACTGGTCCATTATTACCCAAATCGCATCATACCCTTTCGTTGTAGTCGGATGTCCAACCACAAAGTCCATCGTGATATGCTCCCACTTCCACTTCAAAATTTCCAATGACTGTAACAAGCCACTTGGACGTTGATGTTCGGCCTTATCTTTTTGGCAAGTCAAGCACCTACTAATATACTCTGCTATTTCTCTCTTCATGTTCGGCCACCAAAATCTCTATCGAAGGTCTTGATACATCTTAGTACTACCAGGATGAATCAAAAACCTCAAACTATGAGCCTCTTATAATACTTGCTCCATTAATTTCGTCTCATTTGGAACCCAAATTCTTCCTTCAAATCTGAATAATCCCTCATTATCAAGATTGTACTTAATATTTTCTTTTTCATTGGTTTTCCACGTCTTTACCCGGTCACACTCATCAGTTTTGAGCTGCACCTCCATGACTCTTTCTATAATGGTAGATTGAATCTCTGTTGCAAACAACATCTACTCCGATTCTCTCGGTAACTTCACTTCTATTTCCATCCTAGCCATCTCTGTTATTAACTCAGTTTAAGCCATTAACATAGATAACTTCTCCCGACTCTTCCTACTTAAGGCATCGGCAACTATATTGGCTTTTCCAAGGTGATACAGGATTTCATAGTCGTAATCCTTTATCAACTCCAGCCATCTACTTTGTCTCATATTCAACTCCTTCTGTGTGAAGATATATTTTAGACTCTTATGGTCCGTGTATATCTCACGTTTTTCCCCGTAAAGATAATGTCTCCATATCTTTAGAGCAAAACCTACTACGGCCAGTTCCAGATCATGAGTAGGATAAACTTTCTCATAATCCTTTAACTGCCTTGATGCATACACAATGACCTTGCCATCTTTGCATGAGCACATTGACCAAAGTCCTCTATCACGAGCATAGCTATAAACTACGAAATTTCATGTGTCATTGGGTAATGATAAAATAGGCGCTTCACTCAATCTCTTCTTCAGTTCTTGAAAAATGTCCTCACACTTATCAGTCCACGCGTATTTCACTGTCTTTCTTGTCAAGTTAGTCAACGGAGTAGCTATCTTTGAAAAGTCCTGGATGAATCTCCGATAGTAACCCGCTAACCCTAGGAAACTCCGCACCTCCGTCGGCGTTTTCGGTTGTTCCCAATTCATCACAGCTTTTACCTTCGCTGGATATACTAAAATCCCCTCATGGTCAATGACATAACCTAAAAACTGTACCTTTTCCAACCAAAATTCAAACTTAGTGAACTTCACATACAACTACTCTTTCCTTAGTGTCTCTAACACTAACCTTAGGTGTTCAGCATGATCTTATGGCATCTTAGAATAGACTAGAATATCATCGATAAACACCACAACAAACTTGTCCAAATATTATTTGAACACTTTGTTCATCATATCCATAAATGCAGCTGGTGTATTAGTCAACCCAAATGACATCAACAGAAACTCGTAATGACCATAACAAGTCCTAAATGTTGTCTTTGGTACATCCTCCTTTCTAACCTTCAACTGATGATACCCCATTCTTAAATCTATTTTAGAAAAATACTTAGCCCCTTTCAACTAATTAAAAAGATCATTGATTCTGGGAAATGGGTATTTATTCTTTATCGTTAACTTATTCAACTCTCTATAGTCGATACAAAGTCTTAACGATCTGTCCTTCTTCTTGACAAATAGTATCGGTGCTCCGCACGGTGAAACACTCGATTGTATGTACTTCCTGTCCAACAATTCTTGTATCTGCACCATCAACTACTTCATCTCCACTGGCGCCATACGATACGGTGCCCTGGAAACTGGTGCCGCTTCTGGCACGATGTCTATTACAAACTCAGTCTCTCTATCTAGCGGAAGACTGGACAATTCACTTAAAAATACATCGGCAAATTCTCTAACTATAGGTATTTGTTCCATGGTTGCTACCATTCTCTGGGTATCGACAACATGGCATAGATAACCTACACATCCCTTCCTCAATAATTTCTTAGTTTGTGTCATGGTTAGACAACACGAACGTCCCGGTGATCTATTTTTCTAGTAAAATACTACATGTGGTTGTTTTAACGTTCTAAGGTTCACACAGGTCTTCTGACAATCTATAATTTCCCCATGTTTACTAACCAATCCATTCCGAGAATTACTTCGAATTCTCCTAACTTTATCGGTATCAAATCTACCGATAATTTACAACCTCGTATGTCTACGCAACAACTCCTATGAACATCTTCAACAGGAATTATTTCTTCATTTGCTACCTTAATATTTAAAGGTATAGGCAACATTTCGGGAAGTAATCCTAATCGTCTAGAAAAATCACATTCTATAAACCAACAAGTAACACCCGAATCAAACATAAAGTAAGCATTTATGTCGTTGATCGAAATAATACATGCGACGACATCCCCTGATGCAACTGTATCTTGGACTGTCATGTTAAAGGTATGGCCCATCGGCCTACCCGGCTGCGCTGGACCACTAATAGCTAACTTACTGTTACTAGTGCCCCAATTCCCGTCCGTCCCCTTCTTCGGGCAGTTCTTCGCCTTGTGGTCAGTTGACCCACACACAAAGCATGCATGATTCTTCTTTATACTTGGACAGTTAGGCGAGAATTGCCCTTCTTGTCCACAGTTGTAGCATATGGACTTCCCTTTAAGACAGACTCCTAAATAAGTCTTCCCATAGGTCTTGCAGGCCTCCATCCTCCTCTTTGGGTCTCCTAGCTTCAATCTGGTATTCCTAGAGCTGAACGTTTTACTTTTATGTCCCTCATTTCTCCAGCTGGCTCCCTTGACCTTCATTCCCCAATCCACTTTCCCCTTATTCTTCTTGTCTTCGTGGTACTGGCTCAACGCCTCGCTACCACCTTCGGTGATTATCGCCTTCTCTAAAATGGTCCCAAATGAAGTACTCTAGAACATTGAAATGTGGTTATAGAGCCAGGGTTTCAAAGCCTTCTCAAATCGTCGCGCCTTACTAACCTCAGTGTCCACTTGGTGTGGAGCAAACCTCGCCAGTTCATTAAACTTGGTGGTGTATTGGGGAACTGTTATGTCCCCTTGTTTCAATTCGAGAAACCACATCTTTATCCTTCCTTGCATGCTCGTGGGAAAGTAGTTCTTGAAGAATATCTCCTTGAACCTCACCCACGTTAGATTCTCTATCACGGCACTAGCCTGATTGGCTTCCCACCAAAATTTGGCCTCTCCCTTTATTATGTAGGTTAAAAAGGCAACCTTCTGGGCCTCGTCGACATTTGCTATTACAAATGCCTTCTCGATTTCTTTCACTCACGTTTAGACTTCGATATGGTCCGTAGTTCATTTGAACTCCGGTGGACCAACACTCTTAAAATCCTTAAAGGTAGTAGCTCGTGCTACTCCTGGATTTACAGGGATATTAGCCCCATTTCTATTAAATGCGGCTGTTAAAAGATTAACAAACTCCTGCATAGGGTTAACCGGACCTCCCTCCGGTTGATTTACATTAACTCCTTGGTTACATTGTACTCTTCTTGGCGGCATTTTGGTGATACAATAAACCACACATTTTGTTATTATTCCTTTCTTTATTAGTTAGTTATTATTCGATATTAAACAATAACTTCAACATCCATTTCTCAATATGTTCCTTAAAAAGGCTTATACTCATTCATTCATTGTACTATAATACTACATTATTTATATTACACAGCTTAATCTGATTACATTACTTTCCCGCTATTGCTTTCTAAAAATTGGGATTTACAAAAGACTACCCTTTGTTATACAAAAGAGGGTTTAACGTCACTACTAGATACAAAATATTTACATACCTAAACTACTCTATCTACTAGATCAGATCACATCTTAAAGGCATTATCAAAATCTTCCTTGGCAAGACCCGTGATAATATCACGGTGATAGTATGCGTGTCGCCTCTACCTCTATGGGATAACCACTACTGCATTTGTTGGAAATCAGATGAGAACTCCTACGAATATAGGACATTCTCCCTATCTTCTGCTTTTTGGTCTTTAGCTCCTCATTGAGCTCAAAAACCTTATGTTTCAGCTCATGGACTTTGTCCTTGGCCAAAATCCTCTCCTCATGCTCCTGTTCCCAAATGGACTCTACGTCCGTCTTCTCCTCTATAACAGCATGGAGCTCTGCCTCCAGCTCCTTAACCTCCTAACAGTAATGGATATTTCTATCCAACACTAACATAAATAATGACATCATTGACTCCTCGGGAGCCATCTCTACTGCTATTGTTATCGAGTTGAAGAACACTACCTCCACCTCCTCTTCTATCATGCCGTCGAACACGGACATGAGATCGGGATCTTCTGAGTCTCCAAACTCAATGACAACTATATTGGGATCTTCTACTATGGGATTAGGTATAACCTCTATTTGGTTAACTGATTCCTCACTAACTGCCTGTCTATCTAAATGCATTCCATTTACTCCTGACATCTACACAAAATAATTAAGTTAATTAGTACATGTCAGTAGAATAATAAAAACACATATCATATTAATAATGCGTTTTTATAAGGTTATTTTCTTATTTTACTTCTTTGACTTCTCTTAAGGTTATGACTTAAGGTTTTTAATCCCCCCTTAAGTTTTATAACCTAATGCTTTGATACCAACCTGTGACACCCCCAAATCTGGGTATCTTACAACCCGACAGATGGTGCTACACGGTACTACCATTCACACACACATTCAATTGAAAAGCCTCAATAGAACGAATATGTCTTCTATATATTCAAAATAATATTAACATTCCCCAGGTTCTTTATAACCATTACATTTGTTCTTGTCATAATATCAAATATATTACAATCATTTACCCTATACTATTACATCAGTATTCTACGGGTTTGTCTTCGCCTTGCCCTTATCCTCGTCGGAGCCTTCGGTCCGTTCGATCTTAGATGTATTCATATGGTTCAAGCAAGAGTGAGCATGATAAGCTCAGTAAGTACAACAATTCTAATAAATAACATGCATGAAACATAGGAATCGTATATCTTCAATAACTGAACAATAGTTATGAAGTACTATCGGTAATTCAAAATAGCACTTCTTTTCCTTCAAAACGTTTCACAACAACAATATTCAGTAAAACATCAATTCCGGTCCAAGACCTTGAGCATTTCATAAGTTCTTTTGAAAAGGACATCCCGACACTAAGTCCGTAAGTCTGACATTTCTTACGAGCACGTCTAGGTGATCAGCCTATAGTACTCTATGTTGATCAACACTACATTCATTAAACGTATAAACGTTTAAGTAGTGGCAACCTCACGTGCCTGTCGTTTGACGACAAAACATTTTTAGCATACTTAGTCTTCGTTTGGAAACCACACCAATATAACTTGGTAAACATTAACCATGCTTTGATAGAAACATAATATAAGTCTAGCCGAAAGAGTTGGCTTGGACTTCATTATACAATACTTCATGTGTGAGAATACATGAATTACAAAGGTTGTCCAGATTGAATTGGAACAAGGGTTAGAATACTTGCCTTTAGCATCTGGTATAGTTATAACTTGTTCTCGTTTAAGTCTTTAAGTCTCTACAGTAAATGATAACATCACATAACACATTAGGTCATGAATGAACATACATGGTTCCTAATGAATCTTACCCTTCTTCTCAATCTAATTATGACTTAGATTTGTTATTATTGGTTCGACTTTTCGTTATATAGTTCTTACCTTCACATGAACTTAGATTTGTTATTATTAAAGTTTAACAATACCTTACTTTTTAAGTTATATCGTTCTTACCTTCACATTACTTGTAAACTTCATGTTTGTTGGCGTTGTGGCCCCACCCTTTTTATTTGTGTCGTATTTGTTACTAATGATTTGATCATCATTCTAAATTGATTCTAACCATCATATGAACATTCCAAACTACATATTACATCAACTTATTTTCAAGCTATGTTTTGGCTTATTCTTTATAAATTCATGACTTAATAACTTATAAACTATAAGTTCTCATTCCTTATGACTTATTATAGATTTAGGTCCTTTAAGCAACATTCTAACATCTTATCAAACATACTAACTTCATAAGGTAAATGCCTAAATTGATTCTAACCATCATATGAACATTCATCATAAGTTATTCATAAGATTATAACTTATTTAGGTTAATAACTTATAAACTATAAGTTCTCATTCTGACTTATTCATAACCTTAACATATAAGTAAAGCTAAACTTAAGTCCATTGCTTATTCAATTCTTATATGTTATTAGTCATACTTATTCAATTCTTATATGTTATTAGCATACATGATCATCACATCTCTATCAAGTTATCATGGTAGAGATAGAAGAATATAGGACAAGAGTCTTACCCTTGATGAACTAGTCTTACTCTTCTTGAAAATCTAACAAAGAATGTTTTGACTTAAAAGTGTTTATTCTCTCTAACCAATAAGTTACTTTATGTTGCATGAAAGTTAACAATCCAACAAATGAAATTGTGAGCTTGCTATTTATAGAAGTCTCTAAGTTAGGGCATAATGGACATTAAGACATCCACCTATTTAAGTCACCTCCTTACTATTCATTACTTGCTAAGCACAACACTTATCTTTTACTTGGTCATTACTTAAAGTTCTTGGCTATCACACAAAGATCTTGCCCACCAAGATAACCCATATCAACATTGTTTGCTCCATGGATCAAGCTTAACCCATTGGATCATTACATTGGGCTTAAGTTAACTTAGCTTATTCATATTGGGCTAGCATTAATTTACTTTGGGCTTTTGATTAAACCAACACTTAACTTAATCATTAATACATCTTGGGTTTGTCCCCTACTGCATATTGGGCTTACACTTCATACAAGATCTACCATTCCATTCCTTTTGTCTTTTAATCCTTAACGTTCTTAATTTAAGTCCATATACAAAATATTATGTTTTCCATACTTATATTATTATTACATAATCCATCTCACCTCGATATTATAACGTTATGTATTTCTCATAAGTTCAAAAATAATTTTCGAGCGGAAATCGATGAATAGTGTTTTTCAGAAAATTTCTCGAAAAAACTTTTATTTTCGTCTTGGAAATTCAAACACTTTAATTCCTTCACGTAGTTAAAATACTACGATGTTCCAACGTTTCTAGGTTATAGAATGACATTCATCTTTCTAACACATACTAATAACAATTAATATTATTTTATTCATTATTTTATTAAATAAAATTATTTTACAAAAGATCCGAATTTCTCGGTCATTACACACACTTTAAAGTCTTTCTCTTCATCTTTGCACACACTCTTCTTCACCTTGAGAGTCGTGTTGTGTGTGTATGCCCGGACTTAGATCCATGGTTTTCATTTCTGGTTATATATATATATATATATATATATATATATATATATATATATATATATATATATATATATATATTTTTTTTTCTCAAGATGCTTCGCATCTTGAAAATAAAAACAATCAGGCCTGGAGTTTACTTCGTGGCCTTTTACTACTTTATTTACATTCCATCCCGCCTAGAGTTTACTTCGTGGTGGTTGATCATTTTTACTGCTTTATCTACATTTAGTCCCGCCTTGAGTTTACTTCGTGGTGGTTGATCGTATTTATTGCTTTATTTACATTTCTGATCCCCCGCGGAGGTGCTTCGTGTTGGTTGATCATGTTTCTATATATATATATATATATATATATATATATATATATATATATATATATATACTTTATATATTTATTTACAATTCGATCCCCATGGAGGTGCTTCGTGGTGGTTGATCATGTCTCTATATATATATTTACCGCTTTTATATATTTACATTTCGATCCCCATGGAGGTGCTTCGTGGTGGTTGATCACATCTAGATATATATATATATATATATATATATATATATATATATATATATATATATATATATACTCGCTTATTTCTTTCATATAAACTGCGGCATCATGTGAGCCTAGGAATCATGTGATCACAGATTAAGTCTACTGAATCTAGATTCGGTTCCCATGATGGACATTTTCAGCTGTATGCATCTTGTAAATTATTCACGGTGTTTGAATTTCATTAGATGGCTTTCATGCCCACGAGGAGTTCGGTACTGCTATATATTATTTTCTCGAAGATGCTTCGCATCTTGAAAATAAAAGCAATCAAGCAGAACATTTAATAATAAAATGGAAGTATTAAATGCCTCAATTACTATTGAGCACAGGGTTTGAAAAACCTCTTTCATAAAATCTCATTGCTATATCTTGTTTAAAATTGAATTTTTACACAAATTCAAACCCTATGTATATAGGTGCGAATGAGGCATAGCACTACTTCCAAATAACAACATATTGACCCACACACACACACACACCCACACATTTATATAATAGTTTCTTGAAAAGCGGCAGTCACCGTGGTAACACGGATGTCGGGGGTGCCTAACACCTTCCCTCCGCATAATCAAACCCCTGAACTCAAATGAATCTCGGTTTCAAAGACCCGTTTAGTAGTGTCACATCAATGGGTCAATGTGCAAACCTTTTCTCGGTTGCGTTGGTGCAACCAGTTAAAAACACCAACTGGCGACTCTTACAGTCAAATCATCGACATATACATGTCGAACCTTTTTCACTTGTTTTTTCAAACAAATTTTACCTAACATGAGAACACCAAAGAACAAGAACAAAAAAAGGGACAAATAAAAATCCTGACGTCGACAGGTGGCGACTCTACTGGGGACACCAGTAAGAGGACTTAAGCTACTACTACAAGCTTTTCAAAGCTGTTACATGCTTTTGTGTGAATGTTGCATTTACATTTTTTGATGAATGTGTACGAATGCCTTTTACTTACTGCACTGCAATATATCTATCTGTGATATTAGTGCTTCACACATGTCATCATTTTCATAAATGGTGAGACACGTTGTATGTGAATGTTTGTTGTGTGGTTCCTCTACCAGGAGGCTATCATGTCGGTGTTAGATTACTGGACTCCTAGGAAGACTAATTCCAACGAGGCTCAGGAAAGGCACCATCCAGATTCGCTCCAGTTGAAAGACCAGATTAACTTCCCGTCAAGTAGATTGCAAGAGTAAACCAAACGCATAGGAAAGTATCTTCATGCTTTCCCTTTTTTAATTACTTGTAAAGACAATTACTTGTAATTTTATTCCATGTTCATATCTATGTAATGGAAATATGAAGAATATTTGCACATGCATATTAAGGCTTGACATGCTATCAAATGACACCTGTTTTGCAGGATAATATTCCTAAAATGGACACATTATGATAGCATATAAACATTGATACATTCCCTAAGACTAAACTACATAAGTTTTTTTAGGGAAACAATTGGGCCTGTTACCCGCTCAAAATCCAAAAAGGCCACGAGCCTACAGCCAATTATGTCTTCATCTGACCAGTCTAATCCTGTTCCTATCTCTCAAGAAGAGTTTGACGGATTAAGTAAGCAAATTACAGATTTGGTTGTTCTGCTTAAAGAACTACATCAATCTACTCATGGTTTGTGAATATCCATACATAAAGAGTCCTCTGCACAAGGAGGAGCACAAGGATCAGATAAAATAATTCCTGAACTTCAGTTGGATACGACCAACAAAATTCTTGAAAACACCCATCTTAGAGAAGATCAAGACATTGGTGATATCAGGAACAAAGTCCTTCAAAGGAATTGGAGCACACGGGAGTCTTTCCTATGTTGACCTTTGTATATTACATGGTGCTCATTATCCAGAGAAGTTCAAAACTCTTGACTTTAAAAAGTATGATGGGTTAGGGGATCCTTATACACATTTGAAGTTGATCATTGGAGAACTTGGATCTTATGCATAGGACGAGAAGCTTAGAATGCAGCTGTTCTAGAAGAGTCTGACTGGAGAATCCCGGACATGGTATATAAGATTAGACAACTCAAAGATCCATAGATGGGAGGAACTAGTTAATCCTTCCTCACTCAGTACAGCTTCCAATCTCAAATGGCTCCTGACCGGTACTAGATTACAAAAGTCAAGAAACAATCTACTGAGTCTTCTAGACAGTATGCTCAAAGGTGGAGGCGCCTTGATGCTAAAGTCATTCCTTCCATAACGGAATCAAAAATGGTCATGACCTTTATAGACATACAAGAAGCTCCTTTCTATGAAGGACTCTAAGTTGACATTGGCAAGCCATTTAATTTCTGAAATGATCAAACACGGAGAGATGGTTGAGATGGGATTGATGTCAGGAAAGATTCAAGACATAGCCACTCTTAAATCAGTTGTTGAGCACATCTATTCTGGAACTAATGAAAATACCCCTGGATGGTCCATAAAAAGAAAGATGAAGATGTTTCCTTGATACTACAAGGTCAAAAAGGCATCAGAATATGTCTATCCAGAGGAGAAACTACTCCCCTTTTCAAGCACAGTCTTCAAACCCTCCATTGCCTAAAGGTGGAGAAGTCAGACTCCCCCGAGTGTTCACACCCTTAGGGGAATCTCTTGAGAATATCCTTACTCTTCTGACTACTCAGAAGAAAATTACACATCTTCTTCCACCAGCCAACCCGAATGGGAAGGGTTTCAATGCTACTCGGAAGTGTTCTTATCATGCTTAGGAGCCTTGGGACATGACACTTCGAGGATTCTTTGGGCCTTGAAAAACAAGATCCAGGACTTAATCGACAACGAGGAGATTGTCGTGACTAAACCCAACCAACCTAATGTGCAAGACAATCCTCTTCCTTAACACAAAGAAGGATAGGTCAATATGATTAATTAGAGCAGTGGACAGAGTTCCAATTACATTGTTGAATCTTCCCATACCAGCAAAGACGGTGCTGACAGATGGGATTATGCGCAGTTCCAATTTATGATGGAGAGAAAGATTAAGGCTCTTTGCAAATAAGTAGATCAATTGGCAGAACTGGTGATTCATCAACACCAAGTCACACGCCAATTAATCAGTCAGGAGCATGCTAGTCTCCTTCCCTTTGTCATGAATATTCTATCCTCACCTTTAGAAAGTGAAACACTGGAGGATAAAGTTATGAAAATAGCAAGTGCTAAAGCCCGTCGGGATCTTGCCAACAAATAGGAATTAAATACCTTGGCCAACCTGTGAAGGAGATATTTCAGATGTTGATCAATGAAGGAAGAATTACATCCCTTTTACCTCCAATCAATCCTCATTCCAAATGATTTAATTCTGAATGAGTATGCCAATATCACTCCCACTCTCGCGGTCACAGTACAGAAGAATGTTGGGCACGCCGTCACCTCATTCAAAATTTAATTTACAACAGTGTCCTGAAAATGGCAGATGATGACACTTTGTTACTCGAGAGTGGGAACACATGTCCTACAAAATGGAAGGACAACGTAGCAGTTATATCCACAGAGAATGATTTGGCTGCCAGACCTCTCATAATACAAGCCATTCAACTCAAAGGTGCTGACAATCCTTTAAAAGTGGCTGCACCATAACCAATTAACTTACCATTCGGACCCCTGTATCCTGTTGTCAGCGTATACAAAGTCCCATGGAATTATGGGAAGGCTGAAGGATCTACATCACATACAACTGTTGCGGTGTCGAAGGAGAATCCACTATATCTTCCCCATCGGGTGATGAAGCCCACTATCAAATAATATGGGAAAGTTCCCATGGAGAAGATTGAGGAGTTCCTCCGTACCATGGGCCATAACGAAGCCAAAGTGGTTTTAAGCTTGAGAGAAGCTCCACAACAAATTTCCATACTAGACTTGGTTTTCTCTTCTGAAGATCACAGGAAAATATTGCTAAGGGTCTTGGAAGAAGCCCATTTGCCGAAATCAGTGGATGTGGAAAAATTCCAACATCTGGTTGATCACATTTTTAACAACAATGTGATATCGTTCACTAATGATGACATACACACTGAAGTGACCAGTCATTGCAAGTCATTGCATATTGCGGTTTTGTCCTCTGGATACATGGTAGGAGGAGACTTGATAGATGGAGGTTCATCTATGATTATATGTCCTTATGCTACCTTGGAGAAGATGAATATCAACCCCAAGAGGATCAAAAGCAGCCATATAATTATCAAAGCTTTTGATGGGTCCCAACGAAACGTCGTTGAGTAATTCAATTACCAGTGGAGATAGGTCCACGTACATTTAGTGTATCCTTTCACGTGCTCAAAATAGCCATGGGATACAACCTGCTTTTTGGAAGACCATGGATTCATATGGCTGGAGCCGTCCATTCCACTCTTTATCAACAAATCAAATACATTATCAACAATAGCCTAGTTACTGCTAATGCTGAGCCAGAATGTCCTAAACAAGGTGACATACCACTCATCAGCTTCAATTTAGAAGTTGAGCCAGTCAGTTTCCATGCCCTAGAGGTGAGCAACACTCATTAACATCCCATTGGGGCGCCACCTCTCACACCCAAGATTTCTGCCGAAGTAATGTTGGCTACTCAAGAGATGATATCATTGGGTCATCAACCTGAACAAGGGTTGGGCAAAGATCATCAAGGTATTAAGCACCCTATTCAAGTGCCCAATCAAATAGGGACAACTGGATTAGGCTATTCTGCTAGCTCCAGTCACAGGAATCTGTAAGGTGTGTAATATTCATGAACGCAATCAAATTGCAAAAATAAGCGAAAACGTGTAAAAAACAGAGTTTAAAATTTTTACAAACCATATACCCGGATCACCCTTTATGCACAATTATTAATTAAACGAAAAAGAAAGAACAAGAATCATACCCTTGAAGATCCGAGCTTCCTCAGGTACAAGTTCACCTCCAATCCTTTTTCGCGTTCATCTTGAATCCACCGGGTTTGGTTCCTTCCTTTGATCAACGTTAGCCACCCAAGTGTTTGGCATCTAGAGGTGATCCACCAAGAAAAAGAAGGATTCATGAAGATGGGTGGTTGGCTAAACCCTAGTTTTTCCATCTCTATAGAAAAGGAGCGTACTCTCAACCATTGGAATTATATCGTATTATTGATATCTGATATAAGACTCATTTTATAAAGATATCAAGTAACCCTATTAAAATAAGGTATTATTTAATTATACTCTTTTAATTAAATGGGCTCCCTAATCTTATTAGGGATAATTAATTAAACTCCTTTAATTAATTTTCCCTCCTAATCTTATTAGGAATAAATGAGAGTACTTATATTAAATTAATTCCTAAACTCTTTTAGAAATTAAAATAATAATAATAATTGTAATAATATTAATAAGACTCCTCTTATTAATTTATATTTAATATTTCTAAAATATTAAATAATAAATATTAAGCTATTTAATTTATTCTATCACCATAGATTAAATTAAATATACATAACATATTATTACGATTATGCCATTAACTTCTTAAATAATTATTCTTCTTTTTTTTATGGTGTGACCCTTTAGGTTCTCCATATTAAACCTATTTTGAATAAATCAATTAGAACAATTCTAATCTTATTTAAATAAATAAATTAAATAATTAATTTATTTAAATAAATAATATTTATTCTACATAGGATAAGCCTCCTAGCGCTCAACGACTTTCCGGATAATATAGATTTCAACATTAATCATAAAAGAACCTTTGAGTAAATAGTTCTAAAATGCAATTCAATCCTTCCACCATACAACGTCCCAATTAAATATAAGACATGGAATTCTTTGTCAAGTCTTATTTTATTTAATTATATGTATTTCGATCCTTAAATGCACAACTCAAATAATGAAAATTAGAAACTCCTTTCTAATTTCATTACGCCTTAACCAAGGACTCTTTGGTTGTCATTTATCGAATCACATAGAACATTTCTCTTCTTTTAATGAAGTGGTAGATTCTTTATTGATCATACATTATCTCCATGTACAACTTATTATACCCAAGCATACCCTTTGATATACCCTAAGGGTCTTAAGGAATAAGTCAAAGTATAACTCATCATACACAAGATACTATGATGATCTCAAGTCCAAGGATCACTTGTCTACTATCACTCTGAAATTCCTATTGACAGAGTAAGTAAAACTCCATTAGGTATTCCTTAGTGAGCCACGTTCGATGAACTTATTCTCTAATAAACACCTACATACTTGCTTTAGTGTCTCCACACAAATGATCATGAGATCAATCATCCTCATCCAATGAGCAAGCAACGTATGTACCAATCTATTCGGATTCAATAATCCCCAATTTATTAATCCAATGATTGGGAACTATTTTAGTTTTAAGCTTTCTAAGAATTTAGATCTCATTAGAATGATCATCATCATTATTCTAAAAACATTGCTTAAAACTATGGGTTTATCACATATTATAAAAACAACATCATGTAGATAATTAAAAGCCATTAATAAATTAATACTTTTTATTAATAAATGAATAAGATTGTTATAAAGTATATGCTTTATCATCAAACATGATTGGCTTGTGTGCATATATACTTTCAATCTCCCACTTGCACTAAAAAGCCAATCGTCATTGTATCTTATACTCTTCTTCTCTAAGTGACGATTATCCTGCATTGGATAAGCTTTAGTTAATGGATATGTAATGTTGTTCTTGAGAGTCCACCATCTCTATAGTGATTTCCCATCTTTCAAATATTCTTATAATCAAATGAAAGTGCCACAACACATGTTTAGATCCAAGATGAGACTTATGAACTATTCGTGAGTTACAGTAATGAACTTTAATCCAAACAATCAACTTGCGACTTCATTTATAGCTATTTACTTTGTCTTTATCACTAAACCAAAGAACTCTTTCTTTGTTTGGAACCTTTCGATTCAACGCACTAATTGCTCAAGATAACGCTTTACCTTAAAGTGGATTTTTTCTGTCATCTTGGTCTGTCTGAAAAACTTGAGTCTGTTAAGCCCTCTAGTTTTAATTTAGACCCACCATGAATATGATCACATCCTTAGTGCCGATTAAGCACTTTAAGATATTTTCACTGACTCATAGTGAACTTCTCCATAATATGACTGATCAACATCAGGTCTCGTACATTTCATTGCATGCATGATTGTCACTCATGCGACCTCTCTTTTCAGGAGTCTGTGGGGACTATTAAGAGAGATACACTCCATAGCTCATCGACATGAGACATCTCTTGTAGTTTGCCATGCTAAACGACTTTAGCATCAAACATCAAATGAATATACGTTCCTTGGGTTAAGTCGAGCATCCTCTTAAATCTATCTATATAGATTTATATCCCCAATTAAGATATTCTTCCCAAATCATTCATGGAGGAATGTTTAGACAACTTTATCTTTACTGATTGTAGCATTGATATGTTATTCCTCATCCGTAGTATATCAACATATAATACTAGAAATTTTACGACGCTCCCACTGACCCTTTTGTACACACTAGAACTCTTACCTCATCGTATGTAACTCTGGATCATCATCTTCTATGATACGTACCTCATCATCATCATCCATGATGAATCCATACCTCCCGGTATCTTCGATACTATTCGATTTACTGATTGGGTTGTGGTATAATAGGTCTATCTACAGGTTCCTCTTATTTGACTTATAGTATTTTGTGGTTCTTGAACTCTTCAAGATCTATTATCCTCCCACTAGCCCCTTTTAATGATAAACACCTTTATCTTAGAAGGCAACGTGTTTTGTAACAAACACCTTTTGCTAAGTAGAATTATAGAACATATACCCTAAACTTACTTTAGGATGTCCCATAAATCTTTACATGTCAAATCTTGTCCCAAGCTTATCCTTCGAAACCTTTTCACATAAGTTGGACAACCCCTTATCTTAACATACTTAAGATTAGGAATCCTCCCTGTCCATAACTTTTATGGAGTCTTGGGGCCGGATTTTGAGGTTACCATTTTCGTAGATATGCAGCCATTTCTAGGACATTATCCAAGAAGGATATTGGAATGTCGGTAAAATCATTATGGACCGCACCATGTCCAACAAGGTACGATTTTTCATTCAGATACATCAATCAATTATTGCGTATCAGGATGTGTCCATTATGAGAAAACCATTTGAGATGATCTAGAAACTTATTGCACAAGTATTTATTCCTTGATCTAATCAAAAAATCTTAATACTTTGCCAATTTGTCTCACTTCTAAATTCTTTGAACCTTTCAAATAATTCACACTTATATTTCAGCAAATACATAGATTCAACTCTTTGAATGATCATCTCCTTTTCATATACTAGTTTGTTCAATTTGCAAAATTATTTTCACGTATGTCAAGTATACAAAATCCATTAAGTAATATTTCAGTTCTTTACAAAACATTGTTATTATAAATAGAACAACAATTGTTCTTAATTATAATATCAAATTTCATTGTCCAACAACAAAATGAAATAATGTTTCTAACGAGAACTGGAATACAATAACAACTTATTGACTTAATAGATTTGCCCGTAGGCAATGCTAAACTATAAGTTTCTATAGCTAATGCAGCAACCTTTGCTTCATTTTCCACACATAGGATTACTTATCTTTGTTTAACTTTCTACTTCGCTTGGTCCTTCATAAATCTATATTTATGATAACCAAAGTCGGTATCCAATACCCAAGTAGAACCTTGACTTAAAGAAAATTTATTTCAATCATGAACAAAAAGCGTATTATAATCAAAACTTCACTAAGCTTCTTTGGTTAGCCTCTGCGCAAGATGCTTCTTCAGCTTTCTTTCCAATGTCGGGGCTTATTGCGGTGGAAGCAAACTCTTTTATATCCGTGTCGATTTTGCTCTTATTATCCTTTGTTTTTGCCTTTCTATATACCTTCTTTGAATCGTTCTTCTTTTCGGAAGATTCTTTGGCCCCTACCAGTAAGATATAGTCTTTCTTGGTTGGAAAGTGACTCTCATCATTTTTCAACATGTTAGGCAAATCAACGAAGCTGATATCTGGCTTGTTTATATGAAAAATTCACAACAATTGTGAAAGGAGTCCGGGAGTGAGTGGAAGATCAAATCTTAGCTCAACTCTCCATCCATGACAAAACCAGTTGTCCTAATTGATCAATCAAATTGATTATGTTAAGAACTTTTTGTCTGTACTATACTGCCATTGGCCATTCTAGATCGGAAGAGCTCCTTAGATATCTGATATCTATCAGTCCTACTTTCCTCACCATCAACTACTTGATGTGCAGGAATATAGGAGGAGCATCCATAGTTTCATGCTGACGTTGAAGCTCGTTACTCATGGATGCGAACATGATGCATTGAGCCAACTGTGCATCATCTTGCCACTTTCTAAAAGTAGCAATCTCTTCCTCGGAGGCATTATGCGCAACCATTGCGAGGATAGACGTATTAAGGACATAAGATAGCTTTTTCGACCATGAGAACTATTCTCAAATTGCTTAACCAATCCGAGTAATTGATTACAGTTAATTAACATCAAATATGTTTCGCAGTGATAGTAATTTTAGACATTATAAAATTCTGTAAATGAATTTGTAATTAACAATATTTTAACATACATTTTTTTATTAATTACCAAAATAAATTAGGTCTTGTTTTAAATTGGCATCTCCCACTATTTTCTTCAAATTATATTACCCTCACTTATATAGTTCGACAAAATCTAATTAAAGATTTGCTAGTGAGAATAAGGATCCCATTTCAAATGTATATAGCCTTGTGGTGACACAACAAACTATATATAAATAAATAGGTAGACAACTTTTTGTCAATTACATCAACTATCAACTCCTTTTCTTTTGCCTCTTAGATTATTTTGATCAAGTGGTGGCACATCCGAATCAAAATTATCCAAGTTAAGTCCCACCTAGCACTCCATATATTCAAAAAGAAAAATATCATCCTTGTGGTGACACAACAAAACAATATTGTTCAATTTTCTTTATAAGCATCAAATGTGATAAATTAACATCTTAAATACTTAATACTTGCCTTGTGGTGACACAACAAACTCATATTAAATATTTAATACTCTATTAATTTTATCATGCTAGAAAGCTGACGTTCGATATTCCAAATATCTTTGAACGCTTTAGGACTTAATATAAAAATTGAGGGGTTTGTTATTAATTTGTCTCATCTTGTTTAGCATTACATACACGTATATATATATATATATATATATATATATATAAAATGAACATATTAATGAACATGCATGTTTGCATAATATATAATATATATAGTATAAGCATGCACATATAGAATACTATATTCTACGGGATTGATTATGGACTTTTATTCTAGTTTGGTTCACTAGAGCCACCAAGTGAACCAAAAGGTCAAACTTAGGAGTCAAGAATTAATATTTAAATATAACTATTACATTTAATTACAGGCTCCATTACAAACTAGTCTTCAAGCGCTCCTTGCCCTTGATCTCTAATTCTTCAAAATTAATTCTAAATATTCCTATTACAAAACTATTTTAAAATAAATAGAAACCTTGATCGGTAGTCGAGGGAAATACATAGGAGGGAGTTAGAATTTACATTAAGAAAAAAATTAGAGAAGGCGAGGTACGCAGACCCCATTTAATAAAACCCATACATTCATGCATCCAACTAAAATAAAATCCAATCACATTGGTTGATAGTCATAATCAATCCCATTTATTATCATACACATCACCATATGTATCAATAAATAACATTCATCTCATGAATAATAAAAATTTAATATATATATTGATATCATTTAATGGGCAACATTTAATTGGTATAAAATCTAATTTTGAATCAAAATAAACTCCTTTATTTTAATCCAAATCAAAATAAAACTATTTTATTTTAATTTATCCAATTTTGAATAAAATAAACTATTTTATTTTAATCAAAATCTTTAATCAAAATAAACTCCTTTATTTCAATTAATTATGGAATCCAATTCCATGAAAAAAAACTTTTATTAAAGGAAACACGGATTCTCTTTCTATTCACAAATAAACTCTTTTATTTTGAATAATATGAAATCTTATTTCATATCTAAATAAACTACTTTATTTAAGGAAATATGGATTCTCTTTCCTATTCACAAATAAACTCTTTTATTTTGAATAATATGAAATCTTATTTCATATCTAAATAAACTCTTTTATTTAAGGAAAATATAGAATCAAATTTCAACTCCAATTAGTTATCATGGAATCCAATTCCAACTCTAATTAGTTACCATGAAATCTAATTTTAAAATTAAAATAAACTTTTTATTTTAAGATTAAAATAAACCTTTTATTTTATTAATAAAATAAACTTTTATTTTAATTATAAAATAATTAGCAATAATATATATATATATAATCTAAATCGCATTTGCAATGGCAATTAAACTAGACATGCAAAAAGTAGATTTATGTTATATATATATATATATATATATATATATATATATATATATATATATATATATATATATATATATATAATATAACTTATCATATATAATCTATATAATAAGTAATCCTGTTAACTTTTGAATCCTGCAACATATCTCTTGACCACGTGAATGCCACCTCCTGATGTGAATATCATAATATATATAATATATTATAAATCATATCTCACGTGATGCTATATATATATATATATATATATATATATATATATATATATATATATATATATATATATATTATGATGTGCGTGCTTATGATTAACGTTTTCGAAAAGGAGAGACAAAGCTTGAATCACGAATTTATGAGAGGAGCTCACGAATTGATTTTCTTTTTTTTTTTTTTTTTAAATAAATTTTATACAATAAATTATGCCCAATTAAATTATTCTAAACACATATCAACATACATATCAAATAAAACAATTAATAATTCGCATAAAGGTTTGGCTTTGATACCACTGTAAGGTGTGTAATATTCATGAAACCTTGATCAAATTGCAAAAAAAGCGGAAACGTGTAAAAAGCGAGTTTAAAATTTTTACAAACCATATACGGATCACCCTTTATGCACAATTATTAATTAAACGAAAAAGAAAGAACAAGAATCATACCCTTGAAGATCCGAGCTTCCTCAAGTACAAGTTCACCTCCAATCCTTTTTCGCGTTCATCTTGAATCCACCGGGTTTGGTTCCTTCCTTTGATCAACGTTAGCCACCCAAGTGTTTGGCCTCTAGAGGTGATCCACCAAGGAAAAAGAAGGATTCAAGAAGATGGGTGGTTGGCTAAACCCTAGTTTTTCTATCTCTATAGAAAAGGAGCGTACTCTCAACCATTGGAATTATATCGTATTATTGATATCTGATATAAGACTCCTCTTATAAAGATATCAAGTAACCCTATTAAAATAAGGTATTATTTAATTAAACTCTTTTAATTAAATGGGCTCCCTAATCTTATTAGGGATAATTAATTAAACTACTTTAATTAATTTTCTCTCTAATCTTATTAGGAATAAATGAGAGTACTTATATTAAATTAATTCATAAACTCTTTTAGAAATTAAAATAATAATAATAATTGTAATAATATTAATAAGACTCCTCTTATTAATTTATATTTAATATTTCTAAAATATTAAATAATAAATATTAAGCTATTTAATTTATTCTATCACCATAGATTAAATTAAATATACATAACATATTATTACGATTATGCCATTAACTTCTTAAATAATTATTCTTTCTTTTATGGTGTGACCCTTTAGGTTCTCCATATTAAACCTAGGTTGTGAATAAATCAATTAGAACAATTATAATCTTATTTAAATAAATAAATTAAATAATTAATTTATTTAAATAAATAATATTTATTCTACAATAGGGATAAGCCTCTAGCTAATCAACGACTTTCCGAGATAATATAGATTTCAACATTAATCATAAAAGAACCTTTGAGTAAATAGTTACTGTCAATTCAATCCTTCCACCATACAATGTCCCAATTAAATATAAGACATGGAATTCTTGTCAAGTCTTATTTTATTTAATTATATGTATTTCGATCCTTAAATGCATGACTCAAATAATGCAAATTAGAAACTCCTTTCTAATTTCATTACGCTTTAACCAAGGACTCTTTGGGTTGTCATTTATCGAATCACATAGGACATTTCTCTTCTTTTAATAAAGTGGTAGATTCTTTATTGATCATACATTATCTCCATGTACAACTTATTATACCCAAGCATACCCTTTGATATACCCTAAGGGTCTTAAGGAATAAGTCAAAGTATAACTCATCATACACAAGATACTATGATGATCTCAAGTCCAAGGATCACTTGTACTACTATCACTACTGAGAATTCCTATTGACGAGCAAGTAAAACTCCATTAGGTATTCCTTAGCGAGCCAATGCTCAAATGAACTTATTCTCTAATAAGCACCTAAATACTTGCTTTAGTGTCTCCACACAAATGATCATGAGATCAATCATCCTCATCCAATGAGAAAGAAAGCGTATGTACCAATCTATCCGGATTCACTAATCCCCAATTTAGTAATCCAATGATTGGGAACTATTTTAGTTTTAAGCTTTCTAAGAATTTAGATCTCATTAGAATGATCATCATCATTATTCTAAAAGCATTGCTTAAAACTATGGGTTTATCACATATTATAAAACAACATCATGTAGATAATTAAAAGCCTTTAATAAATTAATACTTTTTATTAATAAATGAATAAGATTGTTATAAAGTATATGATTTATCATCAAACATGATTGGCTTGTGTGCATATTACTTTCAGAATCCTCATAAGCATAAACAGATTCCTTTAACTTCAGCCACACAATGATTGTCTCCACCTGCTAATCCTGAGCTTATACAGTCTCCGGTAAAGGTTCAAGCCCATATCATGGTTATGCTATTTCCTAAACCTATAATGGTTAAAGTAAAAGAGGTCCTGATTCCTGATCCCAGAGTGGAAGAAGAGAAACGGAGACATAAATAAGACATCACCGGGATGATGTCAGGCATACGCATCATTATCCATGATGAGCATACAAATAGATACACCCCAGACGATGATTGCCCAGATGTCATGGTCATCATTAGGGAAAACGAGGACGATGATAGCCCATCCATCACTATAGTCCATCAAAACTTTACCCTCGATAATTGGAACAACACTCCATGCATTGGTCGACGAGGGGAAAAAGGGTAAAAATTCCATCTGCCTTGTAGATAACCTTAACTGCTTACTTTTCTATACAGTATTAGCAGTTATTTTATCAGTACATGCTAACACTTTTGTATGATTAAATAGTTTCATATATTAAGTGAAAGCATATTTTATTTCAGGACTCTGAATTTAGATGTGAATATACTTGCTGATGAGGTGCCTTTTCTCCACAAGGACTGTAACTTTGATGAAAAGTTTGACTCAGACTTGATGGAAATACAAGAGGACATTGAGATACCTCGGGAGATCAAGGAATGGGTCAAAGACAAACATAAACCTAACCTTGATCAAACCACATATTTCAATCTCAGAATCTTAGAAAACCCTAAGCTAATCCAGATTGGTTAAGACCTCACTCCAAACCAAAGGAATGACATGGTTACACTACTAACGCAATTCTAGGATGTGTTTGCATGGTCTCATGAAGACATAGTGGGTTTGTCCACTGACATAATCCTTCATCGCCTTCCCATTAAAGAGGGATTTAATCCAATCAGGCAGAAGCTCAGGCGATTGAAACCTGAGTGCAGTTTAAAGGTTAAAGAAGAAATTGTGAAAGAATTTCAAGCGGGCATCATCATGATGTCTACATACCCTGAATGGCTATCCAAAATAGTCCCCGTGCTTAAACCGGGAGGAAAGGTGCGAGTTTGTGTGGATTACCGGGATCTGAACAAACATTGCCTTAAGGATAGCTTTCACGTGCCATTTATCCACATTCTCATTGACAATACTGCTTAATACGGCATGTACTCCTTTGCTGATTGCTTCGTGGGGTATCATCAGATTATGGTTGCTGAGGAGGATCGTGAGAAAACTACATTCATCACGCCTTTGGGAACCTTTTGTTATAGACATCAATGTTGGGGCAACCTATCAGCTAGTTATGATGGCTCTTTTCCATGACCTAATGTACAAAGAGATAGAGATCTACGTGGATGACATCATTGTCAAATCCCGAAGGGAAGAAGACCACTTAGACCATCTCAGGAAGGTTTTTAATAGGTTGCATAAGTACAACTTGAAGTTGAATCCAACCAAGTGCACCTTTGGTGTTAAATCAGGTAAGTTGCTAGGTTTCCTACTAAGTCACAAAGGGATTAAGCTGGATCCCACCAAAATCCAAGCCATCAAAGAAATGCCCGTTCCTCAAACAGAGAAGGAAATACAAGGATTTTTGGGAAGAACCAATTTCATCAATCGGTTCATCTCTCAACTCACAGCAACCTGTGAGCCCATCTTCAAGCTGTTAAGGAAGAACTCCTCCATGAAATGGAATGATGAGTGTTAGAAATCTTTCCTTACAATCAAAGAGCAATTGGTTAATGCTCATGTCTTGGTACCACCCAGGGATGATGTTCCCCTATTTATGTACATTTCTATCAATGATAATGCTATGGGCTGCATACTTGGACAAAAAGAAAATAGAGGCCAAGAGTGAGCTATCTATTACCTCAGCAAAAGATTCAACAGTAGTGAACACAAGTACACTCTAATTGAGAAGACGTGTTGTGTTTTAGCATGGGCTTCTATGAGGTTACAGCATTACCTTCATGGTCATACAACCCATCTCATATCTCGCGTGAATCCTCTCAATTACGTGTTCAGTAAGCCCATACTAAATTGTCGACTATACAGATGGCAGTTGATTCTGCAACAATTTGACATCGTTTACGTGATGCAGAAGTTCACTAAAGGATAAGGAATTGCGGATCAACTGGTCGCCGCACCCGCAGGGGAATACAAACCCTTAAAAATATACTTCCCCGATGAAGGGGTCATGGTAATTCAGCAACACCATCAGTACGATGCATGTCATGCGTGGAAAATGTATTTTGATGGAGCTGTTAACATTGAAGGTACCGGAGCTGGAGCAGTTCTAGCAACACAACCGAGTATGAAGACTGTATTATGGGGATAAAACTTTCTCACTCAATGGGCATCATACAATTAACTGTCTTTGGGGATTTTGAGTTGGTAATCAAGTAAACCACGGGAATCTATCAATCTGAAGAGCTACATTTGCTGCCTTACCATCGGAAAGTTTACAGATGGGTTCAGAGTTTGAAGAAGTAAACTTCCTCATCATTCCTCGGAGTAGGAATGATTTTGCGGATGCGCTAGCAACTTTGGCCTCTTTGATCAACATACATGACAAGGAAAACATGCCAAGCATCCCATTTGCCCAACAAAAGGCTCCAACCTATGGGAATTACGTTAAAAAAGTATTAGATGAGCTACCACCCATCCAACACCCTTGGTATCAAAATATCAAGGAGTATCTGCGAGATGGATCTACACTCGCTGAGGCGAGCCCGACTGAATAAAGGCGGATCCATTGAATGGCTATGAAATTCTACCTGAGCGGAGATGCACTCTATAAAAGAGATGTGGGAATAGGTCTCCTTAGATTTCTGGACAAAGACCAAGCTCAGAGGCTCATGGATGAAATCCATGGCAGAGTATGTGGCCCACACATGTGCAGACCCCTACTTGTTAAGAAAATCCTCAGAACAGGGCATTACTGGCTTACGCTTAAAGCTAACTGTGATGATCACGTCAAGAGGTGCTATTAATGTCAAATTTATGAGAATGTTATCCACGTCCTTCCAAGGGAACTCCACAATATAAGTTTTCCCTGGCCCTTCTCAATTTGGGGAATGGACGTGATCGGGCCCATCAAGCCCAAAGCCAGTAAGGGGGTATCAGTTTATCTTCACCATGATCGACTACTTCACCAAGTGGGTAGAAGCAGCCTCCTTCCCTAGGATTACCAAAGAAGTCATCATTGGTTTCATCAGAAACAATTTCATTTGTCGATATGGACAACCAGAGGTAATTGTGTCAGACAATTCTAAGAACCTCAACAACAAAATGATGGAGGAGTTATGCAGTAAATTCCATGTCAAACACCTTAACTTCATCATCTACTGATGAGTAGGTTTTTAACCTATGATTTATATTCGTTTAGCTTGTTATATTGTTAGTTTTTAGTTACATTTATGTTACTTTTGATAGGTTTTGTGCTTGTTACAGGATAATCAATAAGTTTTATCAAGATGCTAGCATTAGAAGGATTCTCAAGAAAGTTTGGACATTCTAACTTTCTAGCGCGGGGCTCGCTGTGGTGTTGAGTAAAGCGGTAGAAGCACGCTTAGTGCATGGCTTCTTCTTAGTACGATGAGCGTGGGCATGACGACGAGAGTAATACATAGTAGTCTTGGGCGTATGCGTTGTTGGGGACATGAGCCTGGCAGGATTTGTTATGTGATGGAAAATGGGCATTGTTGGGAGTTATAAATTCTTTATGTAATAAGATTATAATAGGATTGTGTTATGGTTGTTATTTCATGCTTTTGGGAGTCTTTGACTAATGACTTGTTGGTTTTGAAAAGGATTTGGAGTTCTTTTCGATTTTCTTGGTAATGAGTTAGAGTTGGATTAGGATTGATGGTGTGGAGCTGAAGTGAGGCAAATTTATGCTATGTGTGAAGGGAAAAACCATCATCATAATTCAAAAACACTTTGGAAACAAGATTGAAGCACAAGAACTTGGAGAAACGGAGGAAGGAGGATTTTCAAAAAGATTGCATAATTGATGGACAAGAAGGGTGGTGTATTATAATTCTCCTTTAATTTTAATTTGTGTAATTGGGATGACGTTTTCTTTTATTTATTCAGTATTTAATTCATTTATTATGAACTAATTTATTTTTTTAGTCTTATGATGGATCCTTAAGTGAAACAATGGTTTGGTAACTTTGATTTCCAGTTAATAAGCTATTATCCAGTTTATCTATATTAATTTGAGCTTGAATTTATGAATTGCCTGATCAACAGTTCTTTGTGGATTTGTATAAATTTGAGAGAGGAAGTATGAATCTAGACTTAGTTAGTATAGCATGTGTTCTTGAATTTTGTGAATGAACAGAATCTTGATGACTGCTAAGGTAGAGATATGCTTGACATCGCATGTAATCGGATAGAGAACTTAATCTTAAACCTTCTTTAATTATAATTCACATAGAGATATAGTGAGTTAGTTGATTAAGGTGTTTAACTTGTTTCTATCAAAATTGTGGATTTAAGTTAATACGGTATTCGTACATGGAGAGGTGGATAGTGCTACATTCGTGTTCTTGATTAATAAACTGGGATAGTGAATTGAACTGAAATAAAGGTGTAAAAATTAGAGTGAAGCTTAGGGTGAAATCGTAAGCCTAATTCTCCAATAATTGTTTGAAATCTTAGTTTTAAATATTTGTGATTAGTTTGTGATCTTACATTTATTGGTAATTTAGTTTTTAATTTTAATCATTAATTTGAATAGTTTAATAAAATTAGGATTAATAAGAAATTGATAATTATGAGGTTAAATTCTTACTTAATTGTCTATGTGGAAATGATACTTTACTTACTATTATATTACTTGTTGACCACGTATACTTGCGTGTTGTGTGTATTTAGATTTTACCCAATAAGTTTTTGGCACCGTTGTCGGGGACAAATTTAGTATAGATTTTAATATTTTATGATATCAGTTTAATTAGTCCAGTTTTACTTAAACTTATTTTTGTTTTTGTTCGTCTTATTTCAGGTTTTTGAAGTGGTTTATGAAAACTCGGTCCAAAAATCCAGACTTGCTTCCTTTTGAGGATGATATTGAGAAATGGTTTCAGAGGTTAAGTAAGTGGATCAAGGAAATAAGAGAATAGTGCAATGACTCTGAAAAAGACGAAGCAATGGCTGCCGAAGATCAGAAAGCGTTGAGGGATTTTACTACACCCAAGGTGACTGAGCTGTAGTCGAGTATCACCAGGCCCACTATAGCTGCGAAAACCATTGAAATCAAGCCTGGGACGATTCAAATGATTCAAAATTCAGTTCAATTTGGGGGATTGGCAAATGATGTTCTGAATGAACACTTAGTCATCTTTTTGGAAATTTGTGACACCTTCAGGTACAATGGGGTGTCGGATGGCGCGGTGAGACTTCGATTGTTCCCATTCACTCTATGGGACAAGATAAAGAGTTGGTTACATTCTTTACTACTAGAATCAATAACTACCTGGGAAGACCTCGCTCAAAAATTTCTCACAAAATTTTTCCACCAGCGAAAACTGCAAAAATGAGGAATGAGATAACTATGTTTGAACAGCAACACGGGGAGTCACTGTATGAGGTGTGGGAAAGATACAAGGAATTGCTCAGAAAGTGCTTGCATCATAGATTGCCTAAGTGGTTACAGATGAACACATTTTACAACGGTTTGAATGGAAATCTCAGAACTAGTATTGATGCAGCTTCGGGTGGAGCGTTTATGGCTAAGAGTTATGAGGAGGCTTACGAATTAATGGAGCCTATGGCAGCTAACAACTACTAGTGGCCCACAACAAGAATGACACAGGCAAAGGCAGCTGGAGTGTTAGAAGTAAATGGTTTAACGGCAATACAAACACAGATTTTAGCACTTTCAAAGAAGTTGGATGCGAAGACAGGGGCACAGGTACAGCAAGTTGCGGTTATTTGTGAATTGTGCGCGGGTGAGCATCCTACAGATCAATGCACAATCAACCCAGGATCATTACAGTTTGTGGGTAGCTACAACAGAATTCCACAAAATACATACCAGAATGCTTACAATCAAGGGAATAGGAATCATCTGAACTTTTCATGGAGTAACAATCAGCATCAGCAAGCTCCACGACCATCATATCCCCCAGGATTTCAGAATCATCAACAAGCAACTCAACATCAAGAGAGGAAATCAGATTTAGATGAGTTGTTGACAAAGTATATAACAAGAAATGAGGTGGCTATGAAAAATCAAGGAATAGCCATCAAAAATCTAGAGAATGAGATGGGACAAATTGCATTAGCATTGAACAATAGACCACAAGCAACTTTACCAAGTGACACTGAAAGAAATCCGAAGGGTAATCACGAGCAATGTCAAGCAATTATGTTGAGAAGTGGAAAATAGCTTGAGGGTCAAGAAACAGAAAAATTCGGCTACAAAGGAGGTTGAGACAGATAGTGAAAATATAGCGGTTGAGGTTAAGTAGGGGGAAGAAAACAAGTGGAAAAGAGCAAACTAGTTAACGAACCAGTTGTCTATCCTCCCTTGCCGTTTCAGCAAAGAGTTCAAAAAAAGAAACTAGATAAGCAGTTTGTAAAATTTTTAGAAGTTTTTAAAAAAACATCAGATTAATATCTCGTTTGTAGAAGCCCTAGAGCAAATACCAAGTTATACGAAATTCATGAAAGGGATTTTGTCCAGGAAAAAGAAGTTGGAAGATTTCGAGACAGTGGCATTAACAGAGGAGTGTAGCGCGGTTTTACAGCGAAAGTTGTCACCAAAGTTAAGGGATCCAGGGAGTTTCACTATTCCATGCACGATTGGGAATATGGCGTTCAACAAATATTTGTGTGATTTGGGGGCAAGTGTGAACCTTATGCCCTTATCAGTTTATACAGAATTGGGTTTGCGCACTTTAAAGTCTACGAAGATCTCATTGCGGTTGGCTGATAGGTCAGTCACATACCCGAGAGGCATTATGGAGGACATATTGGTAAAGGTTAACAAGTTTATATCCCCTGCGAATTTCATTATTCTGGATTTTGAGGAGGATAAGAACATCCCGATTATCCTAGGGAGACCTTTCTTGGCTACGGGTAGGACACTCATCGAGGTACAAAAAGGTGAACTTACTATGAGGGTCCAAGATCAAGAAATAAAATTTAACGTGTTCAAGGCCATGAAATTTCATACGGATGAAGAAGAATGTTTTAAGATGGATATCATTGACCAGATAATCAGTGAATACATGAACAAGAGTTTGGTTAACGATCCATTGGAAACAACATTATTGGGGGATGAAGAGTTCGATAATCCAGAATTTGTGTATTACTTGCAGATGCTAGACTTCTTGCCATGAGTTAGTAGATTTAAAACACCCTTTGAACCATTGCACACGGAGGAGAAAGCCACAAAAAGGATGAAATCGTCATTGGAGGAGCCATCTACCCTTGAACTTAAGCCACTCCCTAAACACCTCAGATATGCATATTTAGGAAATTCTAACTCTTTACCTGTTATTATTTTTGTTGCACTTAACAAATTGCAGGAAGAGAAGTTGTTAAGAGTGCTAAGGGACCACAAATCGGCCATAGGATGGACAATTGCAGATATCAAGGGAATTAGCCCATCCTTTTGCATGCACAAAATTGTGTTGGAAGACGATGCAAAACCGACAGTGGAACAATAAAGATGGCTCAACCCTATCATGAAAGAAGTAGTCAAGAAGGAAATACTGAAATAATTGGATGCGGGTATCATTTACCCAATTTCCAATAGTAAGTGGCTTAGTCCTGTGTAATGTGTGCCGAAAAAAGGAGGAGTGATCGTGGTTCAGAATGAAGACAACAAACTAATTCTCACAAGGACAGTGACTAGTTGGAGGGTTTGCATGGATTACAGGAAGTTGAATAAGGCGACCCACAAAGATCACTTCCTGTTGCCCTTTATCGATCAAATGTTGGACAGATTAGCGGGACATGAATTCTACAGCTTATTGGATGGATATTCAGGTTATAATCAGATCATCATCGCTCCTGAAGATCAACAGAAGACTACGTTTACATGCCCATATGACACATTTGCATTCAGGAGAATGTCATTCGGTTTGTGTAATGCACCTGCTACCTTCCACTGGTGTATGATGGCCATCTTCTCGGACACGGTAGAGAAAAATGTGGAAGTCTTCATGGATGACTTTTCTGTGTATGGGGACGAATTTTGATGTGTGCTTGGAGAATTTGGTAATGGTCCTACAAAGATGAATAGACACAAATTTGGTCCATATTTGGGAAAAGTGCCACTTTATTGTTGAAGAAGGTATAATTTTAGGGCACAAAGTCTTAGCTCAAGGATTGGAGGTTGATAAAGCTATGCTGGAAATAATTGAGAAACTGCCTCCCCCGAGTTCAATTAAGGGAATTGGAAGTTTTTTGGGACATGCTGGGTTCTACAAGAGATTCATAAAGGACTTTTCTAAAATTTCAAAACATTTGTGCAGACTTTTAGAAAAGGACTCGGTTTTTAAATTTGATGAGGAGTCTAAAGTGGCATTCGAGCTATTGAAGAAGAAGTTGACTACAGCTCCAGTGATCGTCGCGCTAGATTGGAATATGCCCTTCGAGCTAATGTGTGATGCAAGCAACGATGCAGTTGGGGTTGTTTTGGGCCAACGTCGAGAGAAGGTATTTCATGCCATATATTATGCAAGTAAGACACTCACAAAGACTTAATTGAACTACACAACTACGAAAAAATTACTTGCAGTGGTGTATGCGTTTGATAAATTCCGGGCATACTTGATCGGGACTAAGATGGTAGTTTATACGGATAACTCGGCCATTCAGTACCTGATTTCGAAAAAAGATGCTAAGCCATGCCTTATCAGATGGATTCTCCTTTTACAAGAATTTGATTTATAAATAAAGGATAGAAAGGGGAAGGAAAACCAAGTCGCCGATTATTTGTCTAGGCTGGAAAATCAGAATAAAAAGGAAGAGGACAAGTGTGTAATCAACGAGCTATTCCCAGAGGAGCAACTATTCAGGATAAATACAGTATTTCCATGGTACGTGGACTTCACAAATTATCTAGCAAGCATCATTCTTCCCCCTGGTCTTACACGACAACAGAAAAAAAGTTTCTTCATGACGTCAAATGGTATATGTGGGATGAGCCTTACTTATTCAAACATTGTGCCGACAAGATGATTAGAAGATGTGTGCCCTACAGTGAAGTGAAGAACATACTGCACGAATGTCACTCATCTACATATGGGGGTCATTATTATAGTGAAAGAACAGCGGTAAAAGTGCTTCAAGCCGGGTTTTATTGGCCTACATTATTCAAGGACGTGCACCAATTTGTTAAAACTTGTGATAGATGTCAAAGGGTGGACAACATATCGAAAAGGAATTAGATGCCACTACAAACAATTCTAGAAGTTGAGATTTTTGATGTATGGGGCATAAATTTTATGGGGCCATTCCCTTCAACACTTAACAATCAGTACATTTTGCCTGCAGTGGTTTACGTCTCCAAGTGGGTTGAAGCCGTAACACTCCCAACTAACGATGCCAAAGTGGTTCTCACTTTCTTGCAGAAAAAACATTTTTATGAGATTTGGCACGCCGAGAGCTATTATAAGTGATGAAGGTAGTCATTTCTGCAACAAATCGTTTACAGCTCTATTGGCAAAGTATAGGGTCAACCATAAGGTAGCTATAACATATCATCCCCAAACCAGTGGGCAAGCTGAGGTTTCCAATAGGGAAGTGAAGAAAATCTTGGAAAAGGTGGTGAACCCAAAAAGAAAGGATTGGTCTCTCAGATTGGACGATGCACTATGGGCCTACCGGACTGCGTATAAAACACCGATTGGCATGTCACCATATCAACTACTATACGTGAAAGCTTGTCACTTATCGGTCGAGTTACAGCATAAGGACTACTGTGTTATTCAGAAACTGAACTTCGATCAAGCAGTGGTGGGTGAAAAGAGACTACTTCAGCTAAATGAGATGGACGAATTCTGACTGCAAGCCTACAAGAACTCAAAGTTATACAAGGAAAAGTTCAAGAGATGGCACAACAAGAAATTGATACAAAGAACGTTCGAGCCTGGGCAATCAGTCCTGTTTCGGACTGCAGTTGGCAGCTCATTTGAAAAAAAGGAGAAAAAGAGAGAAAACTCTATACGTTTCAATTTGTAAACACTACTAGAGTGCTCTAAACTGAGTGATTCTTCTTTCTAAACACTTGTAAGCTCGTGTTTTGCTACATATTAAAATTTAACATGTGGAAACTGAGTTTTCAGGCGTTTAAAGCTATCTGAAGTCTTCTTGGCAGCCTACTGTAAGATATTTTAAAATTTTAAGCTTTTCATCATTAATATTATATATATATATATATATATTATCATCGAAATTTGTTTTGATTGAGCTTGGGTGTAATATTCGGTGCATTTACAGCTTATATATATATATATATATTTACATTTCAGTCAGGCCTATAGTTTACTTCGTGGCAGTTGATCGTTCATATATATATTTACAGCTTTTCAAGCTTTTCAAAACTTTTATCTGCATATGTGTGACTGACGAATTTACAATGAATGTATTTATACTAATGCTTTATTTACTGCACTTAGTGCTTTCGCACCATATCTACCTGTGATATTAGTGCTTCGAATATGTCATGATTTCCATACTGTGAGATGTGATGTATGTTGTGTGGTCCCTCCATCAGGAGGCTATCCCATCGATGTTTGATTACTGGACTCGTTGAAAGACTAATTCCACGAGGCTCAGGAAAAGCAACACCCAGATTCGCTCCAGTTAAAAGACCAGATTAACTTCCCATCGAGTAAATTACGATGATCTAGGGACCTTCGTGCCAAAAAGTCGCGAGAGTAGCCTAAGATATGTCATCCTCTGATAAACCAAACGCGGAGGGAAGTCTATTCATACCTTCCCATTTCAATTACCTTTAATTTTAATTACTTGTAATTCAATTTCTATGTCAATCTCAATGTAATGCAAAATATAAAGGAGTATGTAAACATGCATTCCTTTCATATTAAAATCGGTCATGCTATCAAAACAACTGACATTTGTTTTGCAGGATAATACTCCTAAAAAAAGGACACATTACATAGTATATTACATTTCCATGTTTCCCAAGACTAAACTACATGAGTCTTTTTGTAGGGAAAAGATTGGTCCCGTTACCCATTCAAAGTCCAAGAAAGCACTAAGCCCATAGTCAGACATGACTACAATTGCCCAGCCCAATCCTACTTCTTTCTCTCGCGAGGAGTTTGAAGGTTTGATCAATCGAATAATAGAGTTGGTTGTTCTACTCAAAGAACTACATAAATCAACTCAGGGTCCACAAATACCCATCCACATAGAACCCTCTGCACAAGGAGGAATCCAAGGTCTGGACAAAGAAGTTTCAATACTTGAGTCTAAGACTGAGAAGTCCAACAAAACCCCTGAAATCACCCATCTTAAAGAAGAACAAGACACCGGTGATATTCGGAAGACGGTTCTACAAATGGAAGAGAACATTTGGTCCTATCCAGACCTTTATATTTTCCATGGGGTTCAATATCCAGAAAAATTCAAGACTCCCAATTTTGAGAAATACGATGGATTGGGATATCCTTACACTCACTTAAAAGTGTTTATTGGGGAGCTCGGATCCTACACCGAGAATGAAAAGCTCAGAATGCAGCTATTTTAGAAAAGTCTGACTAGAAAAACAAGAGCATGGTACACCATATTAGATAACTCCAAAATTCATAGCTGGGAGGAGTTAGCCCAATCTTTCCTCAGTCAATACAGCTTTCAAACTCAGATGGCTCCAGATAGGTATCAAATTACCAAAGTCAAGAAGCGAGTCAATGAGTCATTCAGAGAGTATGCCCAATGATGGAGGCGTCTGTGATAACCCGAGATTTCGAATAATCCAAATTTCACGAATAAATATTTTTTTTATATATTTATTGACATTGACTGTTAATATTATACTGTGTATCTGTGATATGAGTATCGAGAAGTAGTCAATTTGTGTACTGACTGAGAAATTTGAGTAGAGTTGTGCTTAACGGAGAATAGAAAGCCTAACCCTAAGTCCGAATAGGGATTCGATTAAAAATATAATGGAAATAATTATACTGACGAGTACGTGTTTGTACAGTATAGAATGTTGATCAATGATTGGTCGGGTAGGGTACAATATTGGTAAACCCTAATAAGGGATTGGGAACTCTAATCTCAAGATTTGAAATCCTAACACGTAGTTAGGAACCCTAATCGAAAACCGAGGAAACCCTAATTTTTAATTCTGGAATCCTAAACCCTAATTACGAAACCCTAATCCTAATTAGTAAGCTCTACAGTGATTAGAATTCTTTAATGTGATTAGTAACCTTTAATATAATTAGGGAACACTAATTATATTTCTGAACATCTTAATTTTCTATTTTAAAGATTCTAATTCAGAAAATCCTAGAAGCTAAGGTTGTAAAACTTTAGGGTTAGAGCCTTAGGGTTAAACCCTAAGGGTTTGGTAAATTCCTTGTATGCCATTAAAATTTCATATACAAAGTCCAAAGTACCCCTTTACTTAGATATTTAGTTAGAAGATTTGCAAGATCTAGTGAGTCATCACTTAAGATTATCCCATGTGCTAGAAATAAGCTTCAACCTTATCCAAATAGACAACTAGCATGCTTGTATACATTGCATCTAAAGGATATAAGAGATCTAGAGAGAGAAAGTTCATAAAACTTGCTCATTTTGAACTTTGCTCTAACCAACTCTTATTCTCTCTCATACCTCCGAAATTCTAAGGTAGATCAGTCCTAAATACAGCCCCTAGATCAACCAATAACAGATTGGAGAGTATAGATCAAGGATTGGAAAGCTAGAAGGTATAAGCCCAAATTGATTTTTGATCATTGTTGCTAAATTTTTTTTTTATGTTTAAGTGTTTATATTTGTGTTATATGGTGTTTTTAGTTGATCTATATTGATCCGTGATGGATCCATAGCATCAAAGTGGGTAAATGTTGAGTTTTTCAAAATTTATTCTTGAGCTCTAAAGGTGTCTGACAAGCAAATGTCAGTTGCCTTAGATCTTTATGTGTTCATGTTATGAGTTGTTTTAACGCTTTAATATGTAGCCTGGTATGTTGTCTATCATCTGCAGGTGGTATCACAGTTATTGATTGGTTAGAATTCGTTTTATTCACGGTCAAAAGTCGGTTGACACCGGCGTTATCGGGCTAAAATCTAAGCACCCGAGCGCGTATGAAACAACCTCTGACAATGTTTTTCAAGAACCGGATTTGACAAGTTTTGATGTTGTTTAATGTTGTTGTAACCATATGGTAGTATGTAATATGGGCTTTAGATCAATGTATTTAGATCTTCCAAAACATCCTTAGATCGAGCTCAATGGATTATTCGAAAAGAGGCCACTTTTGCGGTTTGTGTTTCTGGGAAAAACCCAGAAACAGATGAACACATGTTCTGACAGGGTTTTGATCGAAGCATATACTGTGAATATTTTGTTGTTAGACTTAGATTTCGTTATGTTGTTATTCTTTGTCATGTGTACTATGATCAAGAACCAAGAAACAACTAAAATAGTTAACAGAACACATAGATAACTGAGCTTGAAAGTGACTACTCGAGTTTCTAGGTTTCTGGGAAAACCCAGAAACCGTCTGACAATAAGTTTGAAGGCACTGATCAGGTTATTATGATGTTGTATGACTTTAATGTTGATTGTTAATGGTATTGTTACATGAGTACTACATGATTGAACTTTAAGGTAGCCTATAAACCATTTTGTCTAAGATTAAAAGCCGGTCAAACCTTGCCCCTCAAACACTGCCTTGTCAGTGTTCTTGAGCTGAAGAACACCTAAGACGACAGATAAGTGTTGCTATAGGCTTTAGCGACGGTTCCTATTTATTTATTTTCTGATATTTCAGGAAAATAATTAAAAAATAGAAATAAATTATAAAAATTACCAAAAATGGTTTTAAAAATTATTTTAAATTATGAAAATAATTTCATTATTTGAAATATTTTTCTTTAATATTTATAATTATTTAAATATTAAAAGGTATTTAATTTATTTAATTAGTGTATTAAATAAATTAGAGAAAAAAGATTTAATATTATGAAAAATCATTTTAAATAAGAATAATGTATTTAAAAATATTTTGAGTTATAAAATGTAACTTTTAATATTTTTAGAAAATTTTCATTAATAATTTAATATTAATGATATTAGATTTATTTAATTATTATATTAAATAAATGAATTAAAATGATTTTATTAATTTAAAAATCATTTCAAAATGAGAAAAATAATTTAAAAATATTTTAAGTTATAATTAATGACTTTTAATATTTTGATGATAATTTCATTAATATTTGATTATTAATGGAGATGATTTAAAAATAATTTTATTTACTTTAAAAATCATTTAAGTAGAATATTGATGATTTAAAAATATTTTAAGTTATTAAAAATAACTTTAATATTTTGACAAGTATGTTATTAATATTTTTATATTATTAAATATTAATAATAATGAGATTATTTGATAATTAAATCATTTAAAAATGATTCCGATGTTTGAAAAATTATTATAAATTTTAATAATTGCTTATAAATTATTAAAAGCTTCTGAAAAATATTATAAATGATATTTGACTTATTTAAAATAATATTGAAGCTTAGAGATCGAGTTTAATTGATAATAGCTATGTTAATTATCGGATAGGGTGACCAGATCACCGAGAATGGACTGAAGTCCAACCAGACCGAAATAGTTAGACTTGATAAGTGTTTATCTAGGTTATAAACACTAATGTGGCTATGTGGTAATGTGCCTAGGAGAACTTTGACTGTGAATTATAGTGTTATGTGTTATAAATTATTGTGAGACTGATATTATTGGTTATAGGTCTTACGAACACAGATAAGTTTATTGTGTAGCTGTAATCAGCGGAAGAGGCAAGTTTTCTGGCTCAACCTTGAGTTAATATTGTTTAATTATTATTGGTAGTTAATTATTGCTAATTAGACCACGTCCTGGGATTTATTGTTGATTATTCGCAGTTAGTGCATGCTTAATAATTCAAATTGAATTACTGATTCAGAATATATACATTCGTAGAATAACTGTTGTTGGGTATACATATCCGTAGAAGCTAGAATTGACAGTACAGATAATTCTTGTTTATTGTCGAATTATGTTAAGAAATGTCTTAGCCAATTATTACGGTTGAGCAGAACATTTGTTAGAACTTGATAGGTTCGAGAAGAGAATTAAATTATTATTGATAGATCGATGCCAATTATTTCGGCTAGATCGAGAAGTAAATAGAATTTGAAATCATAGTATTTCATTCTAATCAAAATCTTGATTCTAAGACTGAGAAGAACAACCTTTTATATAAAGGGAATATTTTATCGGTCGAGTATTTAGCCTTTGCGCGCGAATAAGAATTATGCATAATATAGGGTACACTAAAGCTGATCACTTTATATACTTGCAGAGGGGTATGATTTAACCTTTATGGTTATCTGATACACCTGGGTATATCAAAGTTTAACTTTGATAGTTACTCAAGAAGAGAAGTTCAAGATCCAATGGATCGCTCAGTATAAATCTGGAAAACATTCCACTTTGCTATTTCGTAGAATTAATTCTTGATTATTCATTTGAATATCGTAGAAAACCTTGAAAGCGTTGTACTATTTCATTAACGAATTATTGTTGCGTAGAATGTGAAAAGGTTTGATATTGATTTCTATATCTTTATTGCATCTCTTAACTTGTGGAGCAAACTTGTTGCTCACCCTTGCTATTAATAAAACTTTTCAGCTAGGGACGAAGTTGCAGAAGGTGTTGCGAAGAATAACAAAGGATAAGGAATAGTTATGAATTAGTTATGATGAACAATATTATTATTATGTTATATTGTATTGTAAACCCTTTTTGTATATCTAAAGGGGTATGTTTGTAATGTTAAGGTTAGTAGACCTGAGACTTATGTATTAACAATCTATGTTAATGACTTATGTATTCCTATTTATATTAAAATGGGTAGTTAGATGGTATTATATTGTGGATCATGAAAATAAAATTTGGGGGTCAGGTAACCTGGATTTGGGGGTGTCACAGGTTGGTATCAAAGCTATAAGCATGAATTTGCAAAGAGCCCCGAGCCTTTTACTGGTGACATCCCTTTAAGGGAAGGCACCGAAGCCAGACTTTTGGTAGGGGACGCCAAGCCAGTCGGTAGCAAGTTGATACGTATCACTGTGGGGGTGCTATAGTTGGAAGTACCATGAGTGTCACAGGTTGGTATCAAAGCTGTAGGTCATAAACCTTAAGTGGGGTGGGGAAAAACCCTAGGATTATAACCCTGAGCGAGATAGAGAATACTTATTTAGAGTACCATGTGAGGGATTGCAGAAGCGTATCGATAGTGAGATAAGTGGACACATAGTGTGAGGAGTGTGTACTGGTGAAGTACTAATCAAGTTGTTTAAATCGATTGTAGGATGTCGGGAGAAGATAAGATGAGTACGGAGATGCCAGCGGCTGTCGTACCAGTGCCAGTAGCTGAGGTGACAACGTAGAGTGAGTCAGTGGAAGAAGTGGAGAAAGATGACCAATGATCAATCTCGGGAGTGATCATGATGATTATCCCGAGATGTATCTAAGTGGTGATGAGGATGCGGAGTCTGAAGAAGCTAAGGTGGAGTTGAAGAATAAGATCAAAGTTGGAGAACAAGATCAGCTAACTGTAGAAGTCCAGGAACTCTGGAGTAAGGTATTTCTCTTAGAGGAGTTGTGGAAGACAGAGCGGGCGTTACACAAAATGACTGAAGAACGGAACGAGCTGAAGGCGCAGGTGGAGAGGATGAAGACTGAAGGTGGTGGATCATCTGAAGGAACCAACAAGAAAGACAAGAAGAAGAGAAAGAGGGCCAACAACAATGACAACTCTGAAAATTCAAACCCGAAGAAGAGGCAAGCTTGCAGCAAGTGTGGAAAGACTCATGCGGGAGAATGCATGATGTGGAAGAACGCCTGCTTCAATTGTAAGCAGGAAGGACATATTTCTTTGCATTGTCCTAAGCCGAATATGAGGAAGTATTTCTCATGTGGAAGAAAGGGTCACAGATTTATCAAGTGTCCCAACAAGAAGAAGACTGGTGAAGGGAGTGGTCGGTAGACAACTTAGATATATGTAATAGTATCATTTTGTAGAAGCTTATGATAGTAAGTGTTATAATATCGAGAATGATGTTTAAGCATATGTATATATATATATATATATATATATATGTTTGAATGAATGAAATATTTATTTTCTATATGAAGATAAGATTAAGATTAAGTTGTGTGTTCTTAAAACTCATACTTATGGTAAGCTCATGACTCATGATTATATGAAATATTTTGAACCCCTCAGTGAATGGACACCAAAGGTCTAACTAGGATAAGTTCATACACTCATATAATTGTGGCAAGTTACTGAACTCCTAAGTGTGGTATGTTTGATGAACGGGGATTAGATATGTGAATTTGGTAAATGGCAACTTTTTGTGTAAAGTTGGAGAATTGTAGCTTCCTATGTGAAGTTGAGTATGTTAATCCCAGAATTATTTTAAAAGAAATAGTAATATGTGTTAAGTACTATATATACTATGTGCTATTTGAATAAATATGCGAGTACATGAGAACTATGTGTTGAATTCTTATTGTGTTAAGAATTTGTATAGAGAAAGGAAATTAATATAAGATTTTTATCAGATCATGCCACCTAGACTCCAGAATTGAAACCAACGAGAAGAACAGTCGGTGAATAACGAAGGAGGTCAAGCTGACCCAACGCAAAACTTTGCAAATATTGTGACGTCCCCAAAATTAGGTATACGTCACCCATCTTGAGTCGCCACTTACATGGTACATAAATTCAAATACAACTTACTAATATAACTGTCGTGTACAATACGACATAAACTATGAGTTTGAATACAAATATTGTCTACTAGATATTATACAAACTCAAAAGGAGTCCTCATTACAACTATTATCACACTATTTCACGAATAGTGAGGACTACTAATGCTATCCTCCGGACCATTACTTCATTCCCAGACTCATCCCATTTATGTTCTCATTTCACAAGAGAAAAAGTGAAAGAAAGGGTGAGCTCAACTAGCCCGATGAAATATTATGACTAAGATAATGCGAGAATAAATTATCATTAGCCTTCAACAATGTTAAACCGATAAAATACAATAGACAACGGTTTAATCTGCGTTGGAATAAGCAATCCATTAAAAGAGTCAAGTAGAGAATAAATTCTACTATCTTTTAGGTTTTAAAAGGTTTTTATCAATTTTATCATTTGAGACTCGACAATAAATAAACCACCACATTTAATCATCCCCGTACCACGGTCAAGGATTTTCATCAAATTATCAATGGTCATGACTATACCGAATCACCCCCGGTCATAATCATACCAAAAACTATCCATCAACGCATTACAGTACCATCGAGGACTTTTGTCACATCATTTATATCAAGTCATGATTATACCGAATGATCCTCGATCATAATCATACTAAGTTCATCTATGCACGTAAGCCAAAGATAACATAATATAACATGAGGATGATGACAATGACATAGTAATTCAATAAAACAAGTTCAAGAATTATTTAATCCATGAATTATTAACGTCCAAATTGTCAACATGATCTTTGTTTCAGAGTAAAATTCAAGAATGATCGAAGAATATTTCCATGAAAAATCTTTGGATGAAACGCAAATATCAAGGATATTCTACTAATTTCATGGAGTATAGAAGTCAAAGTTTTAACCAATTGGGTATAATAAAGAATGGAATAACAAAAGAAATCACCATGCATGCGGACTTCACATGGACAAAGTTATTCCAATGAGAATAATAATAACGGAACCAGTCGTCGTGAAATTCACAATCGAGCGGGATGTTCCAACAGAATAATAAAGATGGAACCAGATCCGGTTGTAAAACACATGATAGGATATTCCAATGAGAATGATAAAGATTTTAATCAGTCCTGTTGTAAAACACACACGCAGGATGTTCCAACGAGAATAATAAAAAACGGAACCGGTCCTAAAAAAAACACGCATGTGGATGTTCCAACAGAATAATAGAAGAATGTCACCAAGTATAGGGTAAACCGCGTATACAGGTTATTCCAACAGAATAAATAAGAATGGAATAACATAAGGATTTCACCAAGTATAGGATATGCCGCATATACAGGTTATGTATAGGGTATATCACTTTTACAGGTTATTCCAACAGAATAATAGTGAATGGAATAACAGAAGTTCTCTTCAAGAAGAAAGAATAACACCCCTTACCGTAAAAGAACTGAATATAGAAGTAGTGAAGTAGCAGAATACTCTTCTTCTTTCTATAATTTTCTCTCTATAGCTTCTCTCTATAATTTCTCTCTCTAGAGTTTCAATGAATTAAATAAGAAAATAATGAAGGAATGAGCTTCTATTTATAGGAAAATGGAATGCATAATAACTACTCCATGAACGGTCCAGTTGATTTACTTTAATCGGACGGTCCATATTTAAAAAAAATCTTTTAAATAAAATATAATATATTCTATTTATATAAAACATTTTACTATGCAAACACTATGCAATACTATGCAAAACACTATGCAAAAACACTATCAAGACTATGCATAAAATATAATATATTCTATTTATAGAATAACTTTAATAAAGTATTCTATTTTATATAAAAGATGTTTACTATTTTATTACGTTAATAATATGAATAAAACAAAACGTCATTATCGCTATAATAATTCATATTATTAATCGACAATAATGGAATCAAACCGAGTGACTTCTCACATAAGCATCAATAATCAATACTGGTAGTATGCTACTATGCAACCACACGATTCTTGCACTTTTACTACCAGTAGTTCAACAAGAAACCACGGTGAAAACTTCCGCCGTTATTTCAATAAAATATTTTTGTCGTTTTCTCAATCCGGCAATAATTACATTATTAGGGGTCCACTAATGATTGAGTAGTTGTACGAATATTCCTGCTAAACCGAATATTCCCCGACCAATCGAATATAATATAACCACTTGCATACTTTGCAAAATTTATAAATACTACCCACAACTATAATATTATCTTAAATTCACACCATAATATTAAAAAATTATTTCAACAAAATTTAAATCTTTATTGATAAAATCTGGGGTCTCACAAATATGATAGCCGAAGCTATGGAGAATAGAGCTTCTTCTGCAAAAGGAAGAGCGAGGAAATAGCCAGCCGACAGATTGGCTAACTTCAAGGACATTAAGGCGGTAGGACCGCCTGAATTCAAGGGAACCACGGATTCGATTGAGGCCCAAACTTGGGTAAAGGAGATGGAGAAAGCATTTGTCATTGTGCGAGTGGCAGAAGAGCAAAAGATGGCTTTTGTAACATACTTAATGAAGGGAGAAGCTAACTACTGGTGGGAGACTAATCAGGCAAGAGCTGGTACAGTAGTGGTAGCGTGGACAAGATTTAAGGAGTTATTCTTTGAGAATTACTTCACACTGAGTATGCAAGCTCGGATGGAAGTTAAGTTCTTGGAACTTAAGCAGGAAAACATGTCGGTATCGGAGTATGCTGCCAAATTCAATGAATTAGCAATAATTGCACCCCATCAGGTGGACACAAAAGTAAGAAAAGTAAGAAGATTTGAGAACGGACTGAAGCCGGGGATATTCAATAAGGTAGCGATATTGCAGATCAACACGTTCGCGACTTTGTTGGAGAAAGCGTTAATTGCTGAAGGAGGAAGCGAGGCTGCATCTCGATTTCATCAAAAGAAGAAGAAGAAGACCAATGATGGTGGAAGTAGTGGTGGTAGTAATCAGAATAAGAGGAAGTGGAGTGAGAATACCCAATCGAGTAGCAAGACTGAAGAGAATAGGAAAGGAAGGGAACCATGTGCGACCTGCGAAAAGAACCATTCTGGAGTCTGTTTAAAGAAGAAAGGAGTCTGTTACAACTGTGGGCAAGAGGGGCACATGTCACCCAATTGTCCTAGTCCGAAGAAAATTCAAGGTTGTTTTGCCTGTGGATCAACTGATCATATAGTACGGAACTGTCCAAAAAGAAATGCGGAGAAGGAAAGTTTCAACAACAGACCCGATGGTGGAACCTTGGCAATTTGAGGACCTGTAGAACCAGGAAGACCAACGGCCCGTACTTTCAACATAACAACGCAAGATGCAAGATGTAGTGACTACTTAGGAGGTGGTAGGTAACGATTTCGTTTAGAAATTTAATTACGCGAGTAGTCTTGGTTAGTTATTGATGTGAATTATTTTCTTTTATAGATTCAAGTCACAGGTTAGAATTTGAAACACAAATTAATATTGTGTTGTTAAAAATGAATTAATGATACAACTTTAAAATATTGTAGAGAATAAGAAAGCGGTGATTCTGAGGAGAGAATCCTTTTAAGGAGGGGTGGATGTGATAACCGGGAATTTGAATAATCCAAATTTCATGAATAAATTTTATTTCTTCTATATATATATTGACATTGACTATTAATATTTTATTGTGTATCTGTGATACGAGTATCAAGAAGTAGTCAATTTGTGTATTCACTGAGAAATTTGAGTAGAGTTATGCTTAACGGAGAATAAAAACCCTAACCCTAAGTCCGGATAGGGATTCGATTGAAAATATAATGGAAATAATTATACTAACGAGTGCGTGTTTGTACTGTATAGAATGTTGATCAATGATTGGTCGGGTAGGGTACAATATTGGTAAACCCTAATAAGGGATTGGAAACTCTAATCTCAAGATTTGAAATCCTAACACGTAGTTAGGAACCCTAATTGAAAGCCGGGAAACCCTAATTTTTAATTCGGGAATCTTAAACCCAAATTAGGAAACCTTAATCCCAAATAGTAAGCTCTATAGTGATTAGTATTCCTTAATGTGATTAGTAACCTTTAATATAATTAGGGAACACTAATTATATTTTTAAACATCTTAATCTTCTATTTTAAAGATCCTAATTTAGAAAATCCAAGAAGCTAAAGTTGTAAAACTTTAGGGTTAGAGCGTTAGGGTTAAACCCTAAGGGTTTGGTAAATTTCTTGTATGCCATTAAAATTTTATGTACAAAGTCCAAAGTACCCCTTAATTAGATATTTAGTTAGAAGATTTGCAAGATCTAGTGAGTCATCACTTACGATTATCCCATGTGCTAGAAATAAGGTTCAACCTTATCCAAATAGACAGCTAGCATGCTTGTATACATTGCATCTAAACGATATAAGAGATCTAAAGAGAGAAAGTTCATAAAACTTGCTCATTTTCAACTTCGCTCTCACCAACTCTTATTCTCTCTCATACCTCCGAAATTCCAAGGTAGACCAGTCCTAAATACAGCCCCTAGATCAACCAATAACAGATTGGAAAGTATAGATCAAGGATTGGAAAGCTATAAGGTATAAGCCCAAATTGATTTTTGATTTTTGTTGCTACGAAAAGTTTTATGTTTAATTGTTTAAATTTGTGTTATATGGTGTTTTTAGTTGATCTATGTTGATCCATAATGGATCCATAACATCAAAGTGGGTAAAGGTTGAGTTTTTCAAAATATGTTCTTGAGCTCTAAAGGTGTTTGACAAGCAAATGTCAGTTGCCTTAGATCTTCATGTGTTCATGTTATGAGTTGTTTTAAAACCTTTAATATGTAGCCTGGTATGTTGTCAATCATCTACAAGTGGTATCACAGTTATTGATTGGTTAGATTACGTTTTATTCACGGTCAAAGTCGGTTGACCGACGTTGACCGGGCTAAAATCTAGGCAGCCCAGAACATATGAAACAGCCTCTGACAATGTTTTTCAAGGACCAGATCTGACAAGTTTTGATGTTGTTTAATGTTGTTGTTGTAACCATATGGTAGTATGTAATATGGGCTTTAGATCCATGTATTTAGATCCTCCAAAACATCCTTAGATCGAGCTCGATGATTTGGTCAAAAGAGGCCACACAGCCACGGTTTGTGTTTACGAAAAACCCGAAACGGATGAACACATGTTCTGACGAGGTTTTGGCCAAGCATATCCCAGTGAACACATTTCGGCCAGTTTTCATCATTTCTTTTTTTTTTGTATATTTTTTACATATATATATATATATATATATATATATCCCACATATTCCTCCAAACTCAAGCTTTTACATCATTCCAACCTTTACCACCAGTTCACTAATTTCCTTAAATTTTAACTAAAAATTTCACCCATAAACAAATTATGAGACCCTTGAACCAAATTATCATCATGATTAAAATTAGAACTCATCATCAATTATCAACATTGTTCAAGTTAACATGCAAAACCAATCTTATCATAAGCTGAGCTAAGACCACACCAACCGATCGCACAGATTCATGGAAAAAAAAATGCAATTATACTACATGAACACATACTAATGCAACACATATGAATATGCAATTAACTACCATATATTATATGCACACTAAATGTAAAAACACAATGCTAATACGTAAAAATAACGAAATACAATGCAAATAACTAACTATATTCAATAAAACACAAAAATGCCCCTAAGCTTAAACTAGACGTTGTCCTCAATGGATGAAATAGGAAAAAGTAAAGCAAAGGACTTCCCTGAAAATATAGCAATCTTCTACTTTGGCCACTAAGTTTGGAGAATAGGTTAGGCCCATGGAATAAATTGGGCACCACACTTGAATTTGACTTGAATAACCTATAAAACCATAATAGAAGCAATTTTATTAAATCCTAAAAAAATATAAATTCAAAGCTACTAATATAAAACCTAATAAAAACTAAAAATAAAAATTAAACTTGGGTTGCCTCCCAATAAGCACTTGTTTTATAGTCTCAACCTGACTTCTTTAATTCTCTATCCAATTCCCCTACGAATATTGAGGAACTCCATCAGTAACAATATCTCTTTTGAGAGGTTTCTATTAGTAATGGCCAGTAAATCTAAGTCACTTAGCATGATCTTTTTAGATAGGATCCCCATTAAGTACGACAAACCACTAGGTGCTTTCCCGATTATGTTTGTGACCAAATTGTGGCATGGAAGCTTGTCAAACACAACAAGGTCTTCTTCTATCTTCCCTTTCTCATCCCACCATAGCTCTAAAGTAGTGCTAGCTCTCATATCACATATAGCCTTGCCTATGACATGACTACCAATTGGACACGACCTTGCAAAACTACTTGGATTCTTAAACTTTGGTGGAGAAGGTACATATGACCCCATCAAAATTGGCTCATCTTCGTTGGCACTCAAAGTTAAATCTTCACCAATCTCCTTTTCTTGGTCCCCAAGTGTCTCCTCTCTTTTAACATCTATATAATTTGGCACATCCGGTTGCAGATTTGGTTTGGGCTCTCCATCTCTTGAAATTAATATCATAGGACCAATTGTATTGAGGACAAATCTTAGAGGCGTTGATTAGTTGTTCCATCTGGTTCGCAAAATTTTAACTCATTATCTCCTGACTAATCCTCCTCTCCTCACTTGAAGCTATGAACTTGGACAGAATTTCCTCCAAATTTAAATTTTCTTCTTGTTGTAGTGGAGGTCGACACGAGAACTCCGATGAGTATAGTGGATTTGGAACATAATATTGACCTTGATACATATGGCTCCATGAAAAATTTGGATGAATTTAAACAATCGATTTAATTTTGTGAATTAAAATATATAATTAAACTACTACTACTACTACCACTAGTTGAAAATCAGGTTATGGAGATTTAAGATCACAACTTCACTTACTTGTTTCACTTATATTAAAATACTTTTTATTAATTATGCTCACTATTCTAGATTGTTAATCAAGAACTTATTAGTATTTATAACCACCTTCCGATGCATCACAAACATATTAATCCAAATCCACAGTTGATAGAATTGAATCAAACACCCTAATTAACTAATTCACTATATTCCTATGTGAATTACAATTAAAAAGGATTTAAAGTACAGGTTCCCTATCAGATTACACGTGACATAAAGGTATATCTCTATCCTAAACACAAATTATGAATTCCAATACCATGTAAAAAACACAATCACATGCTATTATGATAAGATCTAAATCTATATTTCATCTCCCAAATTCATATAAATTATCATGGTAATTGTTAGCTAGAAAATTAAACAATTAAACGCAATCATAATAGACGATCCATAGAATAGATCACAGTAATTAACATAGAAGCATACTAAAATAAGCTATGCAATAAGATCCGTTGCAATCTTAATCAAAAAATTTAGTTCATTTTTATTGAATTAAAGTCTGGAATCCACAATTGAATAAACATTAAAAGACAAAAATAGAAGTAGAGGAAAGAATGAAATATGTTGTCTAAAAATCTGATGCTTCCCTATTGCTCCTTCTTTTGATCTTTAATGATCCCCAAGTTGTTTCAATCTATAACAATCTAATATAAACTAGGGTTTATGTTCTAATCTAATGGAGTGTTTTTTCTAATATAATCTATCTAATCTCAACTTTATTCTATGCCTCACATCATTTATTTATAGGCTACAAGTTTAATTTCTAGATTAGGAGGAAACCCAATTTAATTTGGAGAAAAAAAAGTATCAAAATTCACCCAAAAACACGTCCCAGCTTGATCAAGCCTGGCCCCAGCGTCCCAGCGCTGGAAATCTACCTCCAAGCACCCCAACGATGGGAATAGCCTAGGAATGGGCGCCCCAACGCTGGAAGTTTTTTTTGGGAATTTTCTACTTTGATGTCCCTTGGGAAAATGGCCATAACTTCTTCTCCTAAACTCCAATTTCGATGATTCAGGATGTTCCGGAAAGAGGTGACATAGATCTACAACTTTCATTCTTTGAGTTTTCCGAAATAAGGGTTGGAGCAATGCTAAAATTGGCTACGAAGTGGCTGCTATGTAAATGGCAAGCCGAAAATGCGAATCTAGCAACCCCAAACGTTGATCCAAGTAACTTTTGTCCCAATTCCTACAAAACAACATAAAACATGTATGAATAGACACAAACACTTAAAAACTTCCACAAGATTAAGCTCGAACGCACTCAATTCATGGGTATAAAACTTACTCATCAAATACCCCTAAACTTAAACATTTGATTGTCCTCAAGAAAAAACATAAAATAACTATAAAAAAAACAAACTAACTCAACTACATGAATGCATATGCATGATCTACTTCCTAATATACCTACAAACCTAGTAAAAAATAAGTATGATATAGCAACATGCCTCAAAGATACCAATGATACTCAAACAATATATCCAACCAAGTCAAAGTCCATAACTCTAACCAGTTAGTCAATCCAAACCTGTCATCACACATGTTGTATGTGTGTGCTTGTTAACCATTTTAACCAACCACAATTCAAGATAATCACATAACAAACTTCTTAGAAGGAAAATTTTAGTTCCAATTCAGTTACTTCTGTGAACATGATAACTCTGGTTAAAACTAAGCAATTACTAAGTCTAAGGGTAAATACAGGATTTATTTCTACCTTTATTCAACCACGAGGGTATTTTTGCTCTTTCTCGTGTATAAAATTGACTGTGCAATGTCTAGTTCTCTTAGGCTTTTAATTGTTACCCATGTAGTGAACGTTCGACCAACGACTACCAAACCATATGATCTTAGGGCGCTTGGTGTAAAGACATCCTCTAGGGCTTACTTGTTCGATTAACAAAGGCCACAAAACCAAACTAGTCAATGTATTTATTTATATATTTTTTTCTTTTTTTGGATTTTTTTTTTCATCATTTCTTTTTTTTTTTGTATATTTTTTACATATATATATATATATATATCCCACATATTCCTCCAAACTCAAGCTTTTACGTCATTCCAACCTTTACCACCAGTTCACTAATTTCCTTAAATTTTAACTAAAAATTTCACCCATAAACAAATTATGAGACCCTTAAACAATCAATTTAATTTTGTGAATTAAAATATATAATTAAACTACAACTACTACTACCACTAGTTGAAAATCAGGTTATGGAGATTTAAGATCACAACTTCACTTAATGTTTCACTTATATTAAAATACTTATTATTAATTATGCTCACTATTCTGGATTGTTAATCAGGAACTTATTAGTATTTATAACCACCTTCCGATGCATCACAAACATATTAATCCAAATCCACAGTTGACAGAATTGAATCAAACACCCTAATTAACTAATTCACTATATTCCTATGTGAATTACAATTAAAAAGGATTTAAAGTACAGGTTCCCTATAAGATTACACGTGACGTAAAGGTATATCTCTATCCTAAACACAAATTATGAATTCCAACACCATGTAAAAAACACAATCACATGCTATTATGATAAGATCTAAATCTATATTTCATCTCCCAAATTCATATAAATTATCATGGTAATTGTTAGCTAGAAAATTAAACAATTAAACGCAATCATAATAGACGATCCATAGAATAGATCACATTAATTAACATAGAAGCATACTAAAATAAGCTATGCAATAAGATCTGTTGCAATCTTAATCAAAAAATTTAGTTCATTGTTATTGAATTAAAGTCTGGAATCCACAATTGAATAAACATTAAAAGACAAAAATAGAAGTAGAGGATAGAATGAAATATGTTGTCTACAAATCTTATGCTTCCCTATTGCTCCTTCTTTTGATCTTCAATGATCCCCAAGTTGTTTCAATCTCCAACAATCTAATATAAACTAGGGTTTATGTTCTAATCTAATGGAGTGTTTTTTCTAATATAATCTATCTAATCTCCCCCTATTCTATGCCTCACATCATTTATTTATAGGCTACAAGTCTAATTTCTAGCTTAGGAGGAAACCCAATCCAATTTGGAGAAAAAAAGTATCAAAATTCACCCCAAAACACGTCCCAACTTGATCGAGCTCGCCTGACGTCCCTAAGACCGAAATCGCTTATAGGTACCACAAGCTACTGAATAGCCTAGGAATGGGCACCCCGGTGCTGGAAGTTTTTCTGGAATTTTCTACTCTGACATCCCTTGGGATAATTGCTATAACTTCTTTTCTCGAACTCTGATTTCAATGAATCGGGATGTTCCGGAAAGAGAAGACATAAGTCTACAACTTTCATTCTTTGAGTTTCCCGAAATAAGGGCTGGAGGAATGCTAAAATTGGCCATGAAGTGACTGTAATGTAAATGGCAAGCCGAAAATGAGAATCTAGCAACCCCAAATGTTGATCCATGTAACTTTTGTCCCAATTCCTACAAAACAACATAAAACATGTATGAATAGACACAAACACTTCAAAACTTTCAAAAGCTTAAGCTCAAACACACTCAATTTATGGGTATAAAACTCACTCATCAAAACCTTAGAAAATCCAAAATAAATTCAGATTGGTACGGACCTTATTCCAAGACAAATGAATGACATGATTACTCTATTGACCTAATTCTAAGATATGTTTGGATGGTCTCAGAAGACATGATTGGTTTGTCCACTGACATCGTCATTCATTGCCTACCCATTAAAGAGGGATTCAAGTCAGTCGAACAAAAACTCAAGCGATTAAAACCTAAGTGGAGTTTGAAAGTCAAGAAAGAAATTGTGAAACAATTTCAAGCCAACATCATCATGGTGTCAACATACCCTGAGTGGCTATCCAACATAGTCTTCATACCTAAACCCGGAGGGAAGGTGCGAGTTTACGTGGATTATAGGGATTTGAACAAAGCCTGTCTCAAGGATAACTTTCACGTACCATTCATCCACATACTCATTAATAATATAACTCAATATGACATGTAATCCTTTATTGACTGCTTTGCTGGGTACCATCAAATCATGGTTACTAAAGAGGATCGTGAGAAAACTGCATTCATCACTCCTTGGGGAACCTTTTTCTACAAACGGTTTTCATTCAGCCTCATCAATGCCAGAGCTACCTATCAGTGAACTATGATGGTTCTTTTCCATGATTTAATGCACAAAGAGATAGAAGTCTATGTGGATGACATCATTATCAAATCCCAAACCGAGGATAACCACCTAGATCATCTCAAAAAGTTTTTTAACTGGTTACATAAGTACAACTTGAAATTCAATCCAGCCAAGTGCGCCTTTGGCGTCAAGTCAGACAAGTTGCTGGGATTCCTAGTAAGCCACAAAGGCATTGAGCTAGATCCTACAACATTATCTCCATGGTCACACAACCCATCTCATATCCCACATGGATCCTCTCAAGTATGTATTCAGCAAACCCATCTATGTGACTGTCCAAATGGAAGTTGATCGTAAAACAATTTGACATCATCTATGTGACTCAAAAGTCTATCAAAGGTCAAGGAATTGTGGATCAACTAGCCACCGCACCTTCAGGGGACTTCAAACCCTTGGAAACATACTTCCCCGATGAAGGGATAATGGTAATTCAACAACACCATCAGGACAATACACCCCATTCATGGAGGATGTATTTTAATGGAGCTTTAAACATGGGAGGTGCTAGAGCTGGAGCAGTTCTAGTATCTATCTTGGGAGAGCAGTATCCCATTACCATCAAATTGCAGTTTGTCAACTCCAACAACACATCTGAGTATGAAGGCTATATCATGGGGTTGAAGCTAGGCCAATCCATGGGCGTTAAATGGTTAACTGTCTTTGGATATTTTGAACTGGTAATCAAACAAACCACTGGGATCTATCACACCAAGGAATTACATTTGAAGCCTTACCATCAGCAAGTTATCTAGATGGCTTCGGAGTTTGAAGAAATTTCCTTTTTCCACATTCCTCAGAACAAGAATTACTTTGTTGATGTACTAGTAACTTTGGCCTCCTTAATCAACAGATCTAACAAGAAAGACATGCCAATTATCATATTTTCCTGCCAAAAGGCCTCAGCTTACTAGAACTACATTGGAGAAGTATCAGATGAACTTCCTCCCATCCAACACCCTTGGTATCAGGATATCAAAGAGTATCTGTGAGATGGATCTACACTCGGTGAGGCGAGTCAAACTGAAAGAAAGCGGATCCATAGATCCATAGAATGGCCATGAAATTTTATCTAAGCGGAGATACACTCTACAAAAGAGATGTAGGACTAGGCCTTCTAAGATGCCTAGACAAAGTCCAAGCTCAGAGACTCATGGAAGAAATGCATGGTGGAGTATGCGGTCCACACATGAATGGCCCTCTAATTGTCAAGAAGATCCTAAGAACATGACATTATTAGCTCTCTCTCAAGTCTAACTATGATGATCACGTCAAGTGATGTTATCAATGCCAAATTCATGGCAATACTATCCACGCCCCTCCAAGGGAGCTCCACAACCTGAGTTTTCTCTGGCCTTTCTCTATATGGGGAATGGACGTGATCGGGCCCATCGAGCCCAAAGCCAGTAATGTTCATCAATTTATCTTCACCATGATCGACTACTTCACCAAGTGGGTAGAAGCAGCCTCCTCTCTCAAGGTTAATAAAGAGGTGATCATTGGTTTCATCAGAAATAATGTCATTTGTCAATATGGACATCCAGAGGTGATTATATCAAACAATGCCAAAAACCTCAACAACCAAATAATGGAGGAATTATGCAGTAGATTCCATATCAAGTATCTCAACTCCGTCATTTATCGTCTAAAGATGAATGCTACCATTGAAGCGGCTAATAAGAATATCAAAAAGATCATGGAAAAGATGTCCGCCAATTACAAAGGATGGCTTGACTTGTTTCCTCTGACTCTATTAGCCTACAAAACGTCAATGCACACTTCCACTGGGGCAACCCCCTACTCGATTAACCTATTGCATGGAAGCAGTTCTCCTGATAAAGGTGGAAATGGAATCCCTGAGAGTGTTGATAGACGCTCAGCCGGATGAAGATAAATGGTTACAAGATTGGTACCACCAATTATCTCTAATAAATGAAAGGCGGGCCATGACCATCTTCCATGGTCAGTTATACCAACCGAGGATCGCTTGATCCTACATCAAGAAAGTTGACTATGGAAATCCAAAGAAAATGACTTGGTCTTAAAGAATGTCCTTGACAACCAAGATCAATCTAAATGAAAATTCACCCCAAACTGGTAAGGCCCGTTTGTTATCAAGGAGGTATTGACAGGAGGAGACCTCAGATTACAAGAGATGGATGGAGAGGAATTTCCCAACTCATCAACTCGGAACACCGTGAAATGGTACTATTTCTAAATTACCTATAAATCAGCATCCTGGTTCTGGATCATCAGATCCATCAGTCAATTCAAGTTTTCAAAACCTCTCACTACACCACTTTCATCACATCAGTTTGTCCCATCAGGGATGAACTACGCAGACCTGATCTCCCCAATACACAGGAGTACGTAGGCAGCTAATTTTATGGTTCGGTCTAAATACAGAAAAAATAATAGAATCTCTAAACCTTCTTTACCATATACAACTTTCAACCTTTTCACGCTAGGTTGGAACTATGCATACATGATCTCCCCATCATCAATGGGAGTACGTAGGCAGCCATTCACGGTGCGGTCTCACCCCTAACAAAACATAAAACCCTGTCAACAGTACAAGGATCATCCTTCAAACTTTCAAACAAAACAATAAGAGATGGAACTACCTGATCTCCCCAATACACGGGAATACATCGGTAACCATCTGTGGGGTGGTTAAACCACAACTTATCAGCTTAGACCACAAGGATGGAACTACCTGGTCTCCCTACATAAATGGGAAAAACTCGGCGACCATCTAAGCTGTGGTTGAATCCTCAAAGAAAAAAACCTAAGTCCTATCTCCGTACATAAATGCATGCATAATAAACAACAGATGACAATATGATGTAGGGAATGGAAAATAGTGTACATATATTCCTAAGTACATGATCATCTAAATACATCATCTCTGTATACAACTGGAAAATACAGGAAAATAGGACACAACCACCCAGCAACTAACAGAGGCCTATCAAAAGATATAACGAGAATGGGGCATAGCTGCCCAATGTCTAACAGAGGCCTATCAAAAGATATAGCGAGAAATGCATCAGAAAAAGTCAATAGTGTTGATGTCCACATTATCCAACTTATCAATCTAATATAACTGCTCCTGAGTCACTAAATTTGTTCCAGTAGGGATATCAGGACAGTACAACGGAGGGTCTGCACCGGTAAAACAATCTGAATATGGGCCACCTAAAGGGCCAGCCCCAAAGCTGGAAGGATCAATAGTGTCCACCTCAGAAGGATCTCTGGCCAAATGCCGGATGAAGAAATGTGCCTGGTCTAACTGCTGGGTCAAACTATTAATCCGCGTCAGATGAGTAAGCTCTTGGATGTAGGAAATCCAATTGGTCATTATAATGGAGCCAAGAAATATATCCCCTATAAACTTTGTGGTGTGGGTGTGGGCTCTAATGGTGCGAGCGAACCACCAACAGTAAAATTCCTCCTGAGTGAACGGTCTGTCTGACAAAGTAAATCCATCAACACCCACTAATGGGACCTCAATGATCGGCTACATTAATGGCTAATAGCGCCAGACAGGATAACAGATCGGAATGCGAATCTTTCTTGTAGTGCTCCTAATAGCATGCTCTCCTTAATAAAGCTCCCAACCTCAGTCTGTGAAGAGAGGAATCCGACGGGTGGACATCACATACTCGACACCAGTCGGGAAACCACCCTCGAAGATAACTGTCAAGTGGTCCTCAAAGTAAGGAACCCACGTAATGACATCAGTTGTCAACAGCTCCAACTAATAGTGCAAATGGGTGAAACCTTCAGCTATAGGAACCTCCATCAAAGTGGAGTGATGTCATCGCCATCCCCATGGATAGGTGTCTAAACCTAGCAAACTAAGGGGACAAAGATATGTGAGCCTCTCATAGGCCCAAAACAGCCAAAGAAAGATCAAACATCTACGATCAGTTAAACTCTCAACCCGAATAAGGGAAATTAAAAGAAAAAATAATCACCAGTAGGAATAAGTAAAACCCTAACCAAGCCTCTATCAAGCCCTATGAGCGCAGGCGTATTCCCCTGAGGAAGTAGGCAAAGGAGTAGGAACCCCAATCAAACTCTCCAATATAGTCCACATCATATGTGGCGCTGACTAAAGCAAATGACACCATCGAAGTGTTATCTGCCAGGAAATAACCCCTGAGGATGATTAAGAACAATCGTCTAAGGATGGGATCTCTGACCCTCAGATCATAGGGTAATGGTTCAGTCAAAGCCCCACTCATGACATCTACACTCAAAGGACCAGTATGGACCATCTTGCTCTTGAGCGCCATAACCGAGACTCCTAGAAAGGATCTGACGGCAGTCAAGGAAATGTCAGCCACACAAGGTACTAGGGCCCTTGAAAACTCCATCCCAATGATGAACCACCAATCCATCGGTGTCATCATCACCTAACAATCCAACAAATGGAGAGACTGAGTCTAGTGAAACCAACGCTCAGACAAAGCCCTGACGTATTCCCAGGGATAACAACGGGGGAGGATGGAAAAGAACGCCTCAAAGCCCCAAGCATGCACAATCTCTCGGTACTCTAGATGAAGAGTCTGGCACATAAAATATATGCTGAACCAGTTCCCTCAACGCTACGTAAAGCCAGGAACTTGTATCATAATGAAAATTAACATCAAAACCCTTGACCCCATAAATGGGAAAAGGAAGAACCGCATAGCTTTTACCTCATTTGCATGCAGATAGATCAAGGGGTGACGACTCAAATCCTCCAGAAGCTTTGGATTTATCACACTTATAACTGGAAGTTCCCTGCGGGGAATAGATGAAGAAGGAGCATGTTCCACAATGGGTACATCCTCCTTCTCATCCTCAACATCTTATCTCTCAACCTAGATAAGACGAATCACTAACTCCGTCAACCGACAAGGCTGTCAAGCTGGGCAAAGCCAAGCCACATCTGAAGCTCTCTTCCTCACACATGCAGAAGTCCGAAGGAAGCTGCTCGGCTGGTCTGGATCCATATATCTGAACAAAAGTCTCCAAATTACCTCAGAAAGGGTGTGGTAAATTCTAACTTGGAGCTCATTAAATGCATTTCATATCTATATGCATGCATGCATTACTTTAACATACATCCATAATAGAATTAAAAATGCATGATCCTTCAATGCCTAGAATCATAAAAAAATTTCGCCAGCCTCCTTTGTAAAAAGGACTATCCACATGCGCGTAGGTATGAGTAGGTGGCCATTCAGTGGCATACCAACTCACAGTCATAAACATCCTATATGCACAAAAAATATCAAAGTCATAATCCACAAGGGTAGCCTAATTACCAGGATTAATTTGTTTCTAAACCTTTGCTCATTTGTCCTCAAATAGTATGAAAAAATAGCAGAAAAAGGTGCCAAATTAACTGTTTCAAAAGTTACTTTTTTTCACATCAATAGGTTTAGAATGGTAAAATACTAATATTTACTGTGTTAAATAATTTTTATCAAATCATATGAGCATGCATATTCACTACTATGTGTTTAGAAGCATTTCATGTGATATCAAACTTTCCAACAGTCAAAACTGGAAAAGAAAACATGTATACGTTACCAAAATAGTGCAGAACAACTGTACGGTGATAGATTTTGCAAAAATAGCCCAAACTTAGTAAATCTAAGGATGAAATCTCAGATTTCCTGTGCGGCTTCAAGTTGAAAATGACTTGAGAAAGGGAAAGGAAGTGAGATATACACCCACGGGTGGTCGCGGGTGTACTCGCGGTAGCCGTGGCTCCACCTATGGCTACCGGTGATCCTCACCCCCTCCGGCTCGATTAAATTTGACTTGCAAAGGAGGTCCCACAAGATGAAAAGTTAAATCAGAATAAAAGACGCTACACGATTAAGTAGAAAAGCCTAAAATCCTGATTTCTAAAGACCAAACTACGGGTCTACTTATCAATCATTGGTATTTGCGCAGATATAGGGTTTACAAAGCCAATAATCATAGCTGATAGAAGCCACCCCTAGCAATACCTCGCAAAGGTCCAATGCAATTAACTTGGGGTTTTAATTGCAATCAAAATCATAAATCTCGTCAGAAATCCATCCCCAGTGGAGATTTCATACATCTTTAACCGTTGAAGAACATTTCAGCGTAGATTAGGTAACCCTAATATTATCAGTCATTTGCAGTAACCCCAACAAAACATCAGCGATGGTCTGATGATGTTAACCATTGAAGAACATTTTAGCATAGATCAAGCAACCCTAATAGTATCAACTGTTGGCAGTAACTCCAACGAAGCATCGGAGATGGTCCGATGATGTTAACCATCAAAGAACATTTCAACGTAAATTAGGCAACCCTGATATTACCATCCATTGGCGATAACTCTAGCGAAGCATCGGAGGTGGTCCGATGATGTTAACCATTAAATAACATTTCAACGTAGATCAGGTAACCCTGATATTATCAGCTATTGGTAGTAACTCCAGCGAAGCATCAGAGATGGTTCGATGATGTTAACTGTTGAAGAACATTTTAACGTAGATCAGGAAGCCCTGATATTATCAGCCATTTTCAGTAACTTTAATGAAACATCAGAGATGATACGATGATTTTAGTCGTTGAATGACATTTCAATAAGGGTCAGGCAATCCTGACATTACAAACTGTTGGCAGTAACTCCAACAAAGCGTTAAAAAAAACCTGATGATCATCCTCATCTGGGAGGACCGATGATGGAATCTGATATACAGATCCTCTATAATTATAGCATAATTCCCCAATAATCTCTCGCAAATGAGTAGAACATCTTCAGTGGAAAGCTTGTAATAAGGATTAAGGACTTTGATGATCACCCCAATGTCGACATCCTGTGATCTCAAATCATGGAAATTCCTGTGAGCTTTGGAAACTAGCTACCGGTTGAGTAGGCATCCAATCAGTTAACCAAGTTATCATGCACAACACCATTCAGACAATAGAAGCGGTGGGAGCAGACAGTTGTCATGTTTTATTAGAAAGCATTCCAACAAACCACTTAGCATTCATTTGTATCATGCTGCATTACATTTTCATCATGTTCATCTTGTTCATATTTCAAGTGTCTATTGATCTTTATCCTATCCATGCTATTACACTGCATGAATATGATAAAGAGGGCATCTGTAGACACTCAAAATTTTGTATTCTTGTTATTAACCCTGCAGTAGGGTAGAATCGTCTTCCAGAGATAACTCTGGAAGTCAAATCGATTCAATTCGAGATAACCCCGGATGTCAAAATCTCGAGACAATCCCAGATACTCGAGATAATCCCAAGACAACCTCGGATGATTCGGTTTTAAACCTCAAAGATAACCCTGAGGGATGTAGTTCCAGTTCTGAAGAAAACCACAGAAAAGTCAGTTCCAAACCCTAGAGACAACCTCGAGATTTTCAGTTCAAACCCTAGAGATAACCCCGGAAGGTTAAGCACATTTCAGAAATAACCCTGAGAACATTCAACATCCATAGCAGCCAAATCTCAGAAATAACCCTGAGCAACAACTACTACATTTGCGTAAAGCCAAAGATAACCTTGATATTATATTCACGTCATCTCAACATCATTTCAATCAACACTGCATACAGAAGTGTCCCCCAAGAACCATAGCTCAAATCCCGAGTGAGTAATACACAAGACAACACACCAGTTATAATTTGAAGACTTGGAGATCTAGTCATGGACCCATCTTTTCGGCTTCGTAAAACCTCTAATCCAATGTCATTGTGTAGCTCTCGATAATAACATTTCTAAAAGGTACAACACGCCTTTATCGGATTCCCAGATCGAAAGTTATGAAGGTTCGAGCGGATAGCGCGTTGCCCAAGTGTACGTACTTTGAGACGACAGGACCCATAGAGCTCGAGGCACCCCAGGCAACCGCAGGTAGACTCACAACTGCCGCGGGTAGACTCGCGGCTCTTTGGTCTTTAAATATGAGCTCTTGGCAGCTTATTTGAAAAAAAAGAGAAATTGAGAGAAAACTTTATCTGTTTCAGTCTATAAACACTTCTAAAGTGCTCTAAACTGAGTGATTCTTCTTCCTAAACACTTGTAAGCTCGAGTTTTGATACATATTAAAATTTAACTGGTGGAAACTGAGTTTTCAAGCATGTAAAGCTATCTGAAATCTTCTAGGCAGCCCACTGTAAGATATTTTAGATTTTTAATCTTTTCATCACTTATATATATATATATATATACTAACATTGAGAGTCGGGTTGCGTGGGTATGCCCAGACTCTATTTCGATTGAGCCTGCATATATATCTGGTGCGTTTATCGCTTTTATATATATAAATACTTATATATATATGTATATATATATATATATATATATATATTTACATTCTTGTCTGGCCTGGAGATCACTTCGTGGACTTTACTACTTTTATATATATATATATATATATATATATATAGCTGTTTTATCTACTTTTTATTATGTAGATATTTAATCTTTTAGCCTGCGGGCTAGATTTGCCTAAGTCTGACTATTTCTCACTTTGATCGGTTCATGGTGACTAAACTGGAACCGTTGAAGCTAGAATAGTTCATATTTACTCAAATCTAGTTCTTTTTCTAGCTTTTGAATATATTGCTTTCTCATGTGAGCCTAGGAATCATGTGATCATAGATTCAGTCTCTGAATCTAGATTCAGTTCCCGTGATGGACATTTGTGAAAGTATTATGCATAAAAGCCAATCATGTATGATGATAAAGCATATACTGTGTAATCAATCTTATTTATTTATTAATAAAAGAATTATTTATTAAAGGCATTTATTATCTACATGGTGTTTGTTTTTAATAATATGTGATAAACCCATAGTTTTAAGCAACGCTTTTAGAATAATGATGATGATCATTCTAATGAGATCTAAATTCTTAGAAAGCTTAAAACTAAAATAGTTCCCAATCATTGGATTACTAAATTTGGGATTAGTGAATCCGGATAGATTGGTACATACGTTGCTTTGCTTTCTCATTGGATGAGGATGATTGATCTCATGATCATTTGTGTGGAGACACTAAAGCAAGTATGTAGGTGCTTATTAGAGAATAAGTTCAATTGAACGTGACTCGCTAAGGAATACCTAATGGAGTTTTACTTACCTCGTCAATAGGAATTCCTATAGTGATAGTAAATACAAATGATCCTTAGACTTGAGATCATCATAGTATCTTATATATAATGAATTACACTTTGACTTATTCCTTAAGACTCTTAGAGTATATCAAAGGGTATGCTTGGGTGTAATAAGTTATATATGAAGATAATGAATGATCAATAAAGAATCTACCACTTCTAGTAAAAGGAAAAATGTCCTATGTGATTCGATAAATGACAACCCGTGAATCTTGGTGGCGAGGTGGAATGAAATTAGAAAGTAGTTTCTAATTTGCATTCATTGGGAGTTGTTCATTTAGGAATCGAAATACATATAATTAAATAAAATAAGACTTGACAGTAATTCCATGTCTTATATTTAATCGGGACATAGTATGGTGGAAGGATTGAATTGTACGGTAACTATTTACTCAAAGGTTCTTTTATGATTAATGTTGAAATCTATATTATCTGGAAAGTCGTTGATCGCTAGCGAGGCTTATCCCTATTGTTGAATAAATATTATTTATTTAAATAAAATATTTGTTAATTTATTTATTTAAATGAGATTAGAATTGTTCTAATTGATTTATTCACAACCGGTTTAATATGGAGAACCTAAAGGGTCACACCATAAAAGGAAGAATAATTATTTAAGAAGTTAATGGCATAATTGTAATAATATGTTAAGTATATTTAATTTAATCTATGGTGATAGAATAAATTAAATAGCATAATATTTATTATTTAATATTTTAGAAATATTAAATATAAATTAATAAGAGGAGTCTTATTAATATTATTATAATTATTATTATTTTAATTTCAAAAGGTTTAGGAATTAATTTAATATTAGTACTCTCATTTATTCCTAATTGGATTAGGAAAGAAAATTAGTTAAAGGAGTTTAACTAATTATCCCTAATAGGATTAGAGAGCCCATTTAATTAAAAGAGTTTAATTAAATAAATAATACCTTATTTTAATTAAAATAGGGTTATATAATATCTTTATAAGAGGAGTCTTATATTAGATATGGGATATAATGTAATTCCAAGATTTGAGAGAGTACACCCTTTTCTTATTCAGATAGGAAAAACTAGGATTTGAGCCAAATCCTTCTTCTTAAAAAAAAATCCTCTTCCTTGGTGGATCACCTATAGAGGCCACACACTTGGGTGGCTTACATTGATCAAAGGAAGGAATCTACCCGAGATTCAAGGAGATCATGAGAAAGTAGAGGTGAACTCGCACTGAGGAAGCTCGTTTCTGAGGGTATGATTTCATAATTTCTTATTCTTCGTTTAATTAATAATATGCATAAAGGATGATCCGGATAATTGGTTTGTGAAAAATTTTAAAATCGATTTTATCTCGCTTAGCTAAATTTTGCAATTTGATTGCTACTTTGATTTTCACGAAAACCTAACAGTGGTATCATGAGCCAAACTTTATGCGAATTATTAATTATTTAGATTCTAAATATGTATGGGTATGTATTTTGAATAATTTATTGGGCATAATTTGTTGTATAAAATTATTATTTTATGAAAAAAAAAAAGTTTTCGATTTTTTTTTTTTTTTTAAAGCATGATTACCGAAAAGAAAAAAAAACAAACAAAACCATGACTCTGGGTCATTGCAACATCAAAACCTAATACGGGCGATCTCTTTTATTCAAAAGTTGAATCCGTGTGGCAGTATGTGTAAATATATGTTTTGTCTAAAACATAAAATACTTAATTGTCAAGGGATTTCCATAGTTGAGTCCGGTTTTGATGTGGGCACGTGGCAGGATAAAGCAAAGCAGTCCGTTTTTTTTTTATAACAAATAGGACGGCATTGACATTTTTTTTTTGTCCAGGAGCATGGTCCGGCCATTTGTTTAAAAAGAATAGGACTTTTATATATATATATATATATATATATATATATATATATATATATTGTTATATATATATATATATATATTAAATCTTAATAATTTTATAATTAAAATAAAAGAGTTTATTTTAATCTTGAAATTGATTTCATGCAACATAAAATTGCCCATTAAATGATACTCATATATATATGGAATGATTTAATTTATTGATACATATGATGATATGTATGATAATAAATGGGATTGATTATGGACAATTGACCAATATGATTGGATTTATTTTAGTTGGATGTTTTGAATGAATGGGTTTTATTAAATGGGGTCTGCATGCCTGCCTTTTCTCGTTTTCTTCTTGATGTAAATTCTATCTCTCTCCTATGTACTTCCCTCGATCACGATCAAGGTTTCTATTTAAATTAAATAGTATATGTAATAGGACTAGTTAGAATTTTTTGAAGAACCGAAGATCAAAGATCAAGGAGCGCTTGAAGACCCGTTTGTAATGGAGCCCGGGTTTAAATGTAATAGTTATATTTAAATGTTTATTCTTTGCACCCTAGGGTTTGACCTTTTGGTTCACTTGGTGGCTCTAGTGAACCAAACTAGAATAAAAGTCCATAATCAATCCGGGTAGAATATAGTATTCTATATGTGCATGCTAGTATTATATATATTATATATTATGCAAACATGCTTCGCATGTTTAATAATATGACGCGTATTTTATATATATATTTGCATGCGCGCTAAACAAGATGAGACAAATAATAACAAATCCTCAAAGTTTTTTTTTATAAGTCTTAAGCGCTTCAAAGATATTTAGAATATCGAACGTCGCTTTCTAAAGCATGATAAAATTAATAGAGTATTAAATATTTAATATGAGTTTGTTGTGTCACCACAAGGAAAGTATTAAGTATTTAAGATGTTAATTTATCACATTTGATGCTTATAAAGAAAATTGAACAATATTGTTTTGTTGTGTCACCACAAGGGCGATATTTTTCTTTTTGATATATATGGAAGTGCTAGGTTGACTTAACTTAGATAATTTTGATTTGGATGTGCCACCACTTGATCAAAATAATCCAAGAGGCAAAACATAAGGAGTTACATGTTGATGTAATTGACAAGGAGTTGTCTACCTATTTATTTATATATAGTTTGTTGTGTCACCACAAGGCTATATATATTTGAAATGGGATCCTTATTCTCACTAGCAAAAAAAAAACTTTAATTAGATTTTGCCGAACTATATAAATGAGGGTAATATAGTTTGAAGAAAATAGTGGGAGATACCAATATAAAATAAGACCTAATTTATTTTGGTAATTAATAAATGAATGTTTGCTAAAATATTATCTTTTTACATGCAGAATTTTGAAAATGTCACATTCACTAATTTCATCACAGAAGCATACTTGATGCTAACAAACCGAATTTGACCAACTACACCTGAATTTGGTTAAGGAATCTGAGAATTGTTCTCACTGCTGAAAAGATTTCTTATGTCCTAAATTCGCCTGTACCTGCAAAAGTTGCAGAGACAGCCTCCGAGGAAGAGATTGCTACTTTTAAACAGTGGCAAGATGATGCATCAGTGGCTCAATGCATCATGCTCGCATCCATGAGTAACGAGCTTCAACGTCAGCATGAAAACATGGATGCTCCTACTATGCTACTGCACCTTGGAGAGTTGTATGGTGAGCAAAGTAGGACTGCTAGATATGAAATATCTAAGGAGCTCTTCCGATCTCGGATGATGAGGGCACTACCGCTGAGACTCATGTCCTAAAGATGATCAATCGATTGAACGTCTTGGACAGCTTGGGTTCATCATGGATGGGGAGTTGAGTCAAGATTTAGTCTTGCAGTCACTCCAGACACCTTCTCACAATTTGTTGTGAATTTTCACATGAATAAGTTGGATGTCGACTTGCACAATTACTTAACATGTTGAAAATCGAAAGGTCACTTCCCATCCAAGAAGAACCATGTCTTCTTCGGTGGATGATTCTTCCAAGAAAGGAAGAGGCCCAAGGTATCTTCCGAAGGAAGAAATCCAAGAAGGCTAAGGGAAAGGCGAAAGTGAAGGATCAAAAGAAACTGATCCAGCTAGCAAAGGAATTTGCTTCCATTACAATAAGCCGGGTCATCATTTGAAGAGGAACTGCAAGGATTATCTCATGAGAACAAAAGCGTAAGAAGCTTGGAGAAGCTTGAATCCTAATCAAGGTTTGTTTATGATTGAAATTAATTTTTCCGAAAGTCAATCTTCTACTTGGGTATTGAATACCGGATGTGGTTCTCACATATGTAATAATATGCGAGGACCGGTCGTAAGTAGAAAAGGCGAAAGAAAGGATGAGGTCGTCCTACGAGAGTGGGAAATGGAGCAAAGGTTCTTTGCATTAGTGTAGGGACTTATTGTTTAGCACGCCTACGGGCAAGTTCATTAATTTAAATAATTGTTATTTTGTTCCAAATATCATTAGAAAACATTATTTCTATCTCTCGTATTGGATATGGATGGTTTTAATATTATAATAAAGAACAACAGGTTGTTCCATTTATAATGATAATGTTTTATATGGTGTTGGTAATTTGCGAAATGGACTTTATATACTGACTTGCATGAAAATATATTTCAAATTGAACAAACTAAGAAAAGGAAAAGAGATGATGTTAATTATACCTTCATGTGGCAATCAGAGACTTGGTTATATTAATGAAACAAGATTATCCAAGTTGCATAAAGATGGGCTCTAGAGCTATCGATTATGAATCATATCCAACTTGTGAATCTTGTCTCATGGGTAAAATGACTAAATCTCCTTTTAGTGGAAAAGGAGAGAGAGTTACTGAGAGTTGTTAGCGTTGGTACACACACGATGTATGTGGACCTATGACAACGACCGCATTTGAGAGGGTATTCTTATTTTATTACATTCAACGATTTACCACTCAAGATTTGGATATGTGTATTTAATGAAATACAAATCTTAATCATTTGAAAAGTTCAAAGAGTTCGTAAGTGAAGTTGAGAAGCAAACCGGTAAGAGTATTAAGATTCTTCGATCCGATCGAGGAGGAGAATACTTAAGTGGTGAGTTTCTCAATTGTCTCAAAGAAAATGGTATAATCTCACAATGGACTCCACCGGGGACGCCACAAATGAATGGTGTATCTGAAAGGAGAAATCGAACATTGTTGGACATGGTTCGATCTATGATGAGCTTTTACCGACCTTCCGGTTTCCTTCCGGGGATATGCCTAGAATCGGCAGAGATACCTACTTAACAAGGTACCTACAAAATCCGTCCCCAAGACCCCATATGAGTTATGGACAGGGAGGAAACCAAATCTTAAGCATTTTAAGACTTGGGGTTGTCCAACTTATGTCAAAAAGTTTGAAGACGATAAAGTCGCAGACTAGATCGACAAATGCAGATTTGTGGGATACCCTAAAGAAACATCGGGTATTATTTCTATCATCCAACCGATCAAAAGGTGTTTGTTGCGAAACATGCCGCCTTCTTGGAAAGGAGTTTATCCTTGAAGGGGTCGATTGGAGTAAGATATATCTTGAAGAAGTTCAAGAACCACAAAATACTACGAGATCAAAGTGAGGTACCTAATCAAGTAGAGATTCCTTCATACCACACCCTATTCAGAATGGAAGAGTACCAAAGATACCGAGAAGGTATGGACTTGTCATAGAAGATGACAATGAGGTACGCATCATAGATGATGATAATCCATTGAATTACTGAATGTGCTATGAGTAGTAAAGACTCGGAGAAATGGCAAGAAGCCATGAAATCCGAGATGGACTCCATGTATGAGAACCAAGTATGGACTTTGGTCTCACCACCTGAAAGCATTAAGCCTATTGGGTGTAAATGGGTCTTTAAAAGAAAGACTGGAGCAGACGGCAAGGTAGAGACCTATAAGGCCCGGGATTGGGTTGCAAAAGGTTTCAAACAAAGACAAGGAGTTGACTATGACGAAAACCTTCTCACCAAAGAGCAATGCTCAAGTCCATTCGGATTTTCTTGCGATTGCAGACTTACCACGACTACGAAATCTGGCGGATGGACGTGAAAACGGCCTTCCTCAATGGGAAACTTGAGGAGGATGTGTATATGACACAAACGGAGGGATTTGTTTCAAAGGTTGGAACAAATCAAGTCTGTAAGCTACAACGATCCATTTATGGATTAAAGCAAGCTTCTCGTAGGTGGAACATCCGTTTTGATGAGACAATCAAAAAGTTTGATTTTATCAAAAATGAGGATGAACCATGTGTGTACAAGAAGGTTAGTGGGAGCGCTGTTTCATTCCTTGTATTATATGTTGATGATATATTACTGATAGGGAATGATATTCCTATCTTTATAAAACAATTAAAATCGGTTATCTAAACACTTCTCCATGAAGGACTTGGGAGAAGCATCCTATATTTTGCGGGATAAAGATCTATAGAGATAGATCTAATAGGATGCTTGGCTTATCCCAAGGAACGTACATTGACTTGATGCTAAAAAGGTTTAGCATGGAAGATTCCAAAAGAGGTCTCATGCCGATGAGCCATGGAATACATCTCTCCAAGAAACAAGCCCCAAAGACACTGAGGAGAGAAAAACCGCATGAGTAAGATTCCTTATGCTTCAAAGAATAGGATCTATCATGTACGGTATGATATGTACTAGACCGATGTCGCTCATGCACTTAGTGTAACAAGCGAGATATCGGTCGAATCCGGAGAAGAACACCGGAAGGCGGTGAAAAATGTCCTAAAGTACTTAAGAAGAACTAAGGATGTATTTCTTGTCTCACGGTGGTCCTAATTAAAACTAGAGGGCTTCACGGACTCAAGTTTTCAAACAGACCAAGATGACAATAAATCCATTTGGGGTATGTGTTTACCTTAAACGGTGGCGCGTTGAGTTGGAAAAGTTCCAAGCAACAAAACGATTCTTGATTCAAAGTGATGAGGCAGAGTATATAGTCGCAAGTGAAGCTTCGAAAGGAAGTTGTTTGGATGAAGAAGTTCATTACCGAACTTGGTGTGGTTCCTAGCATTAAAGGACCAAAGGCCTTTATTCTGTGACAACACTTTGAGCATTATTAAAGAAGCTAAGGAACCCAGTGTCTCATCGTAAATCCAAACACGTGTTGCATGGCGATTTCATTTGATCGGAGAGATCATTGAAAGAGGAGACGCCACCGAGCGTGTGGACTCTCAAGACAATATTGCGAGATCCATTTACTAAAGCGTTAACACAACAAAGCGGTTTGATCGTCACTTAGAGAAGATGGGTATGAGATACCACGGCGATTGGCTTTAGTGCAAGTGGGAGATTGAAAGTATTATGCATACAAGCCAATCATGTATGATGATAAAGCATATACTTGTGTAATCAATCTTATTTATTTATTAATAAAAGAATTATTTATTAAAGGCATTTATTATCTACATGGTGTTTGTTTTAATAATATGTGATAAACCCATAGTTTTAAGCAACGCTTTTAGAATAATGATGATGATCATTCTAATGAGATCTAAATTCTTAGAAAGCTTAAAGCTAAAATAGTTCCCAATCATTGGATTACTAAATTTGGGATTAGTGAATCCGGATAGATTGGTACATACGTTACTTGCTCATTGGATGAGGATGATTGATCTCATGATCATTTGTGTGGAGACACTAAAGCAAGTATGTAGGTGCTTATAAGAGAATAAGTTCACTGAACGTGACTTGCTAAGGAATACCTAATGGAGTTTTACTTACCTGTCAATAGGAATTCCTATAGTGATAGTAGTACAAATGATCCTTAGACTTGAGATCATCATAGTATCTTATATATAATGAATTACACTTTGACTTATTCCTTAAGACTCTTAGAGTATATCAAAGGGTATGCTTGGGTGTAATAAGTTATATATGAAGATAATGAATGATCAATAAAGAATCTACCACTTCTAGTAAAAGGAGAAATGTCCTATGTGATTCGATAAATGACAACCCAGAATCCTTGGCGGTGGGGAATGAAATTAGAAAGTAGTTTCTAATTTGCATTCATTGGGAGTTGTTCATTTAGGAATCGAAATACATATAATTAAATAAAATAAGACTTGACAGTAATTCCATGTCTTATATTTAATCGGGACATAGTATGGTGGAAGGATTGAATTGTCTGGTAACTATTTACTCAAAGGTTCTTTTATGATTAATGTTGAAATCTATATTATCTCGGAAAGTCGTTGATCATTTGGGGAGGCTTATCCCTATTGTAGAATAAATATTATTTATTTAAATAAATTATTTGTTAATTTATTTATTTAAATGAGATTAGAATTGTTCTAATTGATTTATTCACAACCTATTTAATATGGAGAACCTAAAGGGTCACACCATAAAAGGAAGAATAATTATTTAAGAAGTTAATGGCATAATTGTAATAATATAGTTAAGTATATTTAATTTAATCTATGGTGATAGAATAAATTAAATAGCATAATATTTATTATTTAATATTTTAGAAATATTAAATATAAATTAATAAGAGGAGTCTTATTAATATTATTATAATTATTATTATTTTAATTTCTAAAAGGTTTAGGAATTAATTTAATATTAGTACTCTCATTTATTCCTAATTGGATTAGGAAAGAAAATTAGTTAAAGGAGTTTAACTAATTATCCCTAATAGGATTAGGAGCCCATTTAATTAAAAGAGTTTAATTAAATAAATAATACCTTATTTTAATTAAAATAGGGTTATATAATATCTTTATAAGAGGAGTCTTATATTAGATATGGGATATACGTAATTCCAAGATTTGGAGAGTACACCCCTTTTTTTTTATTCGGATAGGAAAAACTAGGGTTTGAGCCAAATCCTTCTTCTTGAAAAATTCCTCTTCCTTGGTGGATCACCTATAGAGGCCACACACTTGGGTGGCTTACATTGATCAAAGGAAGGAATCTACCCGAGAGATTCAAGAGATCATGAGAAAGTAGGAGGTGAACTCGTGCACGAGGAAGCTCGTTTCTACAAGGGTATGATTTCATAATTTCTTATTCTTCGTTTAATTAATAATATGCATAAAGGATGATCCGGGTAATTGGTTTGTGAAAAATTTTAAAATCTGATTTTATCTCGCTTCCGCTAAATTTTGCAATTTGATTGCTACTTTGATTTTCACGAAAACCTAACAATTTGTAGCTGCAGCCGGCTTGTAAATTATCTATGGTGTCTGAATATCCTTAGATGGCTCTCATCCCCATAAGGAGTTTGGCACTACTATGTATCTTATTTTCTCGAAGATGCCACGCATCCCGAAAATAAAAGCAATCAAGCATAACACTTAATAAAATGGAAGTATCAAAGGCCTCAATTACTAGTGAGCATAAGGGTTTGAAAAACCTATTTTACAAAACATCACTGCTATATGTTTTTTGTAAGACCCCAACTTTTATGAATAAAGAATAATTTTTCTCAAAATATATTTTTGAATATTATGGTGTTGATTTGATATAATGTTATAGTTGTGGGTAATATTTATAAATTTACAAAGTAAGCAAGTTGTTATAAAATATTCGATTGGTCGGGGAATATTCTTTTTAACAGGAATATTTGTACAATGACACAATTATTGATGGACCCCATAACGGAAGTATTGTCAGAGTTAGAAAATGACAGAAATTTCTTTTTATAAAAATAACGGTGAAAGTTTTACCATTAAATTGTTGAAATATCCGGTGGTAAAAGTACAATAATACGTGTGGTTGCATAGTAGCACATGGTATTGTATAGTATTTTTGATTATTGATGCTTATGTGAGAAGTCACTCAGTTTTATTCAAATATTAACATAGTAATTGCAGCATAGTATCTCTCATATTATTGATTCAGTTATTGTCACAGTATCATCTGCACAATATTTTATATTATTAAATCAATAATTGAGACGATAAAGTTATTCATATTATTATTTACATTATTGACGATGTATAGAAAGTTCTGTCGAGGAAAGGGATTGGTCACCTAATTGTGCGTCAATAGGGATAAATCCTTATTATCGGAAATCCCCCTCTTTTATGGGAATGATCTGGTTGTTAATATTATGAGTCATAATATTAATGATGAATAAGTTCATGTTGATTAAAGATGTTTGTTCATTTAGTTTTCTTTAATTCTTTCGTGACCCAATTACCCTCAAAGGAGGAAATTCTGTGATTGGCTAGTTTTGTTATAATTTACCAAACGGGCAATTAATCGGATAAATGCGCAATTAATTACTATTAGTTATCATGCAAATTATTGTTGGTTCACAAACATGGAACTATTGGTTCACATGCATGTACTATTAGGGGAGTTTGTACAAGATTGATAATACTTGAAGGACTAAATTAAAAATGGAGGTAAAGATAAAGGTAAACTGTAATAAATTGAGCCCCTAAACGTGCAGTTATCGAAACTATATGTTCCTATAAATAGAAGCTCATTTCTTTTTTCATTCTCACCAATTCACTAAGACACACAAGAGCAACTATAGAGAGAGAAACTATAGAGAGGAAGAAGAAGAGTATTCTGCTACTTCATTATTGTAGTGTCTAGTCTTCTACTAAGGTAAGGGGTATTATTTATTTCATATTCACTTACGATATTATTTTTCGTATTCATAAGGAATTTTATTTTCGTTCAATATTCATAAGGAATATTATTTTTGTTCAATATTCGTAGGGATATTGTCTTCGTTTAATATTTGTAAGGAATATTATTTTCGTTCAATATTCGTAAGGGATATTATTTTTGTTCAATATTCGAATGAAATAATATTTTCTTCCATACTCTATAATATGTAAGTAATAGTATTTCGTTTCGTATTTCTAATTCTACACTCATTTTATTAAAGCACTGCTTCCATACTCCGTGAAATTAATAGAATATCCTTGAAATTTGTGTATCATCTAGTATCGTTTCATAAGAATATTTTTCTGAACATTCTTATTAAATTTTAAGCTTTTTATGCTGGAGTACTATTCACAGGGTACTATTTACAATGTACTATTCATGGGGTACTATTCACGAAGTACTATGCACGGGATACTATTCCCAAAATACTATTCATGAAATACTATTCACGAGGTACTATTCACTCAAGTACTATTTACTGGGGTACTATTTATGACAAATTTATTTCTTTAATATCCAAATCATTTTTGATACAATATTATTCTTGTATTTTGCTCGACAAAGCAGTATCATGTTGAAAATTTGGACATTATTGAATTCTGGATAAATTAAATTATAAATCTTTAAAAATTTATCCTTTGCTTTCTTCTAATTGAATTCTTATATTATTGTCATCATCCTCATGCTTATATTGTGATGAAAGTCATCGTTGGCCCGTAGTGCATAGATGGACTATTGATTGGTATGATTATGACCATGGATTATTCGGTATAATCATGACCCGTAATGTTACAAATGATGGTAAAAGTCCTCATTGGACATAGTGCATTGATGGATAGTTGTTGGCATGATCATGACCATTTGTGATTACACGAATATCCTTGGCCCGTAGTGTATGGATAATTTGTGGACGTGATACTAATGAATATCATTGGCCCGTAGTGCATGGATAATTTAGTGATGTGGATTATTTATTAAGCTGAGTCTCAACGATAAAATTTATAATAAACTTTTAAATAATAGTAGATAGTAGATATTATACTCTACTTGACTCTTCTAATGGATTGCTATTTCCCCTACAAATGTTGATCTAAAACATGTTGTCTATTGTATTCTATCAGTTGTTATACTGTTGAAGGATAACGATAATTTATTCTACATTATCTTAGTCATAATTTTCTATACTGAGCTAGTTGAGCTCACCCTTTTCTTTCATTATTCTCTTCAGAAAATGAGAATATAGCTGGGACGAGTAGGGGAATGGTGTGATGGTCCAGGATAAGTGGCTATAGTAGTCCTTACTATTCTATGAAATAATGTGATAATAATTTTAATTAGGACTCCATTGAGTTTGGATATTGTCTAGAAGACAATATTCGTGTTAAAACTCTCAGGTTATATTTTGTGATAATTTACACGATAGTTGTATAATTAAGTTGTATTTGTATTCTGTACCAAGTATTTGGCGACTCGGAATGGGTTATGTATACCTATTTGGGGGCGTCACACTATTAAAATTGAACTTTTATACAAAAGTCAAACCCTTTGTATATAGGTGCAAATCAGGCATAACACTACTTCCAAATAACTGCACATAGACCTAATTCACACACACATTCACAGATAAAAGTTAAATGAAAAGTGGCGGTAACCGTGTTATCACGGAAGTCGGGGGTGCCTACCACCTTCCCTCTGCTTAATCAAGCCCTCGGACCCTAACGAATTTCGATTTTGCAGACCAATTAAACAGTGTCATATCACTAGGTCTTTGTGCAAACCTTTTCTCGGTTGGGTTGGTGCAATCATTTAAAAATAACCAACTGGCGACTCTCACAGTTAAATCGTCGACATATACATGTTGGACCTTTTCAAAAAAAAAATTCAAACAAATCTCACCTAAAATGAGAACACCAAAAGACAAGAACAGAAAGGGACAAATAAAAATACCAACTTCGACAACAAAGAAGAAGAGAGAAAATATATCCATTAATCTCAATTTCCTATGAATATCTACTTTTTTAGTCTTCTAGCTAAACTAGTCTGTTTAATATGTGGAAGCGATGAGGGAGTATAATTATGCTCCTTTTGTTTCTAAATAAGTGAAGTTTTAGATGAATGGTTTTTATTCAAAATATTTGATGTTTTAAGAAACTAATATGTTTTTATTACCATTTTTCCAATTTTACCCTTCTCATTATTAGCTTCATTAATACTCACCTTAATTATTTTTCACACTTTTTCTCTTTTTCAAGGTTGATGTTTCATATTCTTTAAACTATACTTCATTAAACATTATTGGTGGGAAATAATTTTTAATGGAGTAACATTTGAAGAAATTAAAAAGTTATGGAGTAATGGTGGAGATAAATAATTTAATAACGTATTAATTAAGGGTATATTAGAAATATTTTAAAATGTTAAATACTTTCTTAATCTGTGTGTAACATTCTTAAACATTAGTTATTTAGAGTGTGGAGGACTTGAAGCGTTCCGAACTCTTCAAGCAGACATAGCAAGAGATGCCAATGAAGCATTGGAGAGGTTCTGTGATGGAAGTAGGAAGACTGTGTTGTGAATGGTGGACATGGAATCTTCTTATCTGACTGTTGAATTAGTTCTTCTGGAAACTGTTGGTCAAAGTCCTTGCCCATTTACTTTAGCGTGCCTTTCCTTTTTCCCATGCCCCGGACCTATGAATTTTTAGCCTCCCTATTTCTTTGTTGCCTTCCCTTAGATTTGAGCTATAAAAGGAAGGAAAATGGAAGGAAGATAGGTACACCTGAAAGTAATATGCACACAAGCCAATCATGTTTGATGATAAAGCATATACTTTGTAACAATCTTATTCATTTATTAATAAAAAGTATTAATTTATTAAAGGCTTTTAATTATCTACATGATGCTGTTTTATAATATGTGATAAACCCATAGTTTTAAGCAATGCTTTTAGAATAATGATGATGATCATTCTAATGAGATCTAAATTCTTAGAAAGCTTAAAACTAAAATAATTCCCAATCGTTGGATTACTAAATTGGGGATTAGTGAATCCGGATAGATTGGTACATACGTTGCTTGCTCATTGGATGAGGATGATTGATCTCATGATCATTTGTGTGGAGACACTAAAGCAAGTATGTAGGTGCTTATTAGAGAATAAGTTCATCGAACGTGGCTCGCTAAGGAATACTAATGGAGTTTTATTTGCATCGATAATAGGAATTCTCAGAGTGATAGTAGTACAAGTAATCCTTGGACTTGAGATCATCATAATATCTTGTGTATGATGAGTTATACTTTGACTTATTCCTTAAGACCCTTAGGGTATATCAAAGGTATGCTTGGGTATAATAAGTTGTACATGGAGATAATGTATGATCAATAAAGAATCTACCACTTCTAATAAAAAGAAGAGAAATGTCCTATGTGATTCGATAAATGACAACCCAGTAGTCCTTGGCGCGAAGCGTAATGAAATTAGAAAGGAGTTTCTAATTTGCATTATTTGAGTTGTGCATTTTAAGGATCGAAATACATATAATTAAATAAAATAAGACTTGTGAAGAATTCCATGTCTTATATTTAATTGGGACATTGTATGGTGGAAGGATTGAATTGTACGGTAACTATTTACTCAAAGGTTCTTTAATGATTAATGTTGAAATCTATATTATCTGGAAAGTCGTTGATCGCTGGGGAGGCTTATCCCTATTGTAGAATAAATATTATTTATTTAAATAAATTAATTGTTTAATTTATTTATTTAAATAAGATTAGAATTGTTATAATTGATTTATTCACAACCTGGTTTAATATGGAGAACCTAAAGGGTCACACCATAAAAGGAAGAATAATTATTTAAGAAGTTAATGGCATAATCGTAATAATATGTTATGTATATTTAATTTAATCTATGGTGATAGAATAAATTAAATAGCTTAATATTTATTATTTAATATTTTAGAAATATTAAATATAAATTAATAAGAGAGTCTTATTAATATTATTATTTATTATTATTTTAATTTCTAAAAGAGTTTAGGAATTAATTTAATATAAGTACTCTCATTTATTCCTAATTGGATTAGGAAGGAAAATTAGTTAAAGGAGTTTAATTAATTATCCCTAATAAGATTAGGGAGCTTAATTAATTAAAAGAATTTAATTAATTAAATAAATTCCAATTCCTTAATTGTTAAGGTGGGTTGCCCACATCTATAAATAAGAGGAGTCTTATTATGGGTGTTGGGGGTTGTTGACTTTTACAACATACGTAATTCCAATAGTTGGGAGAGTACGTTCTTTTCTATAGAGATAGAAAACTAGGGTTTGAGCCAAATACCCATCTTCTTAAATCCTTCTTCTTCCTTGGTGGATCACCTCTAGAGGCCAAACACTTGAGTGGCTAACGTTGATCAAAGGAAGGAACCAAACCCGGTGGATTCAAGTTAAACGCGAAAAGGATTGGAGGTGAACTTGTACCTGAGGAAGCTCGATCTTCAAGGGTATGATTCTCATTCGTTATCTTTTTCGTTTAATTAATAATTGTGCATAAAGGGTGATCCGGGTATATGGTTTGTAAAATTTTTTAAACTCTGATTTTACACGTTTCCGCATTATTTTTGCAATTTGATTGCGTTCATGAATATTACAAACCTAACAGTGGCATCAGAGCCAAACCTTTATGCGAATTATTAATTGTTATAATTTGATATGTATATTGATGTGTTTATAACAATTTAATTGGGCATAATTTTGTTGTGTGAAATTTATTTTATTAATAAAAAAAAATTAAAAAAAAAACTGCTGTTTCGTGGCAAAAAAAAAAAAAACCACTTGCAGGATCAAACGTTTGAAATAAGTTAATATCACGTGACTCATTTTTTTCAACAAGCTGCTGATTCGCGTGGGATTTGGCAGGATGCATGAAATTGTATATATATATATATATATATATATATATATATATATATATATATATATATATATATATATATATAATAATAACGTTATTATATATATAGATATATAATTGTTATATATATATATATTAGGTACTAATATATATTATTATATATACGGTTAATATATATATATATATATATATATATATATATATATATATATTCTTACTTATTTTATAATTAAAATAAAAGTTTATTTTAATCTCAAAATAAAAGGTTTATTTTAATATTAAAATATAAAGTTTATTTTAATTTTAAAATTAGAATTTCATGCTAACTAATTAGAATTGGAATTGAATTTCAAGATAACTAATTAGAGTTGAAATTGGATTTTATTTTTCCTTAAATAAAGGAGTTTATTTAGATATGAAATAAGATTTCATATTATTCAAAATAAAGGAGTTTATTTGTGAATAGAAAAGAGAATCCATGTTTCCTTAAATAAAGGAGTTTATTTAAATATGAAATAAGATTTCATATTATTCAAAATAAAGGAGTTTATTTGTGAATAGGAAAGATAATCCGTGTTTCCTTTAATAATTTATATATATATATATATATATATATATATATATATGGAATTGAATTCCATAATTAATTAAAATAAAGGAGTTTATTTTGATTAAAATTTTGATTAAAATAAAATAGTTTATTTTATTCAAAATTGGATAAATTAAAATAAAATAGTTTTATTTTGATTTAAATTTGGATTAAAATAAAGGAGTTTATTTTGATTCAAAATTAGATTTTATACTAACTAAATTTGCCCATTAAATGATATCAATATATATATTAAATGTTTATTATTCATGAGATGAATGTTATTTATTGATGCATATGATGATGTGTATGATAATAAATGGGATTGATTATGGACTATCAATTAATATGATTGGATTTTATTTTAGTTGGATGCATGAATGTATGGGTTTTATTAAATGGGGTCTGTGTGTACCTCGCCTTCTAATTTTTCTTAATGTAAATTCGATCTCCTCCTATGTACTTCCCTTGATCACGATCAAGGCTTCTATTTATTTTAAATAGTTTTGTAATAGGAATAGTTAGAATTAATTTTGAAGAATTGGAGATCAAGGAACAAGGAGCGCTTTGAAGACCCGCTTTGTAATGGAGCCCGGTTTAAATGTAATAGTTATATTTAAATATTAATTTTTGCACCCTAGGGTTTGACCTTTTGGTTCACTTGGTGGCTCTAGTGAACTAAACTAGAATAAAAGTCCATAATCAATTCGTATAAATATAGTATTCTATATGTGCATGCTTATACTATATATATTATATATTATGCAAACATGCTTCGCATGTTCATTAATATAACGCGTATTTTATATATATATATGCATGCTACTAAACAAGATGAGACAAATTAATAACAAACCCCTCAATTTTTATATTAAGTCCTAAGCGCTCAAAGATATTTGGAATATCGAACGTCAGCTTTCTAGCATGATAAAATTAATAGAGTATTAAATATTTAATATGAGTTTGTTGTGTCACCACAAGGCAAGTATTAAGTATTTAAGATGTTAATTTATCACATTTGATGCTTATAAAGAAAATTGAACAATATTGTTTTGTTGTGTCACCATAAGGATGATATTTTTCTTTTTTGAATATATGGAGTGCTAGGTCGGACTTAACTTGGATAATTTTGATTCGGATGTGCCACCACTTGATCAAAATAATCTAAGAGGCAAAAGAAAAGGAGTTGCATAGTTGATGTAATTGACAAAAGTTGTCTACCTATTTATTTATATATAGTTTGTTGTGTTACCACAAGGCTATATACATTTGAAATGGGATCCTTATTCTCACTAGCAAATCTTTAATTAAATTTTGTCGAACTATATAAGTGAGGTAATATAGTTTGAAGAAAATAGTGGGAGATGCCAATTTAAAACAAGACCTAATTTATTTTGGTAATTAATAAAAGAATGTATGTTAAAATGTTGTTAATTACAAATTCATTTACGAAATTTTACAATGTCTAAAATTACTATCATCACGGCGAAGCATATTAGATGCTAAATTAACCGCATCAATTAAACGGATTGGTTAAGGAATTTGAGAATAGTTCTCATGGCTAAAAAGTTATTTATGTCCTTAATACGCCTATCCCTGCAATGGTTGCAGACAATGCCTCTGAGGAAGAGATTGCTACTTTTAGAAAGTGGCAAGATGATGCACAGTTGGCTCAATGCATCATGCTCGCATCCATGAGTAACGAGCTTCAGCATCAGCATGAAACTATGGATGCTCCTACTATATTCCTGCACATCAAGTAGTTGATGGTGAGGAAAGTAGGACTGATAGATATCAGATATCTAAGGAGCTCTTCCGATCAAGAATAACCGATGACACTACAGTACAGACAAAAGTTCTTAACATAATCAATTTGATTGATCAATTAGGAGAACGGGTTTTGTCATGGATGGAGAGTTGAGCCAAGATTTGATCTTGCACTCACTCCCGGACTCCTTTCACAATTGTTGTGAATTTTTCATATGAACAAGCTAGATATCAGCTTCGCTGATTTGCTTAACATATTGAAAAATGTTGAGAGTCACTTTCCAACCAAGAAAGATCAAGTCTTACTTGTAGGGGCCAAAGGATCTTCTGAAAAGAAGAACGATTCAAAGAAGGTAAATAGAAAGGCATAAACAAAGGATAATAAGAGCAAAACTGATACGGATAGCAAAGGAGTTTGCTTCCACTGCAATAAGCCTGGACACTAGAAAGAAACTGCGAGAAGCATCTTGCAGAGGCTAACCAAAGAAGCTTAGTGAAGTTTCAGTTACAAATACAAATTTGTTCATGATTTAAAATAAATTTTTCTTTAAGTCAAGGTTCTACTTGGGTATTGGATACCGACTTTGGTTATCATAAATATAGATTTATGAAGGGACCAAGCAGAAGTAGAAAGTTAAACAAAGATAAGTAATCCTATATGTGGAAAATGAAGCAAAGATTGTTGCATTAGCCATAGAAACTTATAGTTTAGCAATGTCTACGGGAAAATCTATTAAGTCAATAAGTTGTTATTGTATTCCAGTTCTTGTTAAAAAATATTATTTCCATTTTATTGTTGGACAATGAAATCTTTGGTATTATAATTAAGAACAATTGTTGTTCTATTTATAATAATAATGTTTTGTATATAGAATCGAATATTACTTAATAGATTTAGTATACTGACTTACATGAAAATAATTTTGCATATTGAACAAATTAGTATAAGAAAAGGAGATGATCATTCAAAGAGTTGAATGTGTGTATTTGTTGAAATACAAGTGTGAATTATTTGAAAGGTTCAAAGAATTCAGAAGTGAAACAAATTGGCAAAGTATTAAGAATTCTTTGATCGGATCAAGGAATAAATACTTGTGCAATAAGTTTTTAGATCATCTCAAATGGTTTTCTCATAATGGACACATCCTGATACACAATAATTGATTGATGTATCTGAATGGAAAATTCGTACCTTGTTAGACATGGTGCGGTCCATAATGATTTTACCGACATTCAAGTATCCTTCTAGATCATGTCCTAGAAATGTCGTCGATATCTACGAAAAAGGTAACCTCAAAATCCAAATTTCAAAACTCCATAAAAGTTATGGATGTGGAGGATTCCTAATCTTAAGTATGTTAAGATAAGGGTTTGTCCAACTTATGTGAAAAAGTTTCAAGGATAAGCTTGGGACAAGATTTGACATGTATGATTTGTGGAACATCCTAAAGTAAGTTTAGGGTATATGTTCTATAATTCTACTCAAAGAAAAGGTGTTTGTTACGAAACACGCCGCCTTCTAAGATAAAGGTGTTTATCATTAAAAGGGGCTAGTGGGAGGATAATAGATCTTGAAAAGTTCAAGAACCACAAAACATTATAAGTCAAATAAGAGGAACCTATAGATGTACCTATTGTACCACAAACCGAATTGTAACCGAATAATACCAAGATACCTAGGAGGTATGGATTCATCATAGATGATGATGATGAGGTACACATCATAGAAGATGATGATCCAAATTACATACGATGAGGTAAGTGTTGTAGACACTTCGAGAGAAATGGATCAAGCAAGTTTCTCAAATATGGAACATTCGTTTTGATGAGGCAATCAAAAGAGTTTGATTTTATCAAAAATAAGAATGAACCTAGTGTGTACAAAAAATGATCGGTGGGAGCATCGTGACACTCCTAGTACTATATGTTGATATACTACTGGATAAGGAATGACATACTAATGCTACAATCAAGAATGATAAAGTTGTCTAAACATTCCTCCATGAATGGTTTGGGAAGAGTATCTTAATTGGGGATATAAATCTATATAGATAGATTTAAGAGGATGCTCGACTTAACCCAAGGAACGATATTCATTTGATGCTAAAGTCGTTTAGCATGGCAAACTCCAAGAGATGTCTCATGTCGATGAGCTATGGAGTGAATCTCTTAATAGTCCCCACAAACTCCTCGAAAAGAGAGATCGCATGAGTGACAATCATGTATGCAATGAAATATACGAGACCGATGTTGATCAGTCATATTCGGAGAAGTTCACTATGAGTCGCTGAAAAACATCTTAAAGTGCTTAACCAAAGACTAAGGATGTGATCATATTCATGGTGGGTCTAAATTAAAACTAGAGGGCTTAACAGCACTCAAGTTTTTCGAATGCACTAAGATGACGTAAAAATCCACTTTAAGGTAAAGCGTTATCTTGAACAATGGTGCAAAGAATTGAAAGGTTCCAAACAAAGAAAGAGTTGCCGGGTTTAGTGATAAAGACAAAGTAAATAGCTATAAATGAAGTCGCAAGTTGATTGTTTGGATTAAAAGTTCATTACGTAACTAGGAATAGTTCCTAAGTCTCATCTTGGATCTAAACATGTGTTGTGGCACTTTCATTTGATTATTAGAATCATTGAAAGATGGAAAATCACTATAGAGATAGTGGACTCTCATGAACAACATTACATATCCATTAACTAAAGCTTATCCAACAGCAGGATAATCGTCACTTAGAGAAGAAGAGTATAAGATACAATGGCGATTGGCTTTAGTGCAAGTGGGAGATTGAAAGTAATATGCACACAAGCCAATCATGTTTGATGATAAAGCATATACTTTGTAACAATCTTATTCATTTATTAATAAAAAGTATTAATTTATTAAAGGCTTTTAATTATCTACATGATGTTGTTTTATAATATGTGATAAACCCATAGTTTTAAGCAATGCTTTTAGAATAATGATGATGATCATTCTAATGAGATCTAAATTCTTAGAAAGCTTAAAACTAAAATAATTCCCAATCGTTGGATTACTAAATTGGGGATTAGTGAATCCGATAGATTGGTACATACGCTGCTTGCTTTCATCGGATGAGGATGATTGATCTCATGATCATTTGTGTGGAGACACTAAAGCAAGTATGTAGGTGCTTATTAGAGAATAAGTTCATCGAACGTGGCTCGCTAAGGAATACCTAATGGAGTTTTATTTGCATCATCAATAGGAATTCTCAGAGTGATAGTAAGACAAGTAATCCTTGACTTGAGATCATCATAGTATCTCGTATGATGAGTTATACTTTGACTTATTCCTTAAGACCCTTAGGGTATATCAAAGGGTATGCTTGGGTATAATAAGTTGTATATGGAGATAATGTATGATCAATAAAGAATCTACCACTTCTAATAAAAGAAGAGAATGTCCTATGTGATTCGATAAATGACAACCCAAAGAGTCCTTGGCGAGGAAGTAAATGAAATTAGAAAGGAGTTTCTAATTTGCATTATTTGAGTCAGTGCATTTAAGGATCGAAATACATATAATTAAATAAAATAAGACTTGACAAAGAATTCCATGTCTTATATTTAATTGGGACATCAGATGGTGGAAGGATTGAATTGTACTAAGAACTATTTACTCAAAGGTTCTTTAATGATTAATGTTGAAATCTATATTATCCGGAAAGTCGCTGATCGCTAGGAGGCTTATCCCTATCAGAGAATAAATATTATTTATTTAAATAAATTAATTGTTTAATTTATTTATTTAAATAAGATTAGAATTGTTCTAATTGATTTATTCACAACCTGCTTTAATATGGAGAACCTAAAGGGTCACACCATAAAAGGAAGAATAATTATTTAAGAAGTTAATGGCATAATCGTAATAATATAAGTTATGTATATTTAATTTAATCTATGGTGATAGAATAAATTAAATAGCTTAATATTTATTATTTAATATTTTAGAAATATTAAATATAAATTAATAAGAGGAGTCTTATTAATATTATTATAATTATTATTATTTTAATTTCTAAAAGAGTTTAGGAATTAATTTAATATAGGTACTCTCATTTATTCCTAATTGGATTAGGAAGGAAAATTAGTTAAAGGAGTTTAATTAATTATCCCTAATAAGATTAGGGGAGCTTAATTAATTAAAAGAATTTAATTAATTAAATAAATCCCAATTCCTTAATTTTTAAGGTGGGTTGCCCACATCTATAAATAAGAGGAGTCTTATTATGGGTGTTGGGGTTGTTGACTTTTTACAACATAATGTAATTCCAATAGTTGGGAGAGTACGCTTCTTTTCTATAGAGATAGAAAACTAGGGTTTGAGCCAAATACCCATCTTCTTAAATCCTTCTTCTTCCTCGGTGGATCACCTCTAGAGGCCAAACACTTGGGTGGCTAACGTTGATCAAAGGAAGGAACCAAACCCGGTGGATTCAAGTTAAACACGAAAAGGATTGGAGGTGAACTTGTACCTGAGGGAGCTCGATCTTCAAGGGTATGATTCTCATTCGTTATCTTTTTCGTTTAATTAAAAATTGTGCATAAAGGGTGATCCGGGTATATGGTTTGTAAAAATTTTTAAACTCTGATTTTACACGTTTTCGCATTATTTTTGCAATTTGATTGCGTTCATGAATATTACAAACCTAACAACACCAACATAAGCTCTCATCCGAGAGTAGAGAGAAAAAGAAAAGCTTTTTTAAAGCTTTAGAAAAATTAGAGAGAGAAAGATAATTCAAATAAAAGACTGTTTTATATGGGTTCCATCACATAGTTATTGTGGTGAAGTAATTTGAGTTTGTACTCAAATTAAGATATATTTATATTCTCTCAGATTATTCTAGTGAATTGTTCGGAGTTTGTCCCGTGATTTTTACCTCTTAGTTTTAGAGGGTTTTCCACGTAAAAATCTTGGCGTCTCGTGGTTGGATATTTTCTACAATGATTATTATTTTGGTGGAACTGCGTATTTAATCTGTTTGGCATATATTGATATTTTTTACCGTTTAATTTATCAAAGACAACAGTATTTTGGAGGTGAATTTTTTCCCAATAACTGGTATAAGAGCTAAGGTTATTTGCGTAGTTGTTTTTTGATACAATTTTATGGAGGAATCAGTTGGAGCCATGATTAAATTGACATCTTCAAAATTTTCAATCTGGAAGCCCAGAATGGAAAATTTACTTTACTATAAGGATTTGTATGATCCGTTGGAGCTCGAGGGAAAGAAGCCCGCAACAAAATCTGAGGCTGATTGGAAAAAGATGAACATGAAGACTATTGGTCACATCAGACAGTGGATTGATTAAAATGTGTTCCACCATGTTTCGTAGGAGACGGATGCTCAGACACTATGGACAACACTATAGTCTATGTACGGAAAGAAGAATGCACAAAATAAAACTTTTGTGATTCGTAAAATTGTAAACCTGAAGTACAAAGATGGGAGTAGTGTGTCAGAGCATATGAGTGAGTTCCATGTTTTGGTGAACCAGCTGTCCACCATGAAGTTGAATCTTGATGATGAGATTCAAGCTCTTTTGCTTCTAAGTTCGTTTCCAAATAGCTGAGAGACTTTGGTGGTGTCTGTAACACCCGAGAAAACAGATTATTATGTGAATTAAATTTTTATTTGATTAAATAAATTAAATGAATTTATTTTCTTGTTAAAGTGAGTATGTTGTTTAAAGGGCGTTCTATGACCTAGAATGTGTGAATATGGTTAGGATTATGGCTGTGTGGTAGAAATAATTAATTTAAATTTCTAAGATGAAAATAAAAGTTTTCCGAGAAATTTTCATAAAATCACTATTCATCTATTTCTGCTTGGGATTTATTTTTGAATTTTCAAGAAATACATAATGATATATTTCTGAGATAATATGCAATATCCAATAATATTTTAGTTATGGCAAATGAATTTTTCGCATGCGGACTTAAAACCCTAAGGGTTAGGGAAAGTGAAATATAAGAAAAGAATGATTAAGTGTAATAAGAATGACTATTATACGTGAAGAATACGCGTATTATATTAGGTAGTGTAAAAGTATAATACGAAGATAATACGAATATCATACGAAGTATATATAAAGAGAATATGAGAATAATACGGTAAGAATATGAATAAGTCTTAATGAACTTTAGCTATTGGAATTAGACTCTGTCAAGCCCAATTGGAAAATGAACGAGGATCAATGATGAATGATTTCAAGGCCCAATGTTAAGTTAAATTAATCCCAAAGTTAGGCCCGATATGAATTAGTTCTAAGCCCGAACCAAGAACCGAACGCGTGGGTCGAACCGATGGGTCAACGGGTGGGTAAAACCATGGGACAACTCATGAGGGTCCCCCATGTGGCACATGGCTTTCCAACTTGGTGGCCAAGTTATTGGATAGCTTCCTTTGGAAGCTTTGCCAAATTAGGTATGAATAGTTCTGAAGTTTGACCTCTTTACCATTTTACCCTCCATTTGTGAATTCTATAAAAGCTAGCCTAAGTGTTTCATTAGTTGTTTTACAAAATTTTAGCACCTATATTGAGAGAGAGATAAGAGCATTAACAAGCAATCCAAAAAGAAAAGAAGCTAATTATTCAAGCTTAAGTTAAGAACACGAAGAACACTAAGGTATAAACACGTAAATCCTAGCTTTCAATTATTTTCTATTGAGTTTTTATAGAAAAGTATGTATTGGTGGAGCATGTCTCTTCTGGAGTAATAAGGATGGCTATTAGTGAACAAAATTGTAAATAAGCCATGCCTACGTGAGAATCATAATCGACCAATTAAGCATTAATCGAAGAAAACACATAAAACATAGATATTGTTGTTGATGGACAAATTGAAAACCATCGCATATAAGTTAGATGTAAACTGCGAAGAACGCTCACGAACATTTAACGAACGCGTAATGAAAATTTAAACAATGAATTTGTCGTTAACGAATTCAGAAACTTATTCTATTCAAATGAAATCGTAGTATATGAGATATGTGAGATAATGGCTTTTGAATGAGCCAATTTTGAGTTATAATGATCGTTTTACGAGCTCGGGAGGGAATCATATTAAAAATGGTTAAAAAAAATCAAAGGTCCATGCCTTGTAAAGCCCCACTACATCACCGACTCGAGGGCTAAATTACTGTTAACTCACACTAAATCACGAGTATTATCACTAGAAGTGGCGCTGCAGTGCTCTTAAGGGAGAAAAGTCTAACGCAAGCTTTTGATAATCCAACTTTTCACGTGGTAATTACAGGTCATGTATATACTTAATATACATGAAAAAAGACTTTATAAATAACATGTGTAACTATGGATTTAGGAATTAAACGTTGATTAAAAATAATTAAACGTAGAACGTAAAATGTGAAAATGCGAACCGCGAATCGTATTCGGGTTTAACACAAGTCGTAAGGTTATATGGAATGTAATAGACATGCGTAGTATGAGAATGATGAGAAATGGAGATAAAACTTATGTAATTCCTATACGGAATCCGATATTAGTAATCTGAGGAAAATGTGTTCGTAGTAGCAAACCGATTAGGGTTAGAACTATCGTGGTACTTAAACAATGATCGATAAGTGTTGGTTTATGACATGTAATGTTAATAAGCCATCATGAAGGTTAATAAGAAGTAATGCAAGTTAAATAAGCTTAAACGAATATTATTAATGAAATAAATTCGATTAAGACATAGAAGAGAAAGAAGTTAGTATAAACAATGTGTTTAAATTGTTTGATAGCTAATTTCAGTGTGCTATATGAGTATATCATATAGAAATTTTAAAGACTGAGAACGGTTGAACGTAAAAGTAGAATACACTTAACGGCAAGTTTTTCTTACGCTTGTCTGACCTTCCTGTTAGGTAAGTTTCTGTGATTCTTGTTATAACATGCATGAATTGTTTTATGAAAGAGTCGATGCCAGTTTTAACTTGGCTGGACAAATCTTAAGAGTTTGATTGATTTGTTTATAAGTCATTCAATATAGTATTGATAACGCTATGATAAGCCAATTGTTTAGTTTAGATTCAAAGGTAAGCCTAAGTATGAATAAACAAATGTATTTTACGTCGTTTGTTCGACGGGCACACAAGGTTGCCAAAACATAAACATAAATACGTTTAACGAATGAGTGTTGATCAACATAGAGTACGATATATCAGACTTATGGTATTAGTGAACAGTTGTCCTTTTCATGAATGAAAACCAAAGATATGTTCATGGTCTTTTGACCTACTTAGAATTCCTAAGCTAATGTATATACTTTGGAATTGTTTTAAGAGAATGAAAAGTGCTATTTTGATTATTTATAAAACTTCATAACTATTTTTTTAGTTAGTAAAGATAAATCATAGGATTCTTGATGTGGTAGTTATATTATATATTGTTATACTTGCTGAGCTAGTTATTCTCACTTCTTGCTTGAATTATATGATTGCAGCTAAGAATGAACAGACCGAGGGTTCCGGTAAGGATAAGGGCAAAGCTAAGATGGATAAATAGATTATCCTGTAATAGACTAATATATTTGTATGAACTTATACTATGACAATGAAGAATGTAATGGTTAACAGAACTTGGGAAGGATTTATTATTATTGTAATATGAATTTAGTAAATATACTCATCTTAATGTTGTTTTCATTGGAATGAATGTATAGTTAGTAGCTATATTTGTTGGTTGAAAGTACATGTATTTGGGGCGTCATAAGTTGGTATCAAAGCAGTAGGTTATAAAACATAAAGGGGGAAGAACTTTAGGCTAATAACCTTGGTAATAGTAGAAGAATTCAGAATTGAAGAAATTCAAATAGAGTTCTTAAGTAAGTATTGAGGAAACTCATTACCGAAATATTTAAAAGATGGAAATTAACCTTAAATAAATTAAATGTGATTTTTTGCTTATATTATTGTATATTATGTACTAATTAACATGTTATGTGTTATTGTAGATGTTAATTGATAACTCTATGTATAGAGATATACATGTGGTGAGTGAGGAGTTAGTGAATGAACTACTACCCGTGCAAGTGGCAAAGGTACCAATAGTGAATGTTGAGGAGCTAGAGCCAGATGAAGAAGATCCACCAGAGGGTTATGGGAATCTGGGTCGGCATCATATTTTGATGTGGTGGCCGATGAGGATGATGATGTGGAGGTAGCATCGGTTAATACGGTGAAACCTACACTAGTGCCAACACCACCAAAGGCAGTGAGGGCATTGTATCTGGCAGTGCTTGACCGGAATGTGCAACTTCGCACTGATGTGCAGAACCTGAGGGAGGAGGTTAGTGACCTCTATGAGGCAAAGAAGTCTGCACAAAAAGATTTTGAGAGAGAGCATGATGAGAAGATACTCATGACGAAAAAGGATTATAAGAACGAGGTTGTTGAGCTTCGCAAAGAACTATAAGAGAAGAACAAGAAGATAGCACGGATGTCTTACATCCATAAGTGTGCTCATGAGGATTTTAAGCTGAAAATTGCTTGTTATTCGATTGAGTTGGGGCATATGATAAGTGGGTTTAACACCTACTTATTGGATATTAATTCACGCGAACTATGCCCATCTCAAGTACATTTTAGTGTGTTTTTAGTTGCATTTCATGTTATTTTGCATTGCATTTACTTAAAACTCTTTTGGTGGAACAATTATAGGAAATGACATGATTTGGTGAGACTAGATGGTATGAGACTGACGGATGCATGGCATGAGGATCAATTGGAGTAGAGAAGCTAATCATGGGTGTTGATAGACAAGGAAGTGAGTAGCAGAACATATCAGTATGCAGCAGCAGAATCAGAACTCAGGTTGCAGAAGCCGCGCGGCTATACAAGCCAGCACACGCGCGCCCGCACGACCACTCGGCTGGACCAGAAACTGCACACGCGCACCCGCGCGAGAAATACATAGGAGGAGCGCGCGGCCACGCGCGATGGCTGCTGCTGCTGAGCTGTTTATTTTAATTTTTAATTTTAAAGGTTGGAATTAATTAAAAATTATTTCTTACTAGTGTCATACGTATCATTTAGTACTTTTTATGTATTTTCATATTGGAACTAGGATTTACACTCTAGGAGAGATTCCAACAGAGAACGAAGCCTAAATTTCATCTTTTCTAATTCTTCGTGGGATTTCCAATCATTGTGGATAAATCTTGTTATTTTGCTGGATTTATATGAGGATTTGAACGTTAGTATTGGTTTATAATCAGCAATTGGGTTTGATCGTTTCTATCCTTTCTCTTTTAATTGTTTGCTTATTAGTCATGTTTAGCTTTGATCCCATAATGGCTTTTGGTTTAGTCATGAATTAAACTCCATTATGGGATTCTAACTGATTTTAATACGTAGTTCAATTGCATGCTTGAATGCTGGACTGTTTTGCATATCATAAGGAATGTCTATCATGGTTGTTTTCCATGCATGAATGACTGATCACCATTCATTTTCATTACTTGTATGGAATTGACAAAGAACATGCGAGTATAGATTGTAATCATAATAGCATACGTATATGGGGCGGTTTTGCATGGCTTATGTATTTCATGAACCAGATAGACATTTACTGTTTAACCGTATGAGTTAATATATGGGCTTGTGCATAAATTCAATATAGTTGCAATTTCACATAGACATATATTGATTTTGGTTATATTGATGATTACATGGTGTCTATCGCTTGTGGATACTTTGTGAGTAGGTCATAGTGCATTGAAAAATGGCTATGACTATTTTAGTGCTCTTGACTATTTTTCTGTGATATGTAAGCAATCTTGCATGATGGTGGCAATTAGATGAAGTATTAAATGAAGTTAGGATCCCATTATTTCCAGATTTGCTTTATTACATTCTTATTTTCATTTTAGTTATTATTTGCATTTAGAATAAATTCACAATTATAATCATTACTTTAAGCATATAAAAATAGTGATTTAGTTGATGCATAAGAGTTTAAATTAAACAATTTTCTCTGTGGGACGATACTCTACTTACTCTGTATTACTTGTTGACACATGTATGCTTGCATGAGTTAGAGCTCTTTTGTTAGAACTAAAAAAGAGGCAACAAGTTTTTGGCGCCGTAGACGGGGAAAGGCGTTTAAATTTAAATAATTATCATCAATTTTAAGCTATATTGTATGACTTAGACATATCTATTCTTATCTCATTTCTATTTTTTTGTTTTTGTTTTGGTTTCAGGTACTTATAGATTTTTATGCACACGTGATCATCCAACTCAGAATTAACACAAGCGCAGGATAATAATAACGGAAGAGGTTGGAAAGCAAGTGTGCGGAGAAATTTGCAAGCTCAGTTAGAAAGAACTACAGCTAGTATGGCAGAAGAACAGAGAATTGAGCAAAGAAAAGAGCACCGGGCTCTAAGAGACTACTCCATGTTGATTATTAATGGACTTCAATCTAGCATAGTCAGACCGGAGATAGCAGCAAATACTTTTGAGATTAAACTGGGCACTATTCAGATGGTGCAGAATTCAATACAGTTTGGGGGTGCTGCTACAGATGATCTGAATGAACACATGTTGAGTTTTATCGAGATTTGTGATATATTCAGATACAACGGTGTGGCGGAGGATGCTATCGGACTTAGACTATTCCCATTCTCATTGAGGGATAAGGCGAGAAGTTGGCTACATTCTTTGTCGCCAGGGTCAATCACTACATGGGAAGACTTAGCACATAAATTCTTAGCCAAGTTTTTCCCAATGGCTAAGACTACAAAGATGTGGACAACTATCTCTCAGTTTTAGCAACAACAGGGCGAATCCTTATATGAAGCATGGGAGAGATATAAAGAGATGTTGGGGAAGTGTCCACATAACGGTATGCCAGACTGGATGGTGATCAACACATTTTACAATGGATTGGGATGGCAGTTGAGACCTATTGTAGATGCAGCTGCAGGAGGTGCATTATGGGCAAAGAGCTATGACGAGGCCTATACACTTATTGAGACTATGGCTGCAAATGATTTTTAGAATCCTTCATCTCAGATGCCACAACCCAAGGTTGCAGGTGTGTTGGAGGTAGATGTTATTACTCAGTTGGCGGCACAGATGGCAGAGATGGCAAAGAAAATAGATACACTGGCAGAGAGCATAGTGAAAATAGTTGCCTTCGTATGTGAGATTTGTGTGGGGTCGCACTCCACGGATCAATGTTTTATTAGCTCGGAGTTAGTACAGTATGTGGGAAATTATAGGAAAGACCAAGGACAGTTTCAGAATACATACCACCCCAACAACCGCAATCATCCAAACTTCAGTTGGTCTAATAACCAAGGGAATCAGCAGAATCAGTTTGAGCTTAATCAACAATTTCAGTCACAACCATCTCAGCCACATTTTAGACCAAAACCACTGTTTCCATCGGGATTTTCTCAACAACAACAACATCACACTCCAGCTGCACCTTAGCAAGAAAAGAAATCAGAAATGGAAGAGATGATGTTGAAGTACATGGCAAACACGAAAGTCATGATCAAAAGCCAAGTAGTGGCTATTAAGAATTTGGATACTCAGATGGGGCAAATGGCGAGCATGCTTAACAACAGGCCCCATGGTTTATTGCCAAGTAATACAGAGACAAATCCACGAAGAGACGGGAAGGAACAGTGCCAAGCGATCACATTGAGGTCTGGGAAAAATATTGCAGACACTGACAGTCGTGTGCCCGCGCCTAATTGTACTAAGGAAGCCGCACGGCCGTGCGAGGCAGAGCAGTTAACTGATAAGAAAGAAAATCTAGAAAATTTTGAGGTTCAGCATGAAGAGAAAGATAAAGCAGGGTCAGTTGAGAAGCCTATGAGTTTAGTACCACCAGTTCACCCTCGAGTTATGTATCCACGGATATTAAATAAGCAGAAGGAAGATAAGCAATTAAGCAAGTTCCAAGTTATGCAAAGTTCATGAAGGGTATATTGTCAAGGAAGAGGAGATTAAATGAGTTTGAGACAGTAGCCTTAACAGAGGAATGCAGTGCAGTGCTTCAGCAGAAATTACCACCAAAGCTGAAAGATCCGGGCAGTTTCACAATTTCGTGCACAATCGGGAAGATGAGTTTCAATAAGTGTTTATGTAATCTCGGGGCAAGTATAAATTTGATACCCTTGTCAGTATTCAATCAGTTGGGATTGCCGGATCTAAGGCTGATGAACATTTCATTATAGCTAGCTGACAGATCCATCATGTATCCACGGGGAATTATTGAGGATGTCTTCGTAAAGGTGGATAAATTTATCTTTCTGGCTGACTTCATCATTTTAGATTACGAGGAAGACAAAAGCATACCAATCATACTAGGGAGACCATTCTTAGCTACAGGAAGGACTTCGATAGATGTGCAAAAAGGGGAACTCACGATGCATGTACATGATCAGGAAGTTATCTTTAATGTCTTTAAACCCATGAAGTTCCCATCAGATGAAGAAGAATGTTTCCGGATTGATTTGGTTGATAGAGGCCTAAATGATGAGGTACAGAACTGGGTAAGCTATGAACCATGGAGTTATGTACTTGGTGAAAATCCAGAGTTGAAGGTAAAGCCATTGACGAAAGCTGAAGTCATTAAATTGAGGGGTGAGGTTGACAGGCAAGAAGTCACCTCAATTCTTCCTTTGACTTGAGATTCAAAGACAGTCAAGCTAATTGACTATAACTTAGCGCTTGATGGGAGGCAACCCATTATTTCTATCACTTTTTTCTTTTTAATCATTCAGTTAGGTTGATTTGGTTAGCTCATTTTTATTTCATTTGTGATAGTTTGTCTATTTTGCATAATTGAGTATGTAGCATGATTTCAATTGAGAATGTTTGAAATAGGTGCGACTTTCTTTGGTCGTTGATTCATGTCTTAACAGTGGGCATTAATGTCTATGTAGGTATCAGCAATTGAAGGCATCACTGATATGCGGATTGGAGTTTAACATCAAGAAGTCAGATATCGTGGATCGTATGCGGTTACGCAAGGACTATAAAGATAAATGCAAGACGCCTTGCTGACATGCCAATCACAGCCTAACTCATACTCGCGCTCCCGCACATGAAACACATTGAATACATGCGCGGCTGCGTGCGACACAGGACTGAGACAGTTTTAAAAAGTTTAAAAACATGTTGGGGACCATTTGGGCTCTCATTTGAAATTAAAACAGAAGCGCAATCACAGTGTCTCTCCATAACTCACGTCTCTCCCTCTCTATCAGTTATAAATTCAAGCCATCAATCTCTCCACCACGTGATCATCCACTATTTCGTCCACGTTCTACATCTACCCACGCCTCATCAGTACATTATAAAGCTATGGTTTCTGATTGGGTTTGAAAAAATAAGTTTGGGGATCATTAAATCATACGCTCTCCTTCATTCTCAGTCGAATCATCTGCATTATCTTTATCTTCTTCAAATGGGTCCTAAGCGAGCTCGCTCCATTTTATCTTCTTCATCATCTTCCTCTGGCAGTCAAGGGGAAGACATTGTCGATCATAACAAATTTCTAAATTTGGAAGCTCAGCAGGAGTATTACAGAATTGTGGCGAAGACGTTTGTCAAGGAACGCGATTTCAAACCGAAAGGATAAGATGGGCAACTATATGCCATGATCCATGAGAGAGGCTGGGGTGGACTGACTGCCACTCCCACGCCCATTTCGATGAGCATAATTCGAGAGTTTTATGCCAATGCCAAGGTCACCATGAGCGGTATATCTATGGCTCGCGGGTTCGAGATAGACTACAGACCCCCCGCCATCAGAACCATTTTCAGACTCACTGATACACCGCCAACAGCGACTGCCAACTGGGTCACCGGTGAACATATGAAAACAGACTTGGAATTGGTGATTGCGGAGTTGTGCGTGCCTGGCACAAAATAGACGTATAAAGCTGGCACAAATCAGCCACGCATATTCCTAGCCGCAGCCCTGAACCGATACGCAAAGGCGTGGAATCTGTTCATCTGTGCTAAGCTAGTTCCTTGGTCTCATCAGCACGAGATCACAGCAGAGAGAGCAATTATTCTGTGGGGCATAATCACCGGGAAATACATTGACGTTGGCCATCTCGTCCATCAGAATATGTTGTGATATCTGCGGGGAAGCACCACTAAGAGCATTCCACACGCATAAGTGGTTGCTATGCTATGTGCTCATCAGGGATGCAACTGGGGCAACGAACAAATGCAATACCCAAGCCAGGACATAACTCATGCCACCATTGCAAAATTTGAGGATTGGGCAGGAGGCGAACCACACCCACGCGGACGAGGATTTATTCTCCGGCCCATATTCCCAGAGCCATCACAGCAGCCTTCTCAGACAGATGAGGTGGGCTCGTCCACGCAAGCACCTGCTGCCCATGGTGATCGCCAGCTCCAAAGGTTGGAGCGAAAAGTCGATGCCATGTACGATAAATTTGGAGCGTTTGCTATAGGACTCACGAGGGCCTTAGCCGAGGCTTTTTCATAGCAAGGAACGATGCTAGAGTGGCCTCAGTTCGGGACAGCAGTGCCATATCCACCACTAGATTCACCACCCGAGGAGGGTGGTGCCACTGATCATTAGCGGAGTTTTATTTTCCCTTTACCTTCATTCAATGGGGCATTGAATATTATAAGTTTGGGGGTATTGGGGTAGTAGGATAGTTGCATGTAGTTTTTGCATGATTAGTTTAAAATTTTGCATGTTTATTTGTCATGTTGCATGTTTAGTTTATTCGTTTACGTGTTAGAAATTTTTTTGTTTTAGTTAGTTCGCATGTCTCACAAAGTTCTTGCTTTATGGAAATTTTTGTCTAGCCGATGATGACAGTGGATTGTGAATGATTTTTGAATATTTAGGATAACATGAACTGAGTTATAATGTTTTACACGATGTAATTCATGTTGCTGTTTAAATGCTTTCGATTTGCACGAATGTGTTCACAATAACTTGTAGGTACAAGAAGTATGTGTAGCATTGCTCGATAGAAAATATAGTTTTAAAAAGAGAAATATGTGGAAAATGAACTTAGACTGTATAAAATATTGATATTTAAACTTTGGGAAAAAATGGGTATGCTATATTAAAAAAAAATAATAAATAAAAAAAATAAAATATATATATATATATAACAATAACGTGGCTAGTCTTATTTCGGGGCCCTGACTACTTGAGTAAGTATACCCGAGGGGATTGTCTCTACACCTAGCGCCCTAAGGTCCTTCATGGTCTGGGAGTCATTGGTTGAAAGCTCGCTAAGGGGTAGCAGTGTTGCCTAATGAAATAAGACATTGCACAGTCATGTGAAAAAAAAGAAAAATATGAAAAGAAAAAAAATAGCAATAAACACCGCGGGAAAGAGTGAAAATCACTCTCGTGAGTAGAAATAAAGCAGTTAAGCCCATTGTTGAACCTCAGATTGTTTTGATATGTTGGAACAATCTTCGTTGCATAAGTATACATAAGTCTTGATTTAGACTATAATTTTCTGTTTTGAGTAATTTAGCATGTGTATTCTTTGCTTAAATCAAGTTTTGGTGAACACAACACACACACACAACATCTCTATAGCATGTATGAATTATCTGAGTGTATGATATTATGCCTATCATTTGGTTTGAATTTGTATTCTTGGAGGAGACGACGTAATCAGGAAGCAGAATCCCATAATGAGAACCAAGAGGGTCAGAATAACCATATATAAAAGTTCATTAATTTAATAATGGCTGCATTTAACCAAGATGGGGGTAGAGCACCAGTGGTCCTTAAGGTAACTCGAGCAAGTACCTTTAAGGACTTTAAAAGCGTAGGACTACTGGAGTTCAAGGGAACTACGAACCTTATTAAGGCCCAGATATGGGTGAAGGAAATAGAGAAGTCATTTGGTATAGCAAATGTTAGGGAGGTGCAAAAGACTTCTTTTGTGATCTATATGATGAATGGGAAGCCAACTTCTGGTTATGTGAGGCTGGAGCAGGTGCGGTTATGTGGGAATAGTTGAAGAAGGTTTTCTTCGAGAATTATTTTCCTACGAGTATGTAGGGTAGGATGGAGATTAAGTTCCTAGAACTTAAGTAAGGGGACATGGCGGTTCCCCAATACGTAACCAAGTTCAATGAACTGGGGAGATTTGCTTCAAATCAAGTGAAAATTTATGAGAGGAAGGCTCGTTGGTTTGAGCAGGGACTAAAGCTTTGGCTCTATAACAAAATTTTTGTATTCCAGAGCACTTCATTTAGAACAATCTTGGAGAAGGAAATTATTGTCGAAGGTAGTATTGAGGCTTTAAGCCAATACCAAAAAAAGAGAAAGAATCAGAATAAGGGAGATGAAGTACTCAAGACTGAGGGAGCTAGTGGTAGCGTAAGTGCGCCCAAGAGGAAGGGTTTTAACTCTTGAAATACCGAAGCAAAATAAGGGGATCCTAAGCACAGGATCGAAGCATGTAAGACAAGCTGGAGGGCTCATCTAAGAGTCTATCTCGAAGGGAAATCAGTGTGTTACAACTGCGGGAAGGATGGTCATATTTCACCTAATTGTACTAACCCTAAGAAGAATCAGGGGTATTTTGTGTGTGGGTCAATGGACCACATGGCGAGGAATTTCCCGAAGAAGGGGTCGAGAGGGTAATAAGGGTACTACTAGTGGTAAGCTAGCCATCACTGGACCAACACCACCGGGTAGACCTACGACCCGTACTTTTAATACGACTATCCAAGATATAGTTGCGTCAGCAGATGTAGTGGCAGGTATTATCCCAGTCAATGAAATAAATTCTTATGTGCTATTTGATTTGGGTGCTACTTGTTCTTTTATAGTATGTGAATTTTCTAAAAGATTAGGATTACTCCCAGAAATGTTAGAAATACCTTTAAAAAATAAGGTAGCGAACGAAAAAATAATTCCCGTTGAACACAGTCATAAGAATTTTTGCATAGATATTAGAAGTAACAAATTGTCGGTAGATCTTATACCGATAAGGTTGAGAGAATTTGATATAATTCTTGGGATGGATTAGTTGTTTAACCATGGAGCAATAATATATTGTCAAAAGAATAGTGTAAAGCTTCTGATTTCTAAGAAACCCGAGATAGTGTTCTACGGTAGTAAATCATTGGGATGCTCTTGTTGTCTCACCATGACACAAGCTAGGAAGTTATTGAAGAAGGGGTGTGTAGGATATTTGTGTCATGTTATGGATACCCAGAGAGTGGGAACATCATTAGAACAGATACCTATAGTGCAAGAATTTGTGGATGTATTTCCAAATGAGTTACCAGGTCTTTTGCCGGATAGGGAGGTAGAATTTGTGATTAATGTGGTACCAGGAGTGGCACCAGTTTATAGGGCATCGTATCATATGGAACTAATGGAAATGAAGAAACTAATGATTCAACTACAAGAATTATTAGATAAGAAGTACATTCAACTGAGTGTTTCTCCGTGGGTAGCACCCGTATTGTTTGTAAAGAAGAAGGATGGATCGTTATGACTTTGTATTGACTATAGGGAGTTGAACAAGTTGACGATCAAGAATAAATACCCATTGCCCAGGATCGATGATCTATTTGATCAATTAAAAGGGGCAAAGTATTTTTCTAAGATAGATTTACATACAGGGTATCATCAGTTGAAAGTGAGGAAGGAGGATATACCTAAGACGACGTTCAGCACTCGTTATGGTCATTATGAGTTTCTGGTTATGTCTTTTGGGTTGACAAATGTGCCAGCTGCATTTATGGATATGATGAAGAGAGTATTCAATCAATACTTGGACAAGTTCGTTGTAGTGTTCATTGATGATATTCTAGTATATTCTAAGACGCTAGAAGATCATGCTAAACATTTAAGGTTAGTGTTGGAACCCTTATGGATGGAAAGGTTATATGTGAAATTAACTAAGTGTGAATTTTGGCTTTAAAAAGTGTAATTATTAGGGCATGTTATCGACAAAGATGGGATTTCAATGAATTCAGCGAAGGTGGAAGCAGTTATTAATTAGGAACAGCCAAAAACACCAATCGAGGTACGGAGTTTTCTAGGGTTAACGGGTTACTATCAAAGGTTTATCCAGGACTTTTCTAAAATAGCTACTCTATTGACAAATTTGACGAGAAAGTGTATGAAGTATGTGTGGACGGAGAAGTGTGAGAACAGTTTTCAGGAACAGAAGTGGAGGTTAAATAAAGCACCTGTATTATCTTTACCAAATGATACGAGGAATTTTGTAGTCTATAGCGATGCTTTGTATAGACGATTGGGTTGTATACTCATGCAACATGGCAAGGTCATGCATCACGACAATTAAATGATTATGAGAATGTTTATCATACTCATGATCTGGAATTAGCAGCGGTAGTTTTTGCCTTAAAAATTTGGAGGCACTACCTATACTGGGAGAAGTGTGAGATATATACGGACCATAAAAATCTGAAATATATCTTCACACAGATGGAGTTGAATATGAGATAGAGAAGGTGGTTAAAATTGATAAAAGATTATGATTGTAATATCTTATATCATCCAGGAAAGGAGAATGTTGTGGCCGATGCCTTAAGTATGAAGGGTCGGGAGAAGCTATCAATGTTAACGGCTCAGAACAAGTTAGTGACATAGATGGCACGAATGGAGTTAGAGGTGAGGTTACCGAGAGAATCAGAAGAGAAGTTATTTACGATGGAGACTCGGCCAATAATTGAGGGACAGGTTAAAGATGTACAACTTAAAGGAGAGGAGTGAGAGCAAATGAAGAAGGGAATTGATGATGGAGAGAAGACTAAGTATAACCTTGACAAAAAGGGGTTACTACATTTTGAAGGAAGAATTTAGGTTCCGTGTAATGCAAAATTAAAAGGAGAGATAATGGAAGAGGCCCATAGTTCAAGGTACTCGATACATCAGGGTAGCACCAAGATGTATCAAGACCTTCGATAAAACTTTTGGTGGCCGAACATGAAGAGAGAAATAATAGAATATGTTAGTAGGTGCTTAACTTGTCAGAAAGTTAAGGCTGAACTCCAACGACCGAGTGGATTGTTACAATTGCTAGAAATTCTGGAGTAGAAATGGGAGCATATCATGATGGAATTTGTGGTGGGACTTCCAAGATGCAGAAGGTATACGACACTAATTTGGTAATAGTGGATCGTTTGACAAAATCGGCTCACTTTTTGCCTATAAGAGTTAGGTATAACCTAGAACAATTAGCTAAAATTTATGTCAAAGAAATTATTTCAAGACATGGAGTACAAATTTAGATTATGTCAAATCGTGATCCACGATTCACAATAAATGTTTGGAAGAGTTTGCAATAGCATATGGGAAAGCAGTTGAGGTTGAGTATAACATACCATCCTCAAACCAGCGGTCAAAGTGAACGGACAATTCAGACGCTAGAAGATATGTTAAGATCTTGCGTTATGGATTTCAAAGAGAGTTGGGATGAACATTTACCTTTAGTAGAGTTCACTTACAACAATAGTTTTCACGCTAGTATAGGCATGCCGCCTTACGAAATATTATATGGGAGAAAGTGCAGGACGCCTTTGTGTTGGGATGAAGTAGGTGAACGTCGAATGTTGGGACCTGAAATGGTACAACAAATGACAGATGTGGTGAAATTAATACAGAAACTAATGGTAGCGGCTCAAGACAGACAAAAGAAGTATACAGATCCTCACAGTGAGAAGAGGGAGTTTGAAGTCGGTTTGTATGTCTTTCTAAAGGTGTCGCCTTGGAAAAGGAAGATACGCTTTGGGAAGAAAGGAAAGTTGAGTCCGAGATTTATAGGACCTTTTGAGATTTAAAGGAGAGTATGAGAGTATGAGAGGTAGCTTATGAAATTGCTTTACCTCCAGAGTTGGAGCATATACATAATGTGTTTCACGTGTCAGTATTGCGTCCTTATAAATCGGACTATAAGCATGTAATAGAGTATGAACCTATTCAGGTAGAAAAAGACTTCACGTATGAAGAACTTCCAATTCAGATTATTGATAGGAAGGAACAAGTCTTAAGGAATAAGATAATACCTTTGGTGAAGGTAATATGGAGGAACCACAATGCCGAAAAAACATAACGTGGGAACTCGAGAGTAAAATGAAGGAAAACTTTCCCCATTTGTTTACTTAATTATGTTGAAATTCTAGGGACATAATCCTTATAATAGGGAAAGAATGTAACGCCCGAGAAAATCAGATTATTATGTGAATTAAATTTTTATTTGATTAAATAAATTAAATGAATTTATTTTCTTATTAAAGTAAGTTGTTTAAAGGTTGTTCTGTGACCTAAAATGTGCGAATGTGGTTAGGATTCTGGCTATGTGCTAGAATTAATTTATTTGAATTTCCAAGACAAAAATAAAAATTTTTTGAGAAATTTCTGAAAAATCACTATTCTTCCATTTCTGCTCGGGAATTATTTTTGAATTTTTGAGAAATGCGTAATTATAGATTTCTGAGACAAGATGGAATGTCCAATAATATTTTAGTTATGGCAAACGAAGTTTTCGCCTATGGACTTAAAACCCTAAGGGTTAGTGAAAGTGAAATCTAAGAAAAGAAATGATTAAGTGTAATAAGAATGGCTATTATACTTAAAGAATACTTGGTATTGTACAATTATAATACGAGTATAATACGAATATCATACAAAGTATATATGAAGAGAATACGAGAATAACACGGTAAGAATACGAATAAGTCTTAATGAACTTTAGCTAATGGACCTAGACTTTGTCAAGCCCAATTGGAAAACGAATGAGGCCCAATGATGAATGATATTAAGACACCATGTTAAGTTAAATCAAGCCCAAAGTTAGGCCCGATATGAATTAATTTTAAGCCTGAACCAAGAACCGAACCCGTGGGTCAAACCGATGGGTCAACGGGTGGGTCAAACTCATGGGACAACCCATAAGAGTCCCCTATGGGGCACATGGCCGACCAATTTGGTGGAAAAGTTGTTAAATAGCTTCCTTTGGAAGCTTTGCCAAAAGAGGTGTGAATAGTAAGGAGGTTTGACCGCTTTACCCTTTTACCCTCCATTTATAAATTCTATAAAAGCTAGCCTAAGTGTTTCATTAGTTATTTTACAAAATTTGAGCACCTATATTGAGAGAGATAAGAGAATTAACAAGTAATCCAAGAAAAAAAGAAGCTAACTATTCAAGCTTAAGTCAATAACACGAAGAAAACTAAGGTATAAACACGTAAACACTAACTTTCGATTATTTTTTATTGAGTTTTTATAGAAAAGTATGTATTGGTGGAGCATGTCTCTTCCAGAGTAATAAGGATGGCTATTAGTGAACAAAAACATTAATAAGCCATGTCTAAGTGAGAATCAGAATCGACTAATTAAGCAATAATCGAAGAAAACATATAAAACTTAGAATTTGTTATTGATGGACAAATTAAAAACCATCACGTATAAGTTATATGCAAACTACTTGGTTGGGATATAAATGAATAACTAATGGATTGATTCCATTTGGTTTGGCATAAAAATCTCGAGTAACAAAGTTATGTCAAAATTTACGGGAAAAGACGTTAATCGTTGAAATCATGGTTAACTAAGATTTCCAGAATGATAGTCAAAAGTCACTGTTTAACTTTAAAATATAGGTCTTTTGTGGGGTATCGAAGAAAAATGTATTTAAGAGTCGTGGACTCAAGAACGAACGAATTCGGACTTAAAACGAAGAAATGAGCGAAGAACGCTTACGAACGTTTAACGAACGCGTAATAAAAATTTAAACAATATATTTGTCGTTAACAGATTCAGAAACTTATTTTGTCCTAATGAAATCGTAGTGCATGAGATATGTGAGATAATGGCTTTTGAATGAGCCAATTCTGAGTTATAACAATCGTGTTACAAGCTCGGGAAGGAATCATATTGAAAATTGTAAAAAAAAATTAAAGACTCAGGGGATGCATTGCAAAGCCGGCTTGGGGGCTCAGTCACTCCTAACTCATGCTGTAGCGCGAGTATTATAACTAGAAGTGGCGATGCAGCGCCCTTAAAGGAGAAAAGTCCGACGTGAGCTTTTGTTAATCCAACTTTTCACGAGGTAATTATGGGGCATGTATATACTTAATATACATGAAGAAAGACTTCCTAAATAACATGTATAACTATGGATTTAAGAATTAAACATTTATTAAAAATAATTAAACGTAGAATGTAAAATGCAAAAACGTGAACCGTGAATCGTATTCAAGTTTGACACATGTCGTAAGGTTATATGGAATGTAATAGACATGTGTAATAAGAGAATGATGAGAAATGAAGATAATTTTATGTAATTCCTATACGGAATCTGATATTGGTAATCCGAGGAAAATGTGTCCGAACTAGCAAACCGATTAGGGTTACAACTATCGTGGTACTTAAACTTAGATCGATAAGTGTTGGTTTATGACATATAATCTTAATAAGCCATCATAAATGTTTATAAGTAGTAATGAACGTTAAATAAGCTTGAAGGAATATTATTAATGAAATAAATTTGAATAAGATATAGACAAGAAAGAAATTGGTATAAATAATGTGTTTAGATTGTTTGGTAGCTAATTTCAGTGTACTATATGAATATATCATATAGAAACTATAAAGACCAAGAATGGTTGAACTTAAAACTAGAAGATGCTTGAAAGTAAGTTTTTCTTACGCTTGTCTGACCTTTGTGTTAGGCAAGTTTCTGTGATTCATGTTATAACATGCATGAATTATTTTACAAAAAAAGTCGATGCCAGTTTTAACTCGGCTGGACGAATCTTAAGAGTTTGATTGATTTGTTTACAAGTCTTTAAATATAGTATTGATAACGTTATCCTAAGCCAATTTTTTCGTATGGATTCAAAGGTAAGCCTGAGTATGAATAAACAAAGTTATTTTACATCGTTTATTCGACAGGCACACGAGGTTGCCAAAACTGAAACGTAAATATGTTTAACGGATGGGTGTTGATCAACATAGAGTACTATAGGCTGATCACCTAGAAGTGCTCATAAGATATATCAGACTTATGGTCTTATTGTCGGGTTATCCTTTTCATGAATGAAAATCAAAGAGAATGTTCATGGTCTTTTGACCTACTCAGGATTCCTAGCTAATGTATATACTCTGGAATTATTTTAAGAGAATGAAAAGTATTATTTCGATTATTCATACTACTTCATAACTATTTGTTCAGTTAGTGAAGATAAATCATATGATTCTTGATGTGGTGATTATGATATATATCGTTAAACTTACGTAGATAGTTATGCTCACTTTTTCCTTGAATTATATGATTATAACTAAGAACAAACGGACCGAGGGTTCCGGTAAGGATAAGGGCACATCCATGATCGATAAATATATTATCCTATAATAGACTAGTATATTTGTATGAACTTATACTATGACAATGAAGAATGTAATGGTTAACAGAACCTGGGAAGGATTTATTATTATTATAATAAGAATTTAGTAAATATACTCATCTTAATGCTATTTTCATTGGAATGAATGTATAGTTAGTAGTACCGTGTATGTAACACCCCAACTTTTATGAATAAAGATTATTTTTTTCTCTAAATATTATTTTCAATAATAAGGTGTGGATTTGATATATATGTAGGGATTTTGGCACATAAAAGCAACGCACAACGGAATATAAATTAAACAAAACAAAATAATTTCCAAAACCCAAACAAGATCCATGCGAAACAAATATTAATTCAGTGTTTAAGAGAATATATCAATTATGAAAAAGCTTCAGAAACGCTTTGAATCTCCAACACAAACACTCACGGTACTGCATCTATATGGTATCCACACGAACGCCTGCAAATCGTCTCACGATTCTGCAATAAAAAGAAGTTGCAGAACTAGCCACCAAGGGATCAGGATTTTCCAAACCTTTTTCTCTCTAGTGTCTCTCTAAGAGCGGCTAGGATTTTCTTAAGATATGATCTCTACCTAAATGGCTACTATATATCATATATATAGCAGTTAAAAGGAATTAATCAAAAACCTAATTTAATTAAAATAATATCTGAAATATATATATATATATATATATATTAATTAAGTCTTACTTAACAGATATACCTATCTATAAATTATCCTATTAATTTAAATTTGTAATTTAAATACTATAAATCATATTGACATATTTAAATATTTACAATTTAAATTAATTATCTTTTAATCACGTTCTATGTGTGCAACCCTATATGTTATTATTACGTTGGCAATAATTATTAAATCATATTATAAAATTATAAATAGTGAGCGACATCTAGTAATGCATCACTGCTACACAAGTAATAATAAGATCGATGATTCGATGCAACCTTTTCGTGACCAATGTTTTAATGTAATTTAATCATTTTAACCTTGACATCCTAGATTAAACTCGAGTCATGGAATATGTTATACTCTTCATAATTTAATCTGAGTTTTCTTGATCAATGAGTAGACTATATGAAATAAATCACTAATTGAGCATGGCCATGCATTTCATAGTCCTACTCAATCAAGAGGCCTATGGATATCACCCCCTAATATATAAGAGGGTTAAATTTTATCTAGATCACTCATATTCCTCATATAATTCATGATGTACACAATAATAACCTTTATAGTCCACCTTATTAAAGGTGACCTTTGATCATATCAAAGTACATAAATTTACGTGTAGTAATATAGTGATTTCAGGTCGGAGGATCAATACATCATTGTCACTATGAGAATCACTAATGACACTATGCATAATGCTCCACGTAGAATTCTCATGGTGGATCTGTCTAGTACATCGTTCTCTAACATGTACATATGCATTGACTCAATATCTCATATATTTATGACCAATGAGATTTGGTCATCAGTCAATCCACATACTAGTCTCAATTCATCATTGTTGTCCCATCAACAATGATACTCGACTAGGGACATTTAAGAGCAAAGATACTAATTGTAATTATATAATCTCGTGTTCAAGTCACATACTTAAAACTATATAATTTGTATAAATATTCTAAGGAATTTTATTATGTTAACATTTATATAACGCAGTAAATAGAACCATAGTAAAATGATTCATTTATTCAATCATATATAAATATCAAAATGTTAAGTAATTATATCAAATAATTGGCCTCTAGGGCATAAACTCTAACAATAATGTTATAGTTGTGGGTAATATTAACAAATTTTGCGAAGTAAGCAAGTTGTCATAAAATATTCGATTAGTCGGAGAATATTCATTTTATCAGGGAATATTCATACGACGGCACAATCATTGGTGGACCCCACAACGAAATTACTGTCAGAGTTAAAAAATGACATAATTAAATTTTTATAAAAATAACGGCAAAAGTTTTAACGTTAACTGTTGAAATACCCAGTGATAAAAGTACAGTAATACACGTGGTTGCATAGTAGCACACAATATTGTACAATATCTTTTATTATTGATGCTTACATGAGAAGTCACTCAATTATATTCAATTATTACCACAATAATTGTTGCATAGTATCTCAAATTATTGATTCAATTATTTTCATAGTATCATCTGCATAATATTTTATATTATTAAATCAATAATTGAGATTACAAAATTATTCATATTATTATTTGCATTATTGAAGATGTTTAGAAAGTTCGGTCGAGGAAAGAGGTTTGGTCACCTAATTGCGTGCCAATAAGGAGAAGTCCTTATCGGAAAGTCCAAGCCAATAAGGTTATTTAAATTAACCAAAGTGGGACAAGTGAAAACTATATAATATAATACTATTCAAATAATCTAGTATGGGGGAGATTTTGTGTAAAAAAAACAAGGCCTTGTGGCCTTTGGCTTATTTTTAACTAACGCAAGCCTTTTTGGTTCTTACCTGACGTACGTGTGTGAGAGGCCATATCAGTTTATTTCTATGCATTTTATTTCATGTATTTGCCTAAAGGTAGATAACAGAAGGTTAGAGAGAGAGCTTGGTCAGAAGAGAGAATTGCAGAGATTGTAGAGAAGAAAGAAAACACAGTGGTGGAGAGGAGGGTTTGCTAAATCAAGGTATATTTTACTTCTAATGTTTATATTTTGAGTTTCTATGGTCATCTTCTATAAATTGCTTAACACATGGGATTTATACATGTATGTATGTGGTTTATAATCTGTTAATCATCGTTTGTGAGTGCTATTTGATGATTAGATTAAAAGAAATTGGTTTGTAGGAAGAAATTGAAATAACAGTGGTTATGTATGAAAAATGGCTTAAGAAAGTATAAAATTTTATGATCAATATGTGATATAATCTGTAAATTGATGTTGCATTGTGTTAGTATGTTAAGAAATAAAAGCGGCGTATTTTAAATCGTGTCAATTGGTTATGAAACGAAGTCGTGGCGTTCGAATTCCCTAAAAGTGTAAAATATGATGAAATTTGGAAAATTATGGTTTTTATTCTTCAAATTTGTGTATATATAATTTTTATGTGATTAGAATGAAGAGTGGCATGTTTATCTATGTTATTACAAAGTTTTAGATGTTTAGGTTTGTGAATTTCTGTGGTATTGGGTTGTTTTTAGTGATCACGTAATGTAGTCAGTCACCGCAATTTTCAGATAATATTATGTACAAGTACTGCGTTGTTATTATTACAATGTAAACTGCACAAGGCAGTGCTGACGTAGGCCTTCTCATTTAATCTACAAAGTTGTAGCATATTCTGCTTGCAAGCAAGTGCTGAGATTGAGATGAGTCAGCTCGCTCATGCTCCTCGAGCCCAGGCAAGAGAAGTCTATTTGTTTGTAGGTTGTTATACGAGGGTCTAAATTGGCTTGGCATGCATGATAATGATGTTAAATTCTAACCTAAGACATCATAATAGGTTGTAGTATAATATAATACCAAAATATGGAGATTTTAGTTGTCACTTGAATAAGTTATATATTGGAACTAAATGTGATGTTTTAAAAAGATAGAGATGAATGATAAAGTTATGTTAGACCATGGTGAGATTTCAAATTTGATTTGGATGTTAACCAACATGGTTAGATGTTAAGTTAAGGCTATGACCTAAATGATGGGTTAAACCCATAAAGCTAATATTAATACAACTAATTGTTATTGCGATTCCAATGATATGTGTAGGGTAATTAGCGAACATTATTACACTTGTGTAGCTTATATACAAGGCAAGTTTCCTAACCTATGCTACTTTATTTTTTAGCAAGGTTTACTATTCGTTGTTATGTTATACCTATGAAAGTTCCCTAACTTCATTCTTTTATTAATGAATGCGAGTTTCCTAAACTTTTATTGAGCAAGCCTATTGATTCTATCCTCATGTATGGTTGAATAAGCTCTTGTAACCTAATTCGGTACATCGAATGAATTTCACATTCCTATTTCTTATTATTATTATTCAAAGCATATGTTGTTCTAATACATTAATTCAAATGAGGTTGTTCTAATTCTTTTGAATATGGTACTATGCTTGTATACCATGTCTACTCAATTGTATATTGTTGTTATTCGATCTTTACTTTGAATAACCTTGTTCAATTCTATATTATTGTGTTAAACCTTCAAATAGCAAGTAAACTGTAATTGATTGAATTTAGCTATAATGGAATAGTGTTCTAAAATTCTAGAACCACTAATAAGCTAGTTCCAAACTAAACTTTCTTTTGTGTGGAAATTCTAAATCCAAACTGAGACGAACAACCCTAGCATAGGGGATTTTGTACGTGTAACGTTTAGATGTTTGTGCACAATACATGGTACAAAGGGCTGATCCCCCAAAGTACGTTAAGAAGGGTCCATATAGTCTAAATGACTATTAAGGTTGGGTAGTAATACCTAAGTATCGGGGACATAGTTCGTGGTCTTAAGACCCTCAGATATTAAAGTTCGAACTTCTTTTCTATTTTTTATTCATAGAACAAGTTCATTTTTGTTCAGCATTCGTTGTTCTTTCTCATGTTCTTATCATTACTACTCTCTATATCAGTGAGCAATTGTTTGCTCAATCTTGCATTTAACACTGCAGCTAAAGTTGAGAAAGTCGATGAGCCATCTACTAGCAAAGGAAAGGGCAAGATGTCCAAGTGTTGAAGATTTATTGAATCTATTTAAATGAAATATGTTATAAGACTTATTTTATTTTTGTGATGTACTCTGCAGACTTATGTAATAAATTTAAGGTTAGATTACCTGGGATTATTTTATAATGATGTAACCCTTTAATGGGAAGATTATTGTTAAGTTATTTAAATTATGTCTTTATCCTTGTTATGGGTAGTTAGATGTAATGGTTTTGGATAGCGAGCACCAAATCCTGTGGGAATGAAGTACCCGGATTTGGGGGTGTCACATGTATTATTCTCGAAGTACTATTCACGGGGTACTATTCACCCGAGATACTATTCATGACAAAAATTGATTTCTTTTCTATCCAAATTATTTTTGATACAATATTATTCTTGAATTTTACTTCACAAATCAGTATCATGTTGACAATCTAGACATTATTAAATTCTGGACAAATTGAATTATAAATCTTTAAAATTATCCTTTACTTTAATTTAATTAAATTCTTATATCATTGTCATCATCCTCATGCTTATATTGTGATGAAAGTCATCTTTGGCCTGTAGTGCATAGATGGACTGTTGATTGGTATGATTATGACTATGTATCGGTATAATCGTGACCTGTAATGTTACAAATGATGTGGTAAAAGTCATCATTGGCCCGTAGTGCATTGATGGACAGTTGTTGGCATGATCATGACCATTGGTGATAATATGAATATCCTTGGCCAGTAGTGCATGGATAGTTCATGGATGTGATAATAATGAATATCCTTAGCCCGTAGTGCATAAATAATTCAGTGATGTGGATTATTTATTGAGCTGAGTCTCAGCGATAAAATTGATGAAAAACTTTTAAATAAAAGAAGATAGTAGATATCATGCTCTACTTGACTCTTCTAATGGATTGTTTATTCCGCTACAGTTAAACTTGTTGTTTATTGTATTCTATCAGTCTAACATTGTTGAAGGCTAACGATAATTTTTTCTGCATTATCTTAGTCATAATATTTCTTACTGGGCTAGTTGAGCTCACCCTTTTCTTTCATTGTTCTCTTCAGGAAATGAGAATATTGTTGGTACTAGTTGGAAAACGGAGTGATGGTCCTAGATGGTGGCTATAGTAGTCCTCAATATTCTATGAAATAGTGTGATAATAATTATAATGAGGACTCTATTTGAGTTTGGATATTGTCTACGAGAAAATATTTGTGTTAAAACTCTCAGCTATATTTTGTCATATTTTACACGATAATTGTATAATTAAGTTTGTATTTGAATTGTGTACCTAGTATTTGGTAACTCGGAATAGGTAATGTATACCTATTTTTGGGGCATCACAGTTGGTATCAAAGCTTAGGAATATGATCCCTAGCTGGACTTGAGGCTAGAAGTAGGAGGGGAGAGACGGGTAAATCCTTCGCTAGTATGACCTACCTAAGCTTATTTGTTATTTAATTGGCCAGCCAGAATGTTGGGATAATATGTGGCATGTCAATTAACCCTTGTTTCGTGGAAGTGTTTGAAAATGACATTTGAAACTCATATATAGTTTTAAGCAATGAATCGAGGAGATTCATTTAAAGAATAAATATTGAGGCATAATATTTTGTTATAAAAAAGATTTTTATTGGGGGGTACTAATTAAGTTATTAAATGTGATTGTAGGATGTCAGGAAAAAAAGAAATTAGAGATATCCATGTGATGAGTGAAGAATTAATAGTTGCACCCGAGCTAGTCGCAGAGGTAGCAGCTGAGAGTGAGGAAGAAGAGGAACCTTAGGAGAATTTATTAGGAGAACTTTATAATCAAAATGGAGGTCGTGGAGCAAAGGGATGCAACAATTTAAGATTTTGCTACCCGATATGTGATGCTTGAACAGAAGCTCTCTTTGGTAGAGTATAAGGTAATAAAGCTGGAATCTGAGAATTCAAATGTTAAGAATCAGCTGAAAGAAGAAACAACTGAACGAGTGAGAATGGAGGATGCATGGGTAAAAGCCGCACGATGCGTTGATATTGTGAAAAGAGAAGTCTGATCCAAGAAGGCTAAAATAGATGATATGTATTTCTCTTTTTAGACAGCAATTGAGAGAACCCAACATCGAGTTTTGAATTGCCTTGTACAACACAGTCAACCCCAATTCGATATGGATCAAAGATTATTGATTCAGATCATGGATTAGGACTACGACGAAGCAATTGTAAGTGAAATATGCCCTATAGTGAAGTCAAGTCCAGCTGGGATGGAGACACCAAAGGCTGTCTCAGACAAGTCAAAGCAGGTAGTTCAAGGGAGAGCGTTTGTCGTGACCTCCCAAAAAGCAAGGAACCCGAACGAGGTTATCATGGGTAAACTAATCATAAACTCTTGCGAAGTTTATACCTTATTTGATACCGGTTCTACCCATTCTTTTATTTCTCATACTGGCGCTCAACATTTAATTTTAACTCTAGAGAAATTAGACTTTGACTTATCTATTGAAACTCCGTTGGGAGAAACCTTCATTACATCCACTATTTATAAATTTTGTTTAATTCAAATCGGCACCCTCTTGTTACCTGTCGATTTTATCTCTTTGAAAATACTTGCGTTTGATGTGATTTTAGAGATTTATTGGTTAAGTACTCATCATACTAAAATTGATTATTTTCGTAAGGTTGTTAGCTTTCATATTCCTAACCAACCTATTATGTGAATTCAAGCAACCAAACCTCTAAAGTCAATCACTGTCATATCAAGCCATAAAGCCATTCTTTTATTAAAAAATGGATGTTAAGCTTTCCTAGCCCATGTCACGGATTTTAACAAAAATACGTCAGATTTGAATGATATTTCTATTGGTAATAAATTTCCTGACGTATTCCCTGAAGAATTTCTTGGCCTACCCCCAGAGCGTGAAATCAAATTTTGTATCGACCTTGAACCCGGTACAAAACCCTCAAATATTTCTTCACCCAGAATGAACATAACATGCGCCAAAGACGTTGGTTCGAGCTGTTAAAAGATTATGATCATACCATTCAATACCATCCTGGAAAAGTGAACGTGGTACTTAACGCGTTGAGTAGAAAATCGTATGTGGTTACGAGTGCGACGTTGTTAACATAAAGACCCATTTTGTATGATTTACAAAGGATGGAGATAGAGTTAAAGACTCCAAGGACCCACGTGATGATGTCAAATATACGAGTAGAATCGACTTTAATCGATAAAGTTAAAGCCGCTCAAGCTACACACCAAGAGCTGATGAATATGAAGAAGAAAGTACAAGAACGTGTTATTCCAGAAGCAAGAGTAGATGAAAAGAGAAAATCATTGGTCTATTTAAAATCATCGATCGAGTAAGAACCGTGGCCTATAGAGTCGCCTTACCGCCAAGTATGTCTCGTGTTCAAAACATTTTTCACATATCTATGTTACGTAAATATGTTGAAGACCCGAACCACATTATTGAATTAGAACCAGCCAAGATAATGGAAGATTTAACGTATGAAGAGGTACCTGTTAAAGTTTTAGATAAGAAAGAACATATTCTATGCTCAAAGGTTATGCCTCAAGTCAAAGTTTTGTGGAGAAACCATGATGCTGAGGAAATGACCTGGGAGTTAGAATCTAAAATGAAATCAAGGTATCCTCACCTCTTCGACATACCAGGTATGTACACCAATTTCAAAGACGAAATTTCATAAGAATGGGAGGTTGTAAGACCCCAGCTTTTATGAATAAAGATTATTTTTTTTCTCTAAATATTATTTTGAATAATAAGGTGTGGATTTAACATAATGTTATAGTTGTGGGTAATATTTACAAATTTTGCAAATTAAGCAAGTTGTCATAAAATATTCGATAAGTCGGGGAATATTCGTATTATTAGAAAATATTCGTATGACAACACAATCATTGGTGGACCCCATGTGACGCCCCCAAATTTGGGTCTCTTCCAACCTGACAGATGGTGCTACATGGTACTACCATTCATTCATTCATTCACCAGAATTGTCACAAAAGGACTAATATAACTTCTATATATCCAAAATAATATTACATTTCCCAAGTTCTTTGTAACCCATTCGTTTATTCTTGCCATAATATCAAATATATTACAATCGTTCACCTATACTATTACATAAGTATCTAAGGATTCGTCTTTGCCTTGCCCTTATTCTTGCCCGAGCCTTCGGTCTGCTCGATCTTGGCTGTGTTCATATGGTTCAAGCAAGAGTGAGCATAACTAGCTCAGCAAGTACTACAATTCTAATAAACAACATGCTTGAAACATAGAACTCATATAGCTTCAATAACTGAACAATAGTTACGAAATACTATCGATAATTCAATAACTGAATAAGTCCACTTCGTTCCTGGCACGCACAACTCAGTAATGACCATTTCCAAATCCGTTTCCAAGTGTGCACCTTCTACCCAATTAGTAGACCCAGTCGGTGGTGTGTCGCGTAGCCTAAAAACTTCTCTGATTGCAGGTGGTCGGTAATTTATTTCAAATCCTCTTACCACAGATAGACCACTCATTGTGTCTTTAGCATTAGCATAGAATTCTCAAACTATACTCACCGGAACCGGCATAGGGGTTGCAGTCAAGCCAAACCATCCCCTCTCTTGAATCATATTCCATAACTGACCATCTTGCCTCTCAGGTTTGAAACCACTTTCCTTTATAAACGTTTTGGCCACGATTCTATAGAACTCTGTTTGGGCTGCCAGACTCAGGAATTTGGTATAATCCACCACATCCTCCCCTTGACTGCTAGAGGAGGACGATGATGAAGAAGAACTCGAACGTGCTCTTTTAGGACCCATTTGAAATTGATAGAGCAGATGAAGATTACTTTCCTGATATTGAGTGATAACCGGTCTGAATAACCCCCAAACTTGTTTCTACACAACCCAATCTGAACCCTAGTTTATATCAGTGTATCTGATGGTCGTGGGTAGGAGGTAACTGATGCGCACGATATGGAGTGAGATGAACGGATGGAGACATGGTGCTTCAATTTGTAACTGGTGGGAGTGTAGGGATCGTGCGAGGTGTAGAGACCAAAGGAGCACAACTTCTGTTATTTCAAGTGAGGAAGAGATGGGTCAGAACACATTTTAAAAACTTAAAAATAATCCACCTCTGGTGTCACGCGCGGGCGCGCGATTGGTCAATTGAAATTAGGCGCCAAGCATGAGAGAGACGATTAACTCAGACAGGCATACATGAGTAGCGGTAGCCAAGCCATTTATAAGTACCAACCTTACGCAATCAAGGCGACCCTATATCCTGCACTTCCAGTTTTCTTTTCCACTACTTCTAAATAGTGATGTTGTTAAAAACATCACTATTGATCGATTTCGCAATCAATGAATACGTGCAAGTATACACGGTCAACAAGTAATAAAGTGAAAGTAGAGTATCGTTCCCACGAAGAATTATTTAATAAATCACCAAGTATTAACTCTTAACCAAATCAATTTTATTTAAACAATTGCAAAGTGTGATTTTTCTAATTAAGAAAACTAAATTAACTAATTACACTGAATTGCTTTATAAATAAATTCAAATAAATAAAAGTTAAGACTCCAATATCCCCATTTATGAACTATAAACCAATTATCCAATTATCCCAATTATTATGTCTACTAAATTGTTAACAGGAATTCTCAAATGCAAAAAGCCATTTCTCAAGAGATCATTTGACTTCTATTTAACCCAAATTAATTTTGCTATATCTCTATGCAAAACAATTGAATTAAACTCGCTACAATCCCAATTCCTTATGTGTTACATGCGGTAAATAGATATTCTCATTATATTCACAAACCTATTTATTCACTGTGCAAATAACTAAGTCACATGTCATCATGCCCAGTTCTAATTCTAGAATTCCTTTCTCAATTCCTTCTAAAGTAACAAGGTAATTATTGATCAAATAATTATGCAATAAGCACAAGGCAAGATGAACAATTCACTTTGACACAAATAATTGGAATAAATCAAATAACTAATTTATAGCCATAAAAGGTTCAATTGAAATCTTAATAAAAGAGTTAGTTCATAATTAATGAATTAAAACCAAGAATCCACAATTGAATAGACATTAAAAGATAAAAGTATGATAAGAGAAGAGAATAGAATCTATTGTCAGCAAATCTGATGCTCCCCTCTTGTTCTTGATCTTGATCTTCAGTGTTCTTCAATTTGCTTCAATCTTCAATGGCTAATTAAGAACTAGGGTTTAGATTCTAATTTAATGGAGTGTTTAATTTAGTCTAATCTATGTAATCCCCCTTTATTTTATGCCTTACATCATGTATTTATAGATTACAAGTCAAATTTAAAGCTTAGGAACAAACCCAATCCAATTTGGAGTCAAAAAAGTGTCAAAATTCGCCCAAAAACGCGTCGAGGCCATCACCAAGCCCTTCCCCAGCGCCCCAGCGCTGGGCTTAACGCTCATAACCTGCTCCCTAGTGCCCCGGCGCTGGGCATAAGCCTATTTTGGGCGCCCCGGCGCTGGCCCCAAGTTCTAACATTTTTTGCTCCGATGTCCTTTGGGAAAATGGTCATAACTTCTTCGTCCGAACTCCGATTTCGATGATTCTAGATGTTCCGAAAGAGAGAAAGTAGATCTACAACTTTTATTCTTTGAGATTTTCAAAATAAGGTACGGAGAAATACTCAAATTGGCTCTGAAGTGACTGATGTGTAAATGGCAAGCCGAAAACGCGAATCTAGCCACCCCAAACGTCGATCCAAGTAACTTTTGTCCCAATTCCTACAAAACAACGTAAAACATGCATGAATAGACACAAACACTTAAAATCAACCAAAAGATTAAGCTCAAACGCACTCAATTATAAGTATAAAACTCTATCATCAAATACCCCCAAACTTAAACATTTGCTTGTCCTCAAGCAAAAACACAAAAGAACTAAAAATAAACAAACTAACTCAACTACATGAATGCATATGCATGATCTACTTTATAATATACCTACGAACCCAGTAATAAATCAATATGATATGTAGTAACATGCCTCAAAGATATCAATGATACTCAAACAATATATCTAATCAAGTCAAAGTCCATAACTCTAACCAATTAGTCAATCCAAACCTGTCATCACCCATGTTGTGCGTGTGTGCTTGTTAACCATTTCAACCAACCACAGTTCAAGATAATCACATAACAAAATTCTTAGAAGGAAAATTTTAGTTCCAATTCAATTACTTTTGTGAACATGACAACTCTGGTTAAAACTAAGCAATTACCAAGTCTTAGGGTAAATACATGATTTATTTATACACTTATTCAACCACGAGGGCATTTTTGCACTTTCTCATGTTTTATTCATTTTTTTTCATGGTTGTGCAATGTCTTATTCCCTTAGGCTTTTCAGTGCTACCTTAACGAGCTTTCGACCAACGACTCCCAAGCCATCAAGACTTTAGGGCGCTAGGTGTAAAGATAATCCCCTCGGGCTTACTTACTCAAGTAACAAAGGCCACAAAACTAGACAAGCATGCCACGGTGTTTATTCTCTTTTTTACTTTTTTTTCTGGATTCTTTTTCTCATTTTTTTTCTTTTTTTCTTTTCATCATTCCTTTTTTTCTTTTTTTTTCTTTTTGTCATATATATATATATATATATATATATATATATATATATATCCCATAGATTCCCCCAAACTCAAGCTTTTACGTCATTCCAACCTTTACCGCCAGTTCACTAATTTTCTTAAATTTTAACAAAGATTTTCCCTCAGAAACAAATTATGAAACCCTTGAACCAAGTGGATTAAAACAGTTAAACTTTAAGTGCTAACCGGTTACATAAGTTTAAGACAGGCTAAGATTATCATCATGATTAAAATTAGAACTCATCATCAATTATCAACACTTATCAAGTTAACAATTAATACCAAACTTATCATAGGCCGAGCTAAGACCACACCAACCTATCACACAGATTCATGCAAAAAAAAATTGTAATTATAATACCTGAACACATACTAATGCAAGACATATATGAATATGCAAATAACTACCATGTATTATACGCAACCTAAAAAAAATGCTAACACATAAAAAAATGAACTACTATGCAGATAACTAACTATATGCAATACGACACTAAAAGTACCCCCAAACTTAAACTAGACATTGTCCTCAATGGTCAAATAGAAAAAATTAAAGCGCAGGACTTCCACGAAAATATAGCAATCTTCCCCTTGTCCATTAAGTTTGGAGAATAAAGCAAGACATGGAACAAATTGGGCACCACACTTGAATTTGACTTGAATAACTCAGTAAAACCATGATAGAAACAGTTTTATTAAATTCTAAATAAATGCAAATTCAAAACTACTAATATAAAACCTAATAAAAACTAAAAATAAAAATTAAACTTGGGTTGCCTCCCAATAAGCGCTTATTTTATAGTCTCAGCCTGACTTCTTCAATTCTCTATCCAATTCCCCTACGAAAATTGAGGAACCCTCCATCCATCATAAGCAATGTCTCTTTTGGGAGGTTCCCATTAGTAAAGACCCTTGAATTAAAGTCACCTAGCATGCTCTTTGTTGATAGGATCCCTATTAAGAACGTCCAACAACTAGGTGTTTTCTCCATTACGTCTATGATTAGATTGGGGCATTGAAGCTTAATAAACATAATGGAGTCTTCCTCTATCTTCTCATTTTCATCCCACCATGACTCCACAACTGTACTAGCTCTTATGTCACAAAGAGCTTTGTCGATGACATGACTTCCAATTGGGCATGGTTTTGCAAAATTGCCCGGATTCTTGAATTTTGGTGGAGAAGGCACATGGGATACTAATGAAATCGGTTCATCTTCGTTAAATCTTACAGTTAAATCTTCATCGATCTCCTTTTCTTGGTTCCCAATTATTTCCTCTCTTTCAACATCTTGTGGCTCATCTAGTTGCAGATTTGGTTCGGGCTCATCATCAGTCTCGTCATCCATGTCATAGAGCCAAGTGTATTGAGGACGATTGTTCAATGCATGTGCTATCTGACCCAATTAATTTTCCAGATTCTTGATCGACGCACTTTGGCTTTGCATATTTAGCTCTATTTTATTCATATTCAGCTCTATTTGATTAATTTTCTTCTCATGTTCCTCGTTCTCTTTTTCAGATGCTTTAATAACTTTTTCCAAGGCTTCCTCCCAATTTGAATGTTCTTCCTGTTGTAGTGGAGGTGGACACGAGAAATCCGGTGGGTATGTTGGACTTGGAGCATAAAATTGATCTTGATTGTTACTCCATGAAAAATCCAAGTGATACCCCCAATCTTGATGATAGTTGTTGGAATAGACATAACTGTTGGGATAATCGCCACTATATTGTACCGGGTCGAAACTGATGGCACATTGATGACTCATATGATTTTTAGCACAATAATCACAAGTAATCGCCACACTTTGACGACGTTGAGCTTCAAAAGCTTCAATCATCCTCGAAAGTGTCTCCATCTGTCCATCTGTGTATGGCCATTGATACGCAAAGTCATCCATGGTACCTAAAAAGAGAGAAATATAGGAAGAGAATTAAAAATAAAAAAAATAAAAATGTTTAAATTAAGACTAATTTGATTGAAATTAATATTGGAAAATAATTATTAAATTAATACCCTAAGAATCAAGGCCAAAAACTTGATGATCGATTTCTTGAATCAATGAATATGTGCAAGTATACACTATCAACAACAAGTAATAAAGTGAAAGTAGAGTATCGCTCCCAAGATTTAATTATTTAATAAAAATCACCAAGTACTAACACTTAACCAAATCAATTTTATTTAAACAATTGCAAAGTGTGATTTTTCTAATTAAGAAAACTAAATTAACTAATTACACTGAATTGCTTTATAAATAAATTCAAATAAATAAAAGTTAAGACTCCAATATCCCCATTTATGAACTATAAACCAATTATCCAATTATCCCTATTATTATGTCTACTGAATTGTTAACACGAATTCTCAAATGCCAAAAGCCCTTTCTCAAGCGATCATTTGACTTCTATTTAACCCAGATTAATTTTGCTATATCTCTATGCAAAACAATTGAATTAAACTCGCTACAATCCCAATTCCTTATGTGTTACATGCAGTAAATAGATATTCTCATTCTATTCACAAACCTAATTATTCACTGTGCAAATAACTAAGTCACATGTCATCATGCTCGGTTTTAACTCTTGAATTCCTTTCTCAATTCCTTCTAGAGTAACAAGGTAATTATTGATCAGATAATTAAGCAATAAGCACAAGGCAAGATGAACAATTCACTTTGACACAAATAATTGGAATAAATCAAATAACTAATTTATAGCCATAAAAGGTTCAATTGAAATCTTAATAAAAGAGTTAGTTCATAATTAATGAATTAAAACCAAGAATCCACAATTGAATAGACATTAAAAGATAAAAGTATGATAAGAGAAGAGAATAGAATCATTGTCAAGAACTCGATGCTCCCTCTTGCTTCTTCTCTCTTGATCTTCAAAGGTTCTTCAATTTGCTTCAAACTTTAATGGCTAATTAAGAACTAGGGTTTAGATTCTAATTTGCTTCAAACTTTAATGGCTAATTAAGAACTTCAATTTGCTTCCCCTTTATTTTATGTCTTACATCATGTATTTAAGATTACAAGTCAAATTTTAAGCTTAGGAACAAACCCAATCCAATTTGGAGTAAAAAGGTGTCAAAATTCACCCAAAAACGAGTCCAGGCCATCACCAAGCCCTTCCCCAGCGCCCTAGTGCTGGGCTTAACGCTTCAAAACCTCGCTCCCCAACATACAGTGTCCGGGCATAGGCTATTTTGGGCGCCCTTGACCTTTAGCCCCAAGTTCTGACATTTTCTGCTCCAACGTCCTTTGGTAAAATGGACATAACTTATTTGTCCAAACTCCAATTTTGATGATTCAAGATGTTCCGGAAAGACGAAAAAGTAGATCTACAACGTTTATTCTTTGAGAGTTTCGAAATAAGGTACAGAGAAATACTCAAATTGGCTCTGAAGTGACTACTGTGTTAATGGCAAGCCGAAAACGCGAATCTAGCCACCCCAAACGTCAATCCAAGTAACTTTTGTCCCAATTCCTACAAAACAACGTAAAACATGCATGAATAGACACAAACACTGAAAATCAACCAAAATATTAAGCTCAAACGCACTCAATTATGAGTATAAAACTCACTCATCAGATGCCTTCTGATCGATTCACTTGCATAAACACCAATTACTCATGTCACAGTGTGAACTACTGAATAAGCATAAAGGACCAAATAAACGCTACCCTATACTCAAACACATTCCAATGCAAATTCAGCTACACACTCATTTATGCAAAACACACTAATCTATCACAATTAAAAATGAAGATGAACTAACAAAATCAAACGAAACTGCATAAATAAAGAGTAGAGATAGAAATAATGGGTTGCCTCCCATCAAGCGCTAAGTTATAGTCAATTAGCTTAACTATCTCTGAATCTCATGTCAAAGAAAGAATTGAGGTGACTTTCTGTCTGTCCACCTCACCACCAAAGTAATGCTTCAAACGCTATCCATTCACCTTAAAAGGCTTGTCCGGAAACTTATCATATACTTCTATTGCACCATGTGGGAAGACAGTCTTCACTGTAAATGGCCCTGGCCATCTTGATTTCAGCTTCCTGGGAAAAAGTTTAAGTCTGGAGTTAAAAAGCAAAACTCTTTGCCCCGGTTCAAATGTTCTCTCTATGATCTTTCGATCATGCCATTTCTTCACCTTCTCCTTGTACAACATTGAATTCTCATATGCCTGTAATTGAAATTTATCCAACTTATTGAGTTGGAGTAGGCGTTTCTCCCCTGCAACTTTCAAATCAAAATTGAGCTTCCAAATTGCCCAATATGCCTTATGCTCTAGCTCCATAGGAAGGTGACAAATTTTTTCATACACGAGTTGAAAAGGTGACATGCCCAACGGGGTCTTGTATGCAGTCATATATGCCCACACAGCATCATCCTGCTTTAAAAACAAGTCCTTTCTCGTGGGATTCACAACTTTTTCAAGGATTCTTTTGACTTCTAGATTTGACACTTCTGCTTGGCCATTTGTTTGTGGGTGATAAGCTGTAGCAATACGATGGTTCACCCCATACTTGGCCAACAAAGTTGTAAACTGCCTATTGCAGAAATGACTACCTTCATTACTAATGTTGGCCCTAGGAGTCCCAAACCTCGTGAAAATACTTCTGTGCAAAAACCTGAGGACTACCTTGGCATCATTTGTTAGAAGAGTTGTCGCTTCTACCCACTTTGACACATAATCCACTGCGAGCACGATGTAGAGATTTCCGCAAGAAGAAACAAAAGGGCCCATGAAGTCAATCCCCCACACATCAAAAATTTCTACTTCGAGGATCGTATTCAACGGTATTTCATTTCTTTTCAAGATGTTCCCAACTCTCTGACATCTATCACATCTCTGGACGAAACTGTAGGCATCCTTGAAAATTTTCGGCCAGTAGAATCCTGCTTGTAGCACTCTAGCCGCTATTCGCTCTCCACCATAGTGACCCCCATACACAGAAGAATGACAATCTTGTAGAATCCCCTCGGTCTCGCTATACAGGATACACCTTCTTATCATTTGATCAGCACACTATTTAAACAAATAAGGCTCATCCCATATATACCATTTGACATCATGCAGAAATTTCTTCTTTTGATGACCCACCAAATCAGAAGGTACCATCTTACTCACCAAATAGTTCGCGTAGTCTGCAAACTATGGCACTTCCCCTTTCACCACAAACAACTGCTCATCTGGAAAGGATTCATTGATTACAACTTTGTCGTCTGCCTCCCTTTTCGGATTCTCTAGTCGAGATAAGTGGTCCGCCACTTGGTTTTCAGTGCCCTTTCTGTCCTTGATTTCTAAATCAAATTCCTGCAACAATAAAATCCATCTGATCAACCGAGGTTTGGCATCCTTCTTTGCCACTAAATGTCGAATTACCGCGTGATCTGTATACACTATCACCTTTGTACCAATCAGATATGGTCGAAATTTATCAAAGGCATACACAACTGCCAATAACTCTTTCTCTATGGTGGTGTAGTTTAGTGCAGCATCCGCAAGGGTCTTCTTGGCATAATAAATCACATGAAACATCTTCTCTTCCTCTCGCCTCAAAACAGCCTCTCTACAGGCACAGTAATCACTGGCATCACACATTAGCTCAAATGGAAAATCCCAATCTGGTGCAGTAATCATTGGTGCTGAAGTTAGTTTCCCCTTTAAGTGCTCAACTTAGAACAATTAAACAATAACTTCAACTAATTTAAATCCTAAAATTTCATGTTCTTGTACAAAAACTCCAATTTTGACATTCTTCACAGAAATTCACACTGTGATCACAATTCTATACCAATTTGACTCATTCAAACTACGTTCTCTTCGTTTCTTAATGAACTAGCATATTCAAGGCTCAATTTATAGACTAGCTTACGAATTAACCACCAAATTTGGTACTTTCACAAGCCATATGTATAAATATGCACTGTAAATACTTTTCTTCCTTTTAAACATAATTAACATACTAATTCTTGTCTAAATACAAACTCTAACATCACAATTACTCACAAATTAAACAACTCGCTTACTATAACAACAATTCAAAGAAATTGAATTGACAGAACTTGAAAGTTTATGCCGTAAAACACACACACACACATATATATATATATATATATATATATATATATATATATATATTAAGGCTATGGAAATACCTTCAATTGCTCGGTAATTCTTGCTAACAAATAACGAATTTCTTTAAATTTCACAAAAATCTTCCTCTTAAACTCTCTCTCTCTATTCTCTCTCAAGTTTCTCTGAAATTTCCTTCTTTCTTCTCTTAGTATCAGTATAGACCAACTAACATTATGCGTAAAATAAAACTGATACGCCATAATACACATATTAAAAAAAACGGTTACAACTTAACGCTCATTAGTTATAAATATATTTTATTTATTATTTTGATTTACTTTATTTATTATAATTAAAATTCAAAATTCAAAAGCCATAAGGCTTTGTTTGGCAAAAACTCTTTAAAATAAAGACTTAAAATTTTAAGCCATGTTTGAGTAAATCCATTTAATTTATTTTAATAAATCCTTACTCTATAGTTTATACTCTCATATTATTTATTTGGATCTCCATATCCAACATTAGTTAAAAAAAACTAATTACACATACTAAATTTTAAATAAATTTTCCACTTAAGCAAATATCACAAAATTTTAATCTCATTATAATTTTATTTAATAATTTCACATACCATTTTAATTAATAAATTAAAACATAGCATTCCATATCTAACTATTGAATTAAATTAGAGTATTATCTAATAACTTTACTTCATAAATGTTTACTAACAACAACCATATCAATAAAATATTTATTTAATTTAATACATATTTTAAAGCACAAATAATAAAATCTTAGATTGTTACAACTATTCTAATGGATTATTTATTTCATTGCAGTTAAACTTGTTGTCTATTGTATTCTACCAGTTTAACACTGTTGAAGGCTAACGATAATTTATTCTGCGTTATCTTAGTCATAATATTTCTTACTGGGCAAGTTGAGCTCACCATTTGCTTTCATTGTTCTCTTCAGAAACGAGAATATTGATGGGACTAGTTAGGAAACGAAGTGATGGTCCGAGATGATGGCTATTGTAGTCCTCAATATCTATGAAATATTATGATAATAATTGTAATGAGGACTCTATTTGAGTTTGGATATTGTCTATGGGACAATATTCGTGTTAAAACTCTCAGCTATGTTTTATCGTATTTTACACGATAGTTGTATAATTAAGTTTGTATTTGAATTCTGTACCATATATTTGGCGACTCGGAATGGGTAATGTATACCTATTTTTGGGGGCGTCACAGTGTAGCACCATATCTGTGGGTTGAAAATACCCATATTTGGGGGCGCACAACATCTTTAAGTAATTCAGCTATGTAAGGAAAGCTAACCATGCAGATGGTCAAGGACAGTCTCTATAATGAGGAGATAAGGCGGAAGGAGCAAGGTTTGAATTTTGAGACAGATATACAAGTTTTTGTCGTGCAAAGTAGCGGCATAAATAGAGAGAAGAGATCTCCTGAAGATGACAAATCCAAGAGCAGGTTGAGAGGAAAAGAGATAATTTGTTTTCACTGCCAGAGACCGGGTCATATAAGGCGAGAGTGCAGATTTTTAAACAAGGAACAATCTAAGGAAAAAGATTAGGATAAGGAATCGATTGTGTATATATCTGACATTGATGTAGCCATTGTTAGTGATGGTAAACCCAAGTGCCAAGTTAATGAATGGGTTAATGATTCGGGTGCTTGTTCTGTGCTACTTCACATGGTGAGATCTTCACATTCTACCGTAATGGTGATTTTGGCTATGTATGGATGGTAAATGGTAGTGCATCCAAGGTTATCGGTATTGGAGATATTTATCTGAAGACTAACAATGGTGGTATGTTGATTCTTAGAGAAGTCATACATGTTCGGATATCTGCCTTAATTTGATGTCTACTGGTAAGCTTGATGATAATGGTTATAGCATTTCCTTTGGTGAAGGTCAGTGGAAGCTCACTAAAGGGTCTCTAATGGTGACTAGAGGAAAGAAGGTGGACACTCTTTACACAATTCAGGCACATGTGCAAGGTGTTAAAGATGGGAGAGTTAGACGGAAAAAGATGTCGTACAAAGCCATTCAATATGGAAGAAAAGCCTTGTATGAGAACCGCGAGAAGAAAGCTCTTTACTTTAAAGGGGTACCAAAAGTGAAAAAGGAAAGTGATAGCTCACAGCCAGGGTACAAAGTGGTTGTGAAAGAATTTGACAAGAAAAAATCTATCAAGTTTGAGTTAGATCCTCCCATCGAGATGAATCATGCCGATGAGATAAATTGGGCATGAAGAAAGTTAAAAAGTCCAAGAAGCTTGAGTTGAGTCAAGGCTTCGTTGGGATTAACTCCAAGTGAGGAGTTATTTTTTGTTGTTCAAATTCAGTCTTGGAATGTTATATAGAAGAAGACATGGAAGGTTCTGAAAAGAAGAAGTCTACCTCGGGGTATTTGTTTACTTTTGCAGGGGGAGCTGTGTTATGACAGTCCAAGTTTTACAGGTGGTATTTGTTCAAATTCGTGTGTTTCTTTGTCTACTACTGAGTTGACAATGAAATATTATAGTTGAAATGAATTTTTCAAGAGCTGGGTTTGACACATGAATTGACTCCAAGTGACGAAGTCATGGTATTAATACCTCCGCTAATGGGTTTGGAGGGGGATTTTGTTGGTTAAGTCCTCACCCATTTACTTTAGCCTTTCCCTTTTCCCATGCCTCGGACCCTTGAATTTTTCGCCTCCATATTTCTTTGCTCCCTCCCCTTAGATTTGTGTTATAAAAGGAAGACAAATGGAAGGAAGATAGATAAACCAACACAAGATCTCATCCGAGAGTAGAGAGAAAAAGGAAAGGTTTTTTAAAGCTTAGAAAAATTATAGAGAGAAAGGTGGTTCAAATAAAATGGTGTTTTATTTGAGTTCCATCACATAGTTATTGTGATGAAGTAATTTGAGTTTGTACTCAAATTAAGATAGGGAGAAGGTTCAAAAATGCCCTGACTTTTACCTCGATGTCTACCGAGCACCCTATACTTTTTTTTGTCCAAAAATACCCTTAACGTTACAATTTTTTGGTTGGTTTCGTTACTCGCTAGTTGTGATCTGCGAATCTGTACTAACATCCAACCAAATTGATTATGTGGCGCCCACTGGATTACTAAAAATACTAATTAAAAAATACTAAATAATTGATTAAAAAAATACTAAAATACTAATTAAAAAAATACTTAAATACTAAAAAATTAAATTAATAAAATACTAAAATACTAAATTAACATTAAAATATAATTCATATTTTAGTAAAAAAAATTAGTAATTGAAAAAAAAAAATAACTTTAAATTTTAGTAAATTCATATTTTAGTAAAACTATAATTCAAAAAATACTATAATACTTAAAAAAATTAAAAAATACTAAAATTCATTGTGTAATCAAAATATTAAAATTCAAATTATTTTGTTAACTAATCAAAACAACTAATTAAATAAAATAAGTTGTATACTATATTTAAATCATTTTATCAAAATACTAAAATTCAAAACATAACATATTTAATTCAAATACTAAAATTATTAATTAAAAAAATATTAAAATACTAATTAAAAAAATACAAAAATACTAAAAAAAATTAAATTAAAAAAATATTAAAATCTTTCATTTTTCGCTGATCTAAACCCACAATTCTTCCAAAAATCCAAATCCATTTTCTCTTTCTAAACCCACCATTCTTCTCAGATATGAGCCTCACTCTCTGAATCTCACTCTGTCTCTTTATTATCTTTCATTTTATATACCCAACTGGGAGATAGATCTTTGAGTCAAAACTAGAGCAATCAATTTGTATTTGAGTCGGACGTTTTGTGATGAATTCTGATATGGGTATTGTTGCTAAGGTTCTGGGTTTTGTTGAGCAGCGGAGGGTACCATTGTTGATGATGATGATGATGAAGTAGCGGGTTGTTCGTGTAAAGGTCTAAGACTGCAATTTTTATCACTTTGGTGAGAATGGGTTTGTCTTGGCCGTCTGTCGCCCATTCCGGTGGCTGACTCTTAGAACTCAGAAGAGAGAGAATCGAAAATTCAGAGGGGTCGGGGCTGACTTGCAATCATGGAAGGAGGTTATTGACTTTTATTAATGGGTCCGGTCGGTTAGGGTTACAAATTGATTACTCTAGTTTTGACTTAAAATCCATTTGCAACTTTTGCAGCGGGCTTTCATCTCTCTCCACTGAGTTCCCAAGAGCATGAGTGTGTTTTGGATTACTGGTTCCATGAATTTTTTTTGGGTGGCGGACGGCGGTGATGTTCGGCTGATGGTGGTGGAGGAGAATATTGGGGATAGTTGAGGAGAGAGAAAATAAATACTAAATAATACCGTTAATTAGTAAAATACTAAATAAATTCATGCTCGGTATGTCGATGTAATGCTACGTGTAATCAATTTGGATTTGGATGTTACTAATGGTTACAAACCGTTAATCTAAGAAAAGACAAACGACCCAAAAATTATAATGTTAAGGGTATTTTTGGACAAAAAAAAGTATAGGGTGGTCAGTAGACATCGGGGTAAAAGTCAGGGGTATTTTTGAACCTTCTCCTAATTAAGATATCTTTGTATTCTCTCAGATTATTCTAGTGAATTGTTCATAGTTTGTCCCATGGTTTTAACCTCTTAGTTTTAGAGGGTTTTCCACGTAAAAATCTTGGTGTCTCGTGGTTAAATATTTTCTCCTCATTATTTCCTGCAGTGATTATTATTTTGGTTGAACTGCAGATTTAATTTGTTTAGCATATACTGATATTTTTTGTCATTTAATTTATCAAAGACAACAATATTTAGGAGGTGATTTTTTTTCCCAACAGAAACTTCATCAGGAAGTGGAAAAGAGAGGAAATCAAGTTACTTCTACTATAGATCGATATACAGAGGGGCGCTTCAAGAGGATAGGTACAAATATTTTCTCTTACATTGGGAAGTGTTGGTACGATATTTTTTGATATTGGTATAAAGGGCTTTTATGAAGTTTACTTGGTTAATCTACCGTCATTTCAATTGGGTCCGATCACTGGGTCCTCTTTGTTGGAGTCGGTCGTAATGACCCAAAGAAATATTTAAATATCTACATCTTTGACCGGTAATGATGAGTAAGATAGCTGTTGACTGATATGTCTGCAAGGCATTAATGTGGATGGATTTAGTCAGCGAAAGTGGCAAACAGTGATGGGATGTGGCAGGTGCTACATGCAGTCGGCTGAGATCACCAGCTGTAGGGGACTATGTTGGTAGGTAGTGGGTGGCACAAGAAACCGAGAATGATAGTATATCATAGCAAGGAAGTCATCCAAGTAAAGGTAACTGATAATTTTATCTCTCTCAATACACTAGATATTTTATCCTCCATTGTTAACCTTGTGATCGCTGTCAGACTCTCACGCTCGAAGTTATCCTCGTGACTATTCGGCCGCCGAGCTTTTGGTGTTGATTATGTTTATTGTGCAGGATCAGGACGTCTTACGTGATTGGGACGTGGTAGAAGACCATGGCGTTAACATTGGCGCTAGAAGGAGGGGTGTGTTCTAGTGTCCTTGAGTTTTCAATCACAATTTTTTCAAATGTTCTACATCGAAAGATGGTGAGGAGTAGAACTGTTACACCGGAGGGACAGCCGATGCCGAAGGGACGGTTTCTAAATATGAATCGGGGGGTTCTCATTTGAGAGCCCATGGTGAAGCCCGAAGATGGTTGGTCTTTGCTGCTGACAAGGAACGTGATCTTGGTCAAAGGCGAGTAGAAGACACCCCGCCTAGAACTCGGCACCAAAGTGGTCAGGACGACAAGGCTGCCAAGCTGGCGAAGATTGCAGATGAAGCAGATAAAGCTTTGGAGATTCTCTTGAAGTAGAGCGAGGATATAGCTGTGCAGATGCTTCGGATTACCGAGCTGAGGGACGAGGCGTTCAATTATGTCCAGTCTGAAAGACGTAGTAAGCCTAAAGATGGACAACCACGGGTTGGAAAGCAGTCTATACACTTTAAATACATGTCTCAAGGTGATCCTCATGAACAAAGAAGACCAAGGAACCATACTCCTGAGCATCCGAGGAGGGTACCTCACCCTATCGGTTCTCAGGATTATGGTCGTAGCAGACGAAGAAGTTGATCTAGAGAGTATACACCTGAGAATACAAAGAAGGCACTCCGCCTTGAGTGTTCTCGCCACAGCGAAATGGCTCATCACCGAAGTAGATCCAGAAGTCACATTCTCGAGAATCCACTAAGGGCACAATGCCCTGTGAGTACTTGTCTTTAGAGAAATCCATCTAAAGCTGCAGGTTAGGATGGAAAGGGCTAGACCGTTCAGAAGAAGCTTTGAGGAGGTTTATGTCCAAATCGGCAGAAGTAGAGTTCATGGACGCTGTAATGCGAACGGATATTCTACTCCGACAATCAAGTCAAAGAAAGTCGGTATCGAGTTCAGATTCAAAGACACAAAATTCACCGAAGTAAGGAGGACGGGGTGGACTCGCTGACCATTCGATGGTAGCCTTTTTGGCAGGTGGTCCTTATGAATTTGTCAGGCCCTTCGTGGTAGGAAAATTTCATCAGTGTAAGGAGGTTCGGTCGGACTCGCTGACCATTCGATGGTAGCCTTATCGGCAGAAGTATCCTCATGGGTTTGTTATACCCTGCGTGGTAAACAAATTCCATAGTCCTTTTAATATTGTTTTACGACGAGTGGTAAACCAATGCACCGAAGTAAGGAGGTTCGGGTGGACTCGCTGACCATTCGATGGTAGCCTTATTGTTAGGTGTGTCCTTATGAATTTGTTTTACCCCGTGTGGTAAACAAATTCCATGGTCCTTATAAATTTGTTCTACCCCGAGTGGTAAACAAATTTCCTTATATCTTTGTTATACCCTGCGTGAAAGGCAAATGTCCTTATATCTTTGTTATACCCTGCGTGGTAGACAAATGTCCTTATATCTTTGTTATACCCTGTACGGTAAACAAATTCCCGATGGTGTAAGGAGGATCGGCTGGATTCATTTTCTTTGCATGATCTGTCTCACACTTCGGTAATGATAAATATTCATTACTTTATTTTGTTCAAGTGTTGAGTTCGGATTATATTATTATTGTTCTTAACTGTTATATAATTTGCTTGAGTATTGACTAACAGTTTAAGATAAGAGGCACTTATACATTTTTCACGTTGATGAATGATGAATTATTGACAAGAAATGTTCACCTAGAAGTAATAAGGCATGAAGTTGATATTTCATTGATATTAACTGTTCACAAAAAGTTAGAATTTTTGCAGAAAGTTCTACAGGTAAAGGTAAAGGGGAGGTCATCTTCAGGCTTCTTCCTTGTCATCATCGCCGTCTAAAGAGTCTAGAAGAGATGGATATACCTTGGCCGCGATAAGCTTTTTCTTGCCTTACTTCGGCAGATTTCATATCCTTTGGCATACATATGGACGATCTCATCGTTCATCTCGGCGGATTTTTTGTATGCTGCCTGGATTTCCTTACGAAGGTCTTCGGTTAGTGGCAGACCCAAATTCCTAAGGGGCCGAAGCTTTTAAGCTCTTCTTCAAGCTTCTGACGATGTGCCAAATGCTTTAATTCTTTAGCTTGGATCGACATTTATATCAATGATGACCCGACTTCAGAATGGCGCTCTCCCTTCGGGAGGCATCCTCTTCGGCTTCTTTGTATTTGGGACGGAGGCACCCGAAGATAGAGTTTGTCTGCAGATGACCATTATTAGTCAATCAGTTCAAATTGATGGGCAGCGATGTAAATGGATAAGTCAAAATATTAAATTCCTTTAGTCTGGTATTTCATTCCTTCGTCCATCAGGTCCATGATGGAACTATTGCCGAACCGATGATCATCGGTATCACGAACGCATGGTATTAGAGGTCAACATGGGAATTTCTCATTGGATTCTGGCAGAGAGTGAGGGATCTCATCGATATGCACTCTACTTGTTCTTCGGGCTCTTTGTCAGAAACCATAATTTCAACCAGGGTGTCCGAAGGAAGATCGGCTTCTGTGGGAGGTACTTGTGGCTCTTCGGCGGTTGGAGGAGTTATTTGGATTTTTCTCATTTTTGCATGAAGGACTCGGGTCCGTTCATCAAGGGGCATATCGAAGAAGAACTCGTTGTAAGTCTGGGTGATAGGGTGTTTTGATTTTCAGCCAGCTTGCTTTCTTTGGCGAGGTTGGCTTGTCCCTTCAGTGGGAGTTGATTTTGTGGCTTGAGCTTCTGTAGTTAAAGGCGCTTCAGTTGGTACTTCTATAGAGGTCGGGGAAGATGAACCCTTTGTGTTGCTATTTGATGTTCACCAGATGAGCCTCGGTAAGCTATATTTTGGGCCTTTATTGATGCCATTTATACTCTTTCATTAAACATCCTGTTTAATAAAAGACTAGGGACAATGTTGGGCCATGATATTTTAGATATTGGGCCAAAGGGCTTGGGCCGAGTTACTTGGTTAATCTACCGGGTCATTTCAGTTGGGTCCGATCAGTTGGGTCCTCTTTGTTGGAGTCGTCGATAATGACCCAAATAGATATTTAAATATCTACATCTTTGACCGGTAATGATGAGTAAGATAGCTGTTGACCGATATGTCTGCAAGGCATTAATGTGGATGGGATTCAGTCGGCTGAAGGTGACAAACAGTGATGGGATGTGGCAGATGTTGCATGCAGTCGGCTGAGATCGCCAGCTGTGGGGGACTATGTTGGTAGGTAGTGGGTAGCACAAGAAACCGGGAATGATAGTATATCATAGCAAGGAAGTCATTCAAGTAAAGGTAACTGATAATTTTATCTCTCTCAATACACTAGATATTTTATCCTCCATTGTTAATCTTGTGATCGCTCAGATCGACTCTTCACTCTCACTCGAAGCTATCCCCGACAATCGGGTCAAGCTTTTGGTGTTGATTGTGTTTATTGTGTAGGATCAGGACGCCTTACGTGATTGGGACGTGGCAGAAGATCTTGGCGTTAACAGGAAGGTGTCTGAGAGTCTCAGGAGAAGCATTCCAAATGTTGTCGTTCATTGTCAAGATCGGGAGGCCATGCAATCTTTACTTGATCACTTCTATACACAAGTCGGAAGAATGAAGTATCAACTAGTTTATTCTCTCTAGCAGCATAACAACCCACCCAAAAAAAAAACTCTTCCTAAAAAAATGAAAGTGTTTATGCCTATGTGATGTTTTCATCATTTTCTTTTTTGAGAACCTATTCTATACAATTCAATTCTATGGATGCATTTCATCCACAGGGACATAGGGAAGGGACTAGGGAGGGAACTAGAGGGAGCCTTGGGGGAACTTACCTTCTTCATGTTGTATCTTGGTTAACTTTAAAATCTTCTGAATTTTATTGAGCGGATAGATTCGAAAATGTGAAGTTCCATAGTAAAAGAAAAGTAATCTACCACTAGACAATCACATCTGATCTTGTCCTTGAATTTGACTAATTGGAAAATTCCTCTCTCAAAGTACAACTATTAGTGTGAAACCGTGTCTTTTAAGCTACAATTAGTGCAAAATAGACTCAAAAGTTATAGTTTTACAGTATAAATTGTACCAAGGTAATGATTTGCTATATTGTGAAGTTAGATACTATATTTTCACAAGAAACCCAAGGTACAGTTTTACATTTAATGACAAGAAAATGAAGCCAACATTGCGTAAAATGCACATAGAAAGTTGAGATTGACTTTTGTTATCAACTTGTAGTGTGAGATCACTCATATCATCAATTCGGCGTATTTTTGAATTTCAGACTAGGAAATTATTCCTAGACTATCTTCAAACTTGTTTATACGCATCTTAAAAGCATGTCCTAGCTGATTCAAACAGTGTTTTTGGCGATTCTTCTATTGTTTCAAATTGATAATACCATGAAGATTACGACAGTTTGTTGGGGAGAGCAAGAAACTATATTTGTAAATGCACAGTATAAAATCGCACAATTTATGAATGCGATGCTGTGCAATTTTGTTGGAGAGAATAAGAAACCGTATTTGTAACTGCACCGCATAAAACCGCTCAATTTGTGGATGCGGTGCGGTTCAATTATGCCACAAATCACATTGCACTTTATAATAAACTATATATATATGTTTTATATATACTAAATATTATAGGGCATATAATAAAGTTATAACTGAATAATGTAATTTAATTTGTTTCTTATGAGTTTTAGTCACTTGTATCGTAATATTACATTTAGTGTATCTTCCTAAAAATTCATTAGTTCCCTTTAATTTTATGCAAATTAATATAAAAGACTAGATAATCCATGATAAGCACTACTAGTAGAAGAAACATAAATGACTGATTATAACTTTATTTGTGGTGAGTTATTAAAATCTCTTGAATTAATGTAACTATTAAGTCCACGACTTTAGTTATTATTATTTTTTTACATATGATTCATGTACAGTTACAATTTATAAATTGAACTTTTTATTATTTGTGTTATACATAAGATTTTTAAATAGGTATGTGTTGCAGTGAAAATAATTTTCATAATGTGAATTAGTAATATAAAAATTATATGTTATAATATTTTTAAATATATATATGAAAGTGATAATGCAACCACAACGCACCACTACCGCATTGCAACCGCAAGCTTGTTAATATTAATAACCACATATTGTGAGTGCGGTTGGTACTTATAACAGCACTACACTAACCTAACAATATAGTTGGATCAATTCATATTAATTGGAACCAAATGGGTTGGTTAACTATTTTTATTTATTTAAATTAGGTAAATTTTGGACCCATATTTCTAAAAAGAAATATTAAAAATATAGGTCCAAACTGATAAACCATTTTTAACCCATTTTACATATATTTATAAATTTCGCCTCAAAAAATACAGATATTGAATTTAAAAGAAAAATATAAATATTTGAAAAGACGGAGGAACACGTGACTGGTTGGAGCATTTTATAAGGAGGTGTTTTTGAATTATGCATCTTTTGATATTGGGACTAATTACTGGCTGAATTCATATAAAACATTGTTTTTTAAGCCTCATGGTATGGAACTATGAACAACCAATGCGAAATATTGAACATAATTTCCTTGGTATTACGGAAATTTATTAGTAGAAGTACATTACTGAAATCTATATGCATTGGGGGTCCAGAAGTACAATAACTACTGGCTGAATTCATATAAAACACGCTTAGTTAATTTCTTGAAATTAGGAAATATTCCATCCGTTTATAAGATCACTATCTATTGATTTTTTTTAAATTAATTTCAAATATTTTCAAATTTAAAATTGACATGAATTTAAGATTTGAAAATAATATATCTTACTACTAAGTACTTTTGAGTAGTTTATGATATTTATAATTGTATTGATATAATTTTATAATTACTAGTATTTTTTAAATAATTTATAATATTCATAATTTCATTGATATAAATTAAATGAATTTATATTAATTTTGAATTTAAAAATATCTCAAATTAAATTTTAAAATCATGTTTGTAATGATTGTAGACACTCAAAATTTTGCTTTCATGTTATTAATCATGCAGGAGAACAAAAACGTCTCTTTACACCCCAGAGACAACCTCATAATACTACAACAACAATAAAGCACCGGAGACAGCCCCATGGGACGGCCCCGGGGACATCAAATCAACCCTTAGAGACAACCCTGAGGAAAGACATAATCAACAACAGTCAAACTCCGGAGACAACCTCGTGAGACAACCAAAAGCCACATAAACCTCGGAGATAGCCCTGGGAGGGCAAAGATGTAATGTTGACAACACAACATAAACAAACAATCATCCACTTGTGGATAAGGTCACAAGAGCCATCGCAGTCATCCTCAATGCAAACTACGCAAGATAGAGTAACGGACAACCTTTGGAGAGTTGAAGATGTTATTTTAGTTATGGACTCATCTTTTCGGATTAGGAAAAGCACAAACCTGGTGTCATTATATAGCTCTCAGAAAGAGTTTTTCGGAATGGTGTGACACATCTCAATAGGATTCTCGAATTGCAAGATATGAACGTTTCAGCAGACAGCGCAACGATCGAAGGAATGAACTTCAAGGCGGCGGAACCCACCAGGCCTAGCCACAGGTCCTGTGGTTGGCCGAGTCTTTAAATATTAGACCCCAGCTCTCTTTTGAAGAGAGAGAAGTCAGTTTCCATGTTTTAGAGAGAGAAAATTCAAGAGCTGAAGAGAGAAATGGAGTGATTCTTCATCTTAAACTGTAAATCTCAGTTGTAAACATTTATATACTTATAATCTTTGTTATATCAAGTTTCTACCGGTTGAAACCAAGTTCTTGCAAGCTTTCAACCGTTCGTTCCAGATCTCTCCCTATATTGTAGGATCTTCTCAGATCTATGTTCATTTACTACTTATATATATATATATATATATATATATATATATATATATATAGTACTTAGTGGTGCATAGATCTAACTTTTCATCATTCATTTTTTGTAAATAGTTGATATTTGAAGTGTTTTAACTAGATCTAGCATTTAATCGGTCCAAAAGCTTCATAGCTTGACCCATTGAGCTAAATAGGCATAGATCTAGTTAGATCTAGTTTATTTTTGAGTTTTGTAAAAGTTATAGAGACCACGAGACCCTAGATCCCTATCTAGAAGAAACGGAAAGCTTTCCTACTCGCGTGCAAAGATTTAATTGATAAATCACTTGTTTAACGAAGTTATGAAATATATGTATATATTGTGTGAAAGTTTACATCTTGCAAGCTTTAATTGATATTATATGAGCCTAGGAACCATAGGGTTGAAGATCCAATTAATGGATCTAGATCCGGTTCCCATGATGGACTTGTTTAAGTTGTACAGTCAATTTCGAATCCATTGTACATGTAATCTTGGGCCTTAAAACGATGTCCGAATTTAAGGCCCCAGAATAGTGAAATTGTGGTTTGTGGGTGTTCTGGGCTCAAAGGGCCTCGATTCCTATTTGGCAAACGGTTTGAAAACAACTTTCCAAAACATCGCTTTTATACGCTTTATCTGAAAAAAATGAACTTTTATATAAATCAAACCATTTGTACATAGGTCCAAAGAGGCACACCACTACTTTCAAAATAAAAGCATCAAGCACCTTTTCAAAGCTCAAATCACACACACACACACACACACACACACACACACACACACATCATGATTAGGGAATGAAAAAGTAGCATAACCATATTTCATGGAAGTCGGAGGGTGCCTAACACCTTCCCTTCTCTTAAGCAAGTCCCCGAATTCTATGAATCTTGAATTCCAAACCAATTAAACGAAGTAACATATTGGGCCATTTTGAGAAAATCTTTCTAAAATCCAGATGAGTTGGTACATCCTTTTGAACTTATACCAATTTGCGACTTTGTCTAATTCTGCCCAATCATTAAAATCAATTTTTTCAAAACTGTCGACATATACGTCAGTTTCCTAAAATCTCACCTTTTAAGAAAGATAAATAAAATTACATAGCGAAATATAAAGGGTAGGAAACACGTAGAAATTTTTCGACGTTGACAAGTTGCGACTCTGCTGGGGATGTTTGAGGGCTTAAGACGTATTTCAATTGTAAACCCATGAATTTTGAAATCATCAATAATTAAGTAAATAAAATTTTAAATATTTATGTGAATATAAATATACATTGTTGTAACATGGGATGTTAATATTCAACTAAATTGAATTAAGTAATTGATAATTGAGATTTATGGTGGAAACAAAGATGAGCTTATATTAAGCTTATATGATGTGCCTAGTGTGACAAAGTGATAGGTAATTTATTAATTAAAGTAATAAAGAAAGTAATAAAATACGTGATAGATTAATTATTAATCTATTATTTAATTAAGTGTTGTTATGTGTAATTGTTGTGTGATCATATAGATAATTAATTATAATATGAGATATCCGGAATAGTAATATAATGTGTAACATTATTATATGAATAAATATTCTATAAGACCATGTGGTAAAAGTAAGTTTGAATTATATAATTTACTAAGTTATCTAAAGAAGCTTGTGTGACATTATATTACACTTGAGAATTAATTAAATATGTATATTTTAAAATTATGGGAGAAAGATTGAATTAATAAATATTGGATGTTATTATTAATTTTGATATTTATGTGTAATTGAGGTAATAAAATTTATGAAAAATAATGGGTTGGTAATACCCAACCTTGAATTATATTCTAACCTAAATTAAATATTTTTGGGAATAACCTAATGTACATGAATTATATGATTAGGTATATATATACCCCTAATTTATCTCAAAGTAATAATATTAATACATTAGAATTACATATACTAGTATCATTTGGCTAATGCATTGTTTTACCGTTTTCGATATTGTTAGTCCCATTTATTTTATTAGACGTAATAGGCCATTGTCCTAGCCTATTTCTTCTTCCTCAAACTCAGAGTATAGTGATGATGGCTATGGAAATGGTAGGCAGGAAGTGGTTAGCCAGTATTCCACCAATTTCTTCTTGCCCATTGGCTTCTTCTTTCTTCTATTGGATTCAAATGTTTGGACAATGACTTTGTATGTGTAAGAAATTCTCTCTCTCTCTCTATATATATATATATATATATATATATATATATATGTTAGTTACCAGTAGGCACAATTGATCTAGAAGGGGGGGGGGGGGTGTTGAATAGATCCTTTTTGTTTTGAATACTTTTCTTATTTATTTTGTATTGCTAATAATTTAGCATATGACAAATATAAGAATCTTTTCAAGCACAACGGAATAAGTAAAAGATCTCCTTCATTGATATATTCATAATCATACATACATTATTCGTAGAGTTAGTTCAGTGGTAAGCAGTTATAACATACATAGCAGTTATAGCAGTTAATGTACATAACGTAAATGACATAAAGTAAAAGACACAAGGGGTTTTAAGTGGTTCAGAGACTCAAGCTCCTAATCCACTCTTCTACTTTCAACTAGCAGGATTTCCACTAAGGAATGGCAGCACCCTGAATCACTAAGATTCCTTCAAGGCCAGCAGCCTTGGGACTTCAGTTCACTAAGAACTCTTTAAGGCATGCAGCCTTGGAACTTCTCTAGTTCCCTAGAAACTCTTCAAGCCCAACAGGCTTGAACTTCATTTAGTCCCTCCGGACAAGGACCCCTCAGGCCCTGACTTCTTGTTATTGTAGTTGTTGTTGTTGTTGTACTGAGCTGCTAAGATGTCTTTAGGCTCTGAACAACTTTTGTACTTAGCAGCTTAGTGTGATCCACTTTGCATTCAGCTTCGAGTCCGGACCACATCTTCTTTGGTGCAGCTGATCTTTACTCTCTTCAGCTTATCTTCATCTGATGTCAGCTGTGCACCATCACCATCTAGGTTTGCTAAGTCTCTGTGCTTTTAATAGTCTTCGTCTGGCACTTAGCAATCCTTGAACCCTTCTTGAATACTTTGCAGATATGGTTCTACACTTGTTCAGTTTCAGCTTTCGATTCTTTGTGATCTGTAGAGTGGCTCTCTTGATCTTCTTTGTACTCAGCCACTTTTCTGAATGCTATCTTTTTGGCCTTCTCGACTCTCAGTTTGGCTTCCATCTTTAGTGGAATTCTCATCTTTCTTGAGCGAAGCTTTGATCTGTATGAGTCCTTCAAAGCTGCTTCACTTCCACCTTGGTAGTCTCACTGTCACTGAGACTTGTTCTATTGATCTTTGGTGGAACTCGTAGAGTCAAAAATAGCATTCACCAACTCAACGATTATGTAACAATATAATCATTAGCAACCTTTGATCTTTGAAGCTCTGTTGATTTATACTGCTTCCCAATCTTCCCGTTGGAAAGTAGCCGTTGAAAGCTATTCAAATTTCTTCGCAGATCTTGAGTTATTTGGTGCAGACTGCAGATGTGACATGACATCTTTTTCTGACTTCCTGACACTACAGTCTACTATTTCACCAACCCTGTCAGATTTGTGGCGTGTCCATCTCGCTTTGTCCTTGTGATCTCCCGTTCACTTATCATCAATGGACTAACCCAATGCTTAATCACTTTAGCCTTGTTATTCAGAGGCTGACCAGTATCTCAGTGTGAACTCCATCAGTTCCTTTTTCATTTACCAAACACTACGATCTTGGTTGCTTCCAAGAACGTTGTCATCTTTCTACTTGATAGCTACTGCATGTGCTAACTTTCCTTAGTCAGCTATTGAAGTCTTCTTATGATTATCTTGTGGAAGACTTCATCTCGAATGGCTTCACAACTCGATCTTGATGCTGATTGGGTTGGTGCTTAGGTCTTTTGTTAGCTTACATGCCATTCGTTGAGTGTTCTCTAGTTTCCTTTAGGTGGGATGAATATATTCAGTGCCAACCAGAGGCTTCATTCCTTTGGATATTCTGAGAGTGCACATTAGTTGAGAATCGCATTTGCTCTACGATTCTGCCTTGGCATTATGAGCACATCTGTTGAGGTCTTAGTTCTGCACTCTACGATTCAGCTTTGGCTGTGCAGACACTACGACTCTGAGATTAGATCTTGACACTCTACGATTTCTATCGCTGTGTTTGTTGTCTTCATCTAATCTTGCTCGACTATGATCTCTGCCTTTGATACGATTAGTAGACTCTACAACTCTGAGTGTAGTCTACTATTCTTGACTTGGCTTTGGCAGATACTCTCATGCTCAGAAGCGGCTATCTCTACGATTTAGAACATGACTTCCTCAGCAGACTACGGTTCTGAGGAAGTTCTCCTCGACACACTATGATCATTCCTCATCTCTCCTGGAAGTCTACTAACTCCGAGATCAACTATCTTGTAGACTATGATTCTGCCTCGATAGCTCTCGAGTTTTCCTTGACTCTCCTAGCAGACTACGATTTCTGGTGTAGTGCTCGACAATCAGACAAGCCTATTTATTACATCATACGATCAACCTAATATGCTTGATCTTTCTATATTTATAGTCCTTGAACATCATTTCTTTTTAAGGACTTTACAAAGTTGTTTTGCTTATGTAGGATCAACCTAACACATTTAATCAATTCATTCTAAGTCCTTGTACATATCTATCAAAGGACTTTACAACTTTTCTTAATTCAAGCATACTTCCATATTCATTCATATATATATATATATATCATAATCAAATCATATGTAAATAGGAATATCATTTATATGCTTATTCCTGACAATCTCCCCCTATTTGATTATGACAAAAATAATAAGTGCATATGCATGTTATGAATGAATCTTATATACAGTGAGCAACTGTATTTCTAAAACAGATAATCATGAATGTCATTTATAATGATGTGGAATTTAATACAATGGCATTTTGCATCCTTGATCCAAAACATACCTAACTAGTTAGAGATGTACCTCTTTGGTTCCATGTATGCTTCCAGGATGTCTGTTGATTAGCTATTCATCTGTTTGATTCCTTTGCTCCTGCTCCCTTGGGGTGTGGAGCTATTCCTTTCTTCTTTTCCTGGTTCAGGCTTCTTGCTCCCCCTCAGCCTTAGGCTCCCCCTCACCCGATGAACCATCTCTTTCTTCCGCTTTCTCCTTCTTTGTCTTCTTGACTTGTTTTCTCCCCGCTTCTCCTTGCTCTTTCTCTAGATTGCCTCTTTTCTTCCCTTTCTATACGCCTTTTTCTCCCCTTTTTGTCATTAATCATTTAAGAGAGTCGCCCATGTTGACATAAGTCGCCCATTATGTAGGAGGAGTTACCAACTTCAATCTTGAGTTCTTGTTGGCTTAATTCAAGTTGCATGGAGAAGGACCGATTCATGTTGTCAATCTTGCGGAGAGGACTTTGAGTTGCTCTTCATTTGCCTTTTGTGCTAGTAGAGCTTCACCTTTTTTGATCATGTAGAGCCTTTGAGATAGATGTGATCTCTTTCTCTCGATTTTGAGGGATACATCACCCATCATCGCTGAGTCTCTCTTGAACTAAATTATCTTCTGTTGTCGTCGCTTTTTGACTCTTCAAATGAATAGAGATATTTTCTCAATCAGTTCATCAGAATTTCTCATCAGCTCCTTCTCCACAGATTTTTGATCATCTAGTTGGGCAGCCCCTTGTTGAGTATCAGATTGTACTCTACGATCTGCTTCCTTGGATAGATTTTTTAAGGTTTTGAGAATCTAAAGAATTGTTGAGTTCCAATCACTGGTTGAGGATGAAGGAATGTTAGATAGTTGTGCTTGGGTAGATGGAGATATCTGATTCTGGACTTGATCATCATCGGTGGTAGAGTGAACAGACTCTACGATCAGTGTCTTGACCATATTCCTTTTTCCATTAGAGTCCACTTTACGGTCATAAGGAATATAATTCTTTTCAGCATATCGGTAGATTTTGTAGTGGGACTTGTCATTGATAATCATGGTGGCAAACTTCTTTACCCAAGGGAAGTTTGGTGACACTAGCTCTAGATTTAGAAATTGAGAATAACACCAACTGAAGTAGCTCTCATCAGCATTAGTATGTGCCTTCAACCATGGCATCCATGGAAAGAACCATCTCATCAGAAGGTCTTCAGAGTTATACAGTATTGTTGTACAGTCTAATTCCATGTTTTTCCAGTTGGGAAGTACTTCATCTGTGGTCATTCTTACAACTCGAAGTTGTTCATTTCCTTGATTTATCCATCTTGTTGGTGGTTCTGCTGGTGGCTCATCAAAGACTTCCACTACAATTCTTCTGCTAATTCTAGCTGGAGAGAGAACAGGATAATGTTCTAGTTCCTCAGATTCATCAATAGATTCTTCTTGCTGAACCTCATTTTCAGAATCCTCTTCAGCAATGGCTTCTTTGGAATCATCTCCTTCAATGCTGGTCTTATCTTCAGCATTCTCTTCCCCTGATGCGGATTCATCATTACTTAGTTCAATGATTTCAGTAGATTGATCATTTCTCCTTCCAGAGGCAAATTGAGCTATCAATTTGTGACTCCTTCTTCTTGGAGGTTTAGTTATGGGTGAAACAGATACATATTCTTCTTCAGACTCTGAGGTCTTTGAGTCAGCAGATAGGCTCTCTTGATTTTCATCATTGACAGGGGCTGGGGTTTCCTTTTTGAATTCATTATCTTTTGAGCCATCATGAAAGCTTGTTGGAGCACTTGCATTTGGAGATTCTGATGGGTCATTTTGCAGCTTCTCTTTATCTTCAGAGTGAGTACTCTGAGAGTTGGTCACTGGACTTGCATATTTCTGTTCTTCATCATCAACCTTGGTTCTTTCTTCAATAGGTTCAACTTCTTCTTCATTGTTGAACTTGCTCCTTGAAGGTTCAATCTTTGAACTTTCAATTCCTTTCTCATCTCTTCGACTCTTCATGTTCTTCTTGGTCGATGGACTTTCCTCGGAGTCAGGGTGATTTCTTCATTACTTTTGCTTTCTTCTTGGGTGGTTCTTGGAGTAGTCTCACATTCTCTTCTTTTTTTTTTTTCAGCAGAGATGTTTGTTCTCCTCCCCGCCCTTGTTTCTTCTTGTCGAGGAGAGACATGTCTCACGAAGCCTCTCGCATTTTCACATTCTTTAGCTTCTTCTTCTTTGCTGGTGTTAAAAGAATCGATGCAGAGTCATCGACTTCGTAACTTTCCACCTCCTTTGCTTTTCTCTTCTTTGCGTAAACTTTTCTACCGACTCCATTTGTGTTAGCCTCCTATTTTCCTTTTTGGGGTTTTCTTCCAATTCACAAACAATTGTGGTGACATTACTTTGTGCACATTCGAGGTTCTCCTCATCATCCTTGATCTTGCTTCCCAACTTCTTCTTCATCACAATGCTCGTTAGCCTTCCATGAAATACTTTTGTAAGTGGTTTGTCTCAGAGATTTCTTTTTCACTCACTTTTTTTCTATCCATTTGAGATTTGGTCGAACAGATAACTCCAAAGTTGATCTTCTTCTTCGTAACTATGGTAGACATAATCTTCAACCGGTCGGGTCGAGTACATTGTCGTGTCAAAGGTGTCTTTGCACAATATACATTTTCCCACTATCTCAAAGAAGGAACTCAATTCCTCCGAAACTCCTTTTTCTTCATGTCCTTCGGATTAGGGTTTCTTTGGTACCCCATAATCTCCTTTTGCTTTCTCGGTGTTAATCTCATCAAGGTTTTTCACCCCAGTCGGAAAAATCTAGTATCGTGGTTGATATCGGATGATTTCGGCTTTTAGAGACCCGACCTTTAACCTCGGTTGAAAGAGTTCGACATTTATGAATGCATTTGAGTAGAATTCCTTAACCAGCCTCAAAGTATACTCGAGTGCTTGCCTCAAGACATTCTCGAGAATCCAACTTTTCTTCACGAGTTCAAGAATGTCTCTGAACTTCTTTCGGATTTCTCAAATGACTTGGTTCCGAGTTGAATGCCAGTGATTACTCGCCAATCTTCCATATGAATGATTCGAGGAATATGGATATTGATTCAGGAAGATTTATGAAGTATGGCTGATTGTGATTTGAACTCTAGAAGTTTTAGTGGTTTGGCTTCGAAGAGAATTCTAGGGTTTGAAAATGGGAGGGAGAGAAGTTCAATGGATTTTGGTAACTGTTTGCAGATTTTGAATTTATCTTTATGGCAGTTCCTTCTTACACTGCATACGCTATGACGTGTCAACTAGTTATTGGTTGCACGATGCCCAGTAACGAGCTTTAACTCCTCAGTAACTTGTCAGTTAGCTGTCTTTTAGAAGAGTGGACATTTGATTGACGTGGATTGACCTTTAACCTCTTGAGTTCATAGTGTAGCATGATAGGACAGCTATTGACTCTACGTTTTCCTTTGTTGACTCAATGATCAATTCTCTGAAAGATGTTTTAGTGGATGATTTTGACACTTTTCCTCACGTTGAAATCAAGATAGCTTTCGACCAATCGATGTACCCTGCCGCTTTGGGTACTTGAGTTCGATTTGCGTTTGCAAGATGTCTTTCCAAACTGTATTAGAACTAAACTCCTCATACTTCAGAATGATAGAGCAATTGTCTCATTCTTCCAAGCTCCTCATGAGCTAGAGTGTCTTCTGGTAAGTCTGCGATCATTGAGTCTGCTTTTGCGATTGTTGAGTTTTCACTACGATCGTTGAGATTGCATCACGATCGTTGAGTTCTCTCAAAACTCTATTCTATAATCGTTGACTGACTTGGTCCTTGAGATGAACTTTACTAAGCATTCCTTCTGGGTCAAGGTAGCTCAGGAAGGGCCAACCTCTTAAAGTGAGCTAAGGGTTAGGTTTGTCCCTGAGCCGCTTTCCAGATGAAATACTTTAGAAGTGATGATATCTTATTTGACCTTTTCTGTTGGGGAGTCCCTCTTCCAACTTTAGACATTTGCACTAGCTGCAATTGTGGTGTCCTCCTCGCTTCTCACACTACGATCGATGTTTGATCGTAGGTACTCCACGATTTTGAGTTAGGTGGTCGAAAGGTTATCGAGAGTACGCTTTGAGACGTTCCTACTGACTATGGATCTTCATTTGGTTCATCAGCCACAAGGTTTTGGGACTCTGTGGTTGGTACGTAGCTTCATAGTATATCTCTGATGGTTTAGAGCTTCAGATCATTATTAGACATCGCTCCCCATAGTTGATAATCGCCTTCTCGAGAGAGACCTAAGTTCTTCTTCTTCATGTGTAGCAGAAGGCAACCATGCATATCTTATTTTGGCTAAAGTCATTAAATCTTCTTGTATCGTAGAAATGGGCATTTTCAGGGTTGATCATTCTACGATCCTTTGACAGCACTACGAACGTAGTATTCCTTATCACCAGGTGCTCACGAGAGTTTTGCTCCCATAATGAGTTCCTCATGATTGATGCTCGATGATCCTCTAGAGTCAGCTTCCTTGAGGATTCTTCTCTTATAACATGCTTTACATGATTGAGCATATAATACCCTTTTCTTCTTTTGTTGAATGGCCTGCTTCCATACAAAGATCAGCAGCTATGTGAGCTTCATTTAGATTATCTCAGCAGGTCTTCAAGGACAGGCTTTGATAAGTAGGAGTTTTGTCAGAATAATTTTTGAACAGTCCTAAGCCTTCTGCTGGTTAACTCTTCTTGACTGAAGTCTTTTGCTTTAGCATTCCTTAGTGTGGTCAGATAGACCAGGTACCTGCAGGTTATAAATTTTTATTTTTGGTACCCATGGTTAAATGGGTCCTGCTAGGTTAGTTTTCTAAACCCCTGTTCCTCATATATTTGGATAATCATCATATTAATCACCATCAGTCATATTTATGCATGTAACTAATTTAGATAATACATTATGAGATGCATGATGGTGAGTGTGTGTGAGATTTGTTATTTTAATAAACCACTCTTTTTCTTTGATGGTTTCATCATTTTCCAGGTTATGTTATCAGGGTTTAAATGTTCACAGAGTGAGAATCAACTCTACGATTTATTAACATCTAGTTGATTCATGGAGGTGATCAGTTTTTATGAATCTTCAAGATTTTCTTGTAGATCTGATCATACTCTATGTGTTATTAAATACTTAGACCATGGGATGTACGAAGCACATTAACCCATCAGCAAAGATTACTTCACATTCAATCGACCTGTGAGGCTCTTAAAACCATTTCAGTTCTCTTTCAAGTTATCATCTTCAACCTAAAACTTGGATGGAGAGAAAGTTTATAGACATTTGAGTTTCCATTATTAGTGTACTTTCTCTCTTCACCTTTTTAGATAGATTATGAATACTTGAGGGAAAAATGTTATAGTTCACAAGTAAGGTGCAAATATGATGCTCATATCTATATTAATGAGGAACTGTACCTTTTTAACATTAGTTTCTTAATTTTATTAGATATTCTGAGTTTAGGCATTGATGTGCATGTTTATTCATTTGCTCCTGACAGCTAGTTGCTCTAGTTGATCTTCTTTCAATCAGTCGTGGTCTTGAAGATACAAGCTAAGAGAGTGTTAGCATTTCTAATTTCTTTGACATCCTTGAGTTCACAAGGTTTACATCCAGCTGTAGGTTGGCCAGACACATGTTTGAGAAGTTCTTCATTCTTTTCTGGATAAGCATTACTTAGCATGTATGACCTTTTCATATTTTCAGGCTGGTGAATGTTCGAATCTTTTCTGTTGATGTCTCTTGAGATTTCTAGCCTGGTCTTTAGACTATAGGACTGACAGCGAGCGAGGATTGGTCTTGTTGATATGACAATCAAGAACATGGACCAATCTGAGCAGCTTCCGGTGTATATGCACATTTACCTGTACACAACATTTCCAACGTGTGAGCTCATCTGCATACAACAAGCGACTTACTACTGAACTAAGTTTAGAACAATGTTTGTGCCTAAGATCAGACTCAAAGCTATTAGCTTTTGAATATAGCATGAGAACCTGTTCTGATACCAATTGTTAGTTACCAGTAGGCACAATAGATCTAGAAGGGGGGGGGGGGGGTTTAGATAGATCCTTTTTGTTTTGAATACTTTTCTTATTTATTTTGTATTGCTAATAATTTAGAATGTGACAAACATAAGAATCTTTTCAAGCATAGCGGAATAAGTAAAAGATCCCCTTCATTGATATATTCATAATCATATATACATTGTTCGTAGTGTTAGTTCAGTGGTAAGCAGATATAACATACATAGCAATTATAGCAGTTAATGTACATAACGTAAATGACATAAAGTAAAAGACACAAGGGGTTTTAAGTGGTTCAGAGACTCAAGCTCCTAATCCACTCTTCTGCTTTTAACTAGCAGGATTTCCACTAAGGAAGGGCAGCACCCTGAATCACTAAGATTCCTTCAAGGCCAGCAGCCTTGGGACTTCAGTTCACTAAGAACTCTTCAAGGCCAGCAGCCTTGGAACCTCTCTAGTTCCCTAGGAACTCTTCAAGCCCAGCAGGCTTGGAACTTCATTTAGTCCCTCCGGACAAGGACCCCTCAGGCCCTGGCTTCTTGTTGTTGTAGTTGTTGTTGTTGTTGGTGCTAAGCTGCTAAGATGTCATTAGGCTCTGAACATCTTTTGTACTTAGCAGCTTAGTGTGATCCTCTTTGCATTCAGCTTCGAGTCCGGACCACATCTTCTTTGGTGCAGCTGATCTTTACCCTCTTCAGCTTATCTTCATCTGATGTCAGTTGTGCACCATCACCATCTGGGTTTGCTAAGTCTTTGTGCTTTTAGTAGTCTTCGTCTGACACTTAGAAATCCTTGAACCCTTCTTGAATACTTTGCAGATATGGTTCTGCACTTGTTTAGTTTTAGCTTTCGGTTCTTGGTGATCTGTAGAGTGGCTCTCTTGATCTTCTTTGTACTCAGCCATTTTTCTGAATGCTATCTTTTTGGCCTTCTCGGCTCTCAGCTTGGCTACCATCTTTAGTGGCATTCTCATCTTTGTTGAGTGAAGCTTTGATCTGTATGAGTCCTTCTTTAAAGTTGCTTCACTTCCACCTTGGTAGTCTCACTATCACTGAGACTTGTTCTATTGATCTTTGGTGGAACTCGTAGAATCAACAATAGCATTCACCAACTCAACGATTCTACAACAATACAATCATCAACAACTCTTGATCTTTGAAGCTCTGTTGATTTATACTACTTCCCAATCTTCCCATAGGAAAGTAGCCGTTGAAAGCTATTCAAATTTCTTCGCAGATCTCGAGTTATTTGGTGCAGACTGCAGATGTGACATGACATCTTTTTCTGACTTCCTGACACTACAGTCTACTGTTTCACCAACCCGACACTTTGATATCTTGGGCAGGTCGACGACTTTATTTCACCCTTCTGATTTCTCGATCAGAGGTTGTCCTTGCATCGATGCTCTCAATGAGCTCTTGTCCGAATATTACCCTTCAGATTGAACCATTGCCAATGCTTCAGTCTTCAGCTATTCAAACTCTATGATTCTGATGCATGTCTTCATGGACTTGATCGTAGTGTCTTGTTGACTTGTAGACACAACACTACGTTCTTGAGGAGTGTTCATTTGTTCTTTAGGGTAGAACACCTCTTCCTCATTTTGTGCAATGCTTCATCACTTCTGTTTTCCTCGACTGTTCTCAGATACTGATGGCTCGATTCCTTGCTCTGGCCCCTTCTGAATAACAAGACACTTCAGATTTATAAAGTGTCTAGCTCGCTTTGTCCTTGTGATCTCCCGTTCACTTATCATCAATGGACTCACCCAATGCTTAATAACTTTAGCCTTGTTATTCAGAGGCTGACCAGTATCTCAGTGTGAACTCCATCAATTCCTTTTTCATTTAGCAAACACTACGATTTTGGTTGCTTCCAAGAACGTTGTCATCTTTCTACTTGACAGCTATTACATGTGCTGACTTTCCTTAATCAGCTATTGAAGTCTTCTTATGATCATCTTGTTGAAGACTTCATCTCGAATGGCTTCACAACTCGATCTTGATGCTGATTGGGTTGGTGCTTAGGTCTTTTGTTAGCTTACATGCCATTTGTTGAGTGCTCTCTGGTTTCCTTTAGTTGGGATGAATCTATTCAGTGCCAACCAGAGGCTTCATTCCTTTGGATATTCTGGAAGTGCACATTAGTTGAGAATCGCATTTCCTCTACGATTCTGCCTTGGCATTATGAGCACATCTGTTGAGGTCTTAGTTCTGCACTATATGATTCAGCTTTGGCTGTGCACACACTAAGACTCTGAGATCAGATCTTGACACTCTACGATTTCTATCGTTGTGTTTGTTGTCTTCATCTAATCTTGCTCGACTTCGATCTCTGCCTTTGATATGATTAGTAGACTCTAAAACTCTGAGTGTAGTCTACTATTCTTGACTTGGCTTTGGCAGATACTCGATACCAGAAAGTAGTGTCTGCCTCACGATTCGTAACATGACTTCGTCAAGAGTGACTACTATTCCCCGAGAAAGTTCATATCTATCAAAGGACTTTACAACTTTTCTTAATGCAAGCATACTTGCATATTCATTCATATATATATATATATATAGGAAATGATCCATAGAATACGTTAGCCAGAGGGACTATTTCAACTAACGCTCATCTAGCCATCCAAAATTAGAGTGAATGGCTGAGATGAGGGCCCAATATTACTCCCTCTAATGGACAATTAATTTTTTTTGTTGGTATTACTCCCTCTATGCAATGTCAAAACGATCAGTGTTTTGGTTCGACCGCTAGAGGGATTAGCGACCAACAAAAATTTTTTAGCTTAATTAATGATAAAATCATAAAAATCCGAAGTTTATAAATGAGTTCTAAAACAAAGTCAAAAGTGACGATGTGGTTTGATAAGATGCTAATGTGTGGTTTGATTGTGAAACTAAAATAGAACTTGACAAATGTTTATACTTACGTGATCTAATATTTATGAGATTCTTAGTTTGTGTATAGAGTTTGAATAACTAACGAATATTTATATATATATATATATACATAAACACACACACACACACATAACTATGATACAATAGAAATTTGAAGTGTTGATAAGCTATAGATTGGTAAATTATGCTAAAAGCAAGTTCTCTAACTTACCATTTTGAAATTAGCAAGTTCCCTAACTTCATTCTTATATTGAATGCAAGTGTCCACACCTTATGTCTTATTGCTAAAGTTTCAAGTTGTTAAATCAACCATATCTATATTGAGCAAATATTTATACTTATATGAATCTTTGTTCATATTCTGAAATTTGACTTAAACTATATATCTTGAATCGTGTTGCAAACTCGAACTTATTATTCGTGAATGTATTGAAAGAGGTGTCTAAGCCATTTGATTCGGCTAGATAAATATTTATGAGTTAGAAATTTGTCCAAACAAATTTCTTTGGTGTGGAATCTATAAATCTATTGAGATGAACAACCCTCTTAGAAGGGGAAGTTTTATATTGTTAGGGAACCAACGTGTGCACAAACAACATATTTAAATGTTATGCATAACGTATGATACAATAGGCTGATCGCATGTTGTACTTTTTTATATTGAATTGTCAGTTAAATACTGTTAATTCTAGCAGAAGTTCTTAGTCCTTAGTGACTACTCAGTGTTTAATTTTCTTTAAACCTTAAAGTATTGAAACCTTTGAACCTTTGAATTTCTTTGAATATCTTTCAGTCCATAGAGACTCTTATTTTGATTCAAAGGTCAGATTTGGAACAATTGATAATTCTTGTTTCCAATATTATTCTTTTAAATTCTTGAACTATCATTTATTGTTATACCCTTGAGATCATGAATTGTATATACCTGTTTACCATTATTGCTATATCACTTGCTGGGGAAATTTGTTGCTCATTCTTGCTTCCCTAGAATATTTTAGTTAAGGCAGACCAAGGCAGTACCTCAACCAAGGACAAAGGCAAGGGCAAGGCTATGGAATAGCTTTAGTCCTTTATGTTAGATGTTATTACTATGTTGTAATAAGATCTATTTAATATTATGTATTAAGTTATGATTAAACATAAGTTATGTAATATGTTTTAGTAACAGTTGCTAGACCTTGGAACAAGGATAATTATATTAAGTCAATGTAATTTATTTTATTATTCCGTTGTATGTGTTATTAGTATGTTATTAGTGATAGATCGTGAAGCACCGAATTCGAGACATTACTGTCTGAATTTGGGGGCGTCACAAGTTGGTATCAGAGCATTAGGTTTATAAATCTTAGGAGCGAGAATCCTTAGACTATAACCTTAGAAGAATGTAGAGAGTATAAGGAGATAAAACTCATGTAGAGTTTCCTTAGATAGTTAGTAGTATTATGAAATATATTTTTATTCCATACAATGAATTTATGTTTTATTTTGACATTCTAATAAAGTTAGTTGGTTTGCCTTATGTAGTGGTTGTAGGATGACAGATATGGGAGAACCTAGTAGAATGGTAGAGGAGGAGCCATGTGATATACACGTGGTGTATATGGCACATGTGAGGACTCATAATTTTAAACATTTCAATTTTTACGAATAATTTTTTTATATTTAATATCTATATTTATTATCAATATTATGCTGAGTATCTATGATACGAGTTTAGTAATATGGTCAAACTATGTATTGATTGAGTAATATGAGTGAAGTTATGTTTTATAGATAAGGAAAACCCTAACCTTAGTTACAGATATGGATTCGATAGTTAACACTGAGATTGTAATTGTAAATGTGTGTATGTGTTAGTACTGTATGTGATTAATGATTAAAGTTTGATAAGATAAGATATAAACTTATTAAACCCTAATATGGATTAGAAACTCTAATCTACAGTTAGTAAACCCTAACAAACAGTTAGGAACCCTAATTGTATTCCGAAAACCCTAATTTTTGATTCAGAAACCCTAAACCCTAATTAGTAAACCCTAATTTTGCTTATGAAACCCTAAGGGTTAGAATTAAAAGGAATGATGTCAAATGACTAGAATATCCTTAAAATCATGTACCCTTTTGATTCGAAATGACCAAAATACCCCTTTACTTAGGTTTTAAGTGAAGAGATTTGTGAATCTTGTGACTCACCATCTTTGTGGATATCACCATGTGCTCAAATTAAACCAAATATGATTTTTTAAGTGCCACCTTGCATAACTTAGATACATTGCATCTAATATAAGTGATTAAAGATAGAGAAAGTTCAAAAACTTAGCCATTTGTGAACCAAACACTTAGCCAAACTTTTCTCACACTTGAGCCACGAAACCCTTGATTAAATTAGTCCCCAACAAAGCTCATAACACCGCAAAATCAGTAGAAGAAAGCTTAGATCAAAGCTTGTTCAAGAGAGGTATAAATCCTAACTTATGTTTAATCTTATATGATAAGATAGAAATTGTGTTTATGTGTTCAAATATGTGTTATTAGATGTTATTTAGTGACCTATGATGTTATGTCATAGATCCATAATGTAACATTCCAGAACTTTTATTGTTATATTAAAATATTTAAGTACTTAATGGATGTGTTTATTGTTAAATAAATAATTGTTCAAATTTGATTCAATTTGGTTAGCTATTTGTTAAATAAATAATTAAGGAAATTAATTATTTTATGCAAATTTAATTTAATTATTAAGTTAGAAAGTTTTGTTTAATTGAATTACTATTCTTTTATTGAATTTGAAATTAAAAATGATGTGTTAGTTGATTAAATAAAGTTATAATTATATAGAAAATTATAATTTTGTGGTATTGAGTTATGTGTTAAAGTGATGTAATAAATTGTTTTTAGAATTAATTGAATTTAAAGTGTGACAAATAACCATTTATAAAATAGTTATTAAAATAACTTAAAGGAGTTTTTAATTCAGTTTTGCCAAACAAGGCCTATTGCTTATTAAGTCTTTATTCTAATTGTGTTTTACCAAACAAGGCCTAAAGATTAATTGGTTATTTTTTTAGTGACTATCCAAACAAGCCTTATGGCTTTTGGTTTTCAAAACTTATATAACTGATATCAGTTATATCTATATTTATATTATATAATTAATATATATTATATCTTATATACGTTAGATGGTTAGTACGTAGTTAGAGTTAAGAACAAAATAGAAAAACTCAGAAGAAGAAGAAGAAGAAGAAAAGAAGACAAGAAGAGAGGAAGAAAGGCTAGGGAATTGGTGAGAAGAAAAGTTTGAGAATCAAAGAAGGGAATAGCCATCATCATCTTCTTCAAGGTATTATCCTATTCTTTTTAAGTTTTAAAAGTTTTAGTTTTCTCTTCTCCTATTTCTCTGTAAAATTCTTGTGATAGGATAAATTGTTGAATTTATGGGTATTCATATGATTAGCTAGTGTTGTAAAGTTATTTTCATAAGTTTTATATGATTATAATCAATGAATTGATGATATGTATGTAATTTGTGAAGAAAACCTTTTACGAGAGAGTTTTGTGATTATATATTATTTAGTTAAAATAGAAATTATGGGTTGTTTAGTTATTTTATTGATAAATTGACTATTCAATTTGTTAGAGTATGTATATACTTTGATAAAATGCTTTAAATTAATGGTTTTGGTTGAAAAACAAAATTTACAGTGTTGATTTTCATTGAAATATCAAAAAGTGAGTTTTTTTTTTATCAAAAACAGTGAAATTGGATGTTTTAAACTTGTTGTTTATGTTGTTGTATGGATAAAAACATGTTAGGAATTCTTGAATTTTGTTTACATGGAGTTTTAGTATGATTTACATGCTATTTAGTCTATTAGAAACGAGCTTGTAGGCCAAAATTGGCTTTTCCCTGCATCATGGCTTTTTCTTATCTTTCATTTCAAAGCTGCGATTTCACGCTATGAAGCTTAGCAATTTCACGTTAGTGCTCTTGCCATCAAGATGCCGTTAGTGGTGCTGCGATTTACCGTATATCACATATGCATGCCCATTGCGGTCGACACCCACGTTGTAAAAAGTGCAGTGCCAGCAGCGAGTTAAAGAATAATGGTCTCGACAAAGGTACTTTTTGTACATGAAATTTTAAGGAATTGTTATGTGATAATATTGGGACTGTAAAATGTTAATTTTAATGTTTCTATACCTAGAATGAACATGTTATTAACAATTAAATTGTGTTGTAACTTGATTATGTGATTAAAAATCCAATTTTTAAATGTTGAACGTACTTAGTTATGTTTGTAAAGTGGTAATGGCTAACTATGTCATGATGATATATGTTTATAGGATATTGTGATTAGAATTATTCGGTTTAGCCTACGAGCAAGGCAAGTTTTCTAATCTATTATCTTGTTAAGTCGATTATTGTTTCCAATTCGATTACGATATAATGATGCAAGGTTTCTAAACTTTAATTTAATATTGAGCAAGTTATTCTTGTATTTAACTTGTTTTTTTTAGCATTCAAATTTATAATATTCTAATGTGAATAGTTTTATTATTCAAGTGACTATGCATGCTTAGTATTCAATTCTAAATAGCCTTAGCTTAATATTGTTTAAGCAAGGTGTAATATAGTTATTCAATATGTGTGCTATTAGATCATTTCTATAACATGATTTAAATTACCAAGTCAGTTCAGTTATGATTGTCCCATAACATGATGTTGTTAATTTTATTCAACTAGTCCCTTAGTTGATGTTCGTTGAATTCCAAATTACCTTGAAAGCTTATCCAAACCAAACTTCCTTTGGTGCGGACTTGTACTCTAAATACTGAGAAGAACAACCCTATTGTTATGATTAGGGGTTAATTTACGCGTAGCGTTAAAATGTTTGTGCACAATACATTGTACGAAGGGCTGATCCCCCTAAGTACGAGGTCCTTATAGTCTTATGACTGTTAAAGTTGGAGTTGAAAGATTACTTGCAACTGTGGACTTATTTCGTGGTCTTATGACCCTCAATGATGTATATTTTCCATATCATGGGATTTCAATTTCTGATTATTGTTGATAGAGTACTATTCATTGTTAATGACCCTATTTTGGCAGTTATTATTGCTATACTCCTATTGATTCCATATTATATCCAGTGAGCAATTATTTTGCTCACTCTTGCATATTTATAAACTCATTGCAGCTAAAGAAGAGAAGGTATGTGAACCTTCGACTAGCAAAGGAAAGGGAAAAATGTGCAAGTGATGAAGACTTGTAATTTTTACTTTGATTAAGATGTTTGACTTTTATTATGATGATCTTAGACTTGGTTTTAATGAAGTTTATTTAATTTCCACATTTGAATGATTGTATTTAAAGGTTAGATAACCTGGGAGATTTTATTATGTAACCCTTTAATGGGAAAGGTTTTATTTATCCAGTTTTATTGTGATTGGGTAGTTAGCTATGAATGTTTGATTAAGTGAACACCAGATCCTGTGGGAATGAAGTACCTGGATTTGGGGGTGTCACACATAACATCAAAGTGCTTAAAAATGGAGTTTTAAAAAACTGTCAAGAACCCTAAAATTATGTCCTAACAAGAAAATGTTAGAGGCCATAGATTCATACATGTTTATGATTTGTTGTGTTTGATGTAATAGACTTGTAGTATACTATGTGGGGTGTAATCTGGAAGTGGAATCATGCTTATAGCATGTCTAGATTCCAAGATATTAATT